>RPOG01001095.1:0-35272 GCA_008086565.1 Thalassoma bifasciatum | reverse complement strand
TAGTAAATATGAGTAACTGATAATGCTTTAATGTTTTTGGGAATGAGCCTTTTAAAAACACTTAATACATTAGTTTAAAAACGCCTCCCATTAGCCAAAGTTCCTTGTCTCATTTATTTTTTTTGTGTTCTGCTCTTTTGTCTTGAATCATATTTTGGGTATTGTAACAATTTGTGAACTGCTGTAGTAGTGTCATGGGTACACTCCTTTTTTTTTTTTTTTTATTTGACCTCACTTATTCATAGTTATATACACTGGTCTCATATGATTATATTGATCAGATCTTTTCCTTTTTTTGTCCTATCGCCCTTTTGTATAATATGATAGTTACCTCATAAGTCACTATTCTTATTTCATTTTTGTTACTCGTTTAACAGCCAAGCTTACTCTGTGTTGTGTTCGAGTTTTCTCTTTTTCCTTTTTTTCTGTCTTCTTCTTATTTGTTTTTTACCTCATAAAAAAACCCCCAACTCATTGTATTTCACTGAAAACTCGATTGTCTATATTTGTATGTTTCAAAACTCAATAAAAAAAGTTGGGAAAAAAAATGTGTCCATGTACAGTATATATCCTGTGTATATCAATGTTCTTACTTCATGTATCATATATGTGGGATATCGGCCAATATATCAGATACTGGCTTTTTTTTGCCCCCAGTATTGGTATTAGTATCGGCCCCAAAAATACCATATCAGTCAAGGCTCTAGTGATGAGCATCCTAAAGTAACCGTGCTTACCCATGACCTCCTCTGGCTGCAAACATTTCATGGAAAGGGAACTGTCGATGGAGGTCTCTCTCTATGATGTCAATCCATTTAGGATCCCCAGGTTGATCGTCCAGTTCCTGAAATCAAATTTTCAGTCACAACTGTTCTCCCCCCCAAGCATTTCTCTGCTTTTTTGATAATGTCTTCATTGTAGGCACATGTCTATGAGTAGAATGGACCTTAGACGGGACCAAGACGAGGGAAAATTGAAAGGGAGGTCACTCCATCTCGGTCCGGGCAGGGGCGTCTCTTCCTCCCTAAGGGAAGACTGTCGCGAGAAAGTGGACAGTCAGTTGTGTATGTGTAAGACAGAATCTCCTCTCAGAAAACTATCAAAGTAAAGTCCGAAAAGGACGATAGTTTCTAGAGAATATCTTGTTCCTTTTTCTTTTTCCTTTTCAAAACTGCTGCAACAACAAATATGTTAATTTTCCAAATACAGCACAGCACATCCTGAAAGCAAAGAAAGACCTGAGTCTGGACCTTTTTGTGTTTTTTGGCCATCCACTTGTCCCAGCTGTTCAGCATCTCCAGCCATTTTGACTCTCTCTGCCTCAGCACAGCATTGGGGATTTCTTCCGCACTGTGGAGATAAAGGCAAACATTTTTCTTTATGCAAAGCAACACTGGCTGCTCAGTCATTTCCTCGTACATGTGACAGGGGTCCTGCCATCAGAGGCAGCCAAATGAGGGGGCTCATCTCTTCCTTGTCCGCACAGGAAGCATAACCTCAGACAAAATAGAGGAGCACTTGCCAACGGCAGCAAAGTACAAGGAAAACAGGAAGCTACGGGAGAACTTTCCTCTTGTTCTGTTCCCTGCAAACTCCTACGCAGCTCGCACCATATCTCACATCCCTGCAGAACTGTCATATCACACACCCTTTCCTTTTTTTCACACTTTTAGAAGCTGACACACACGTTTCAGTTTTGCAAAACGTATGCAAAAAAGTTGTCAAAAACCCATCTGTGCATAAGGTTGTTACAGTGAGGAAGCTGAATGAGTAAGTCCCCAGGCCATCACGTCATCTTTCTGAATGTTTTTGCTCTCATTTCATGTATCTGGAGAGCCTTAAGCAAATATCCAACCTCTATCTTTTCTTATCTATTCTAAAAGTTGTAACTCACCAATAAATAACTTGTGGCAGAAACCTGCCCCGAGCAGCTTGTTCAGCAGAGTAACTCCAGCGTCACCATTTGGTTAAAACAAGTTGAGCAACAATACAAGAAAATCTGGATACTGAGGACAAACTTTGTCAGCATGCAGATTTAAATCACAGAGATGGGAAACCCTTTGATACTTTGAAAATAAGCTCAGAAGTCAGGGGGAATAAACTATTCTGATTCAGTACAGTGAAGTAATAACAAAACCAGGAAACCAAACTGAAAGAAGAATTGAGTGACATGTTGGATACTAGAAATTAAACATATTCTTTCAGTATTTACTCTCTGTTATTTTCTTCTCAGTGATATTTTATTGACAATAGTGAGTAGTTTTTACTGCTTGTTTCATAGATCAACGATACTTTTCTGTTAAAAAATGTCAGAGTAAAGTTTAGCTTTACTTGAATGTGATGCGAGGAATATCCCAAAAGATCTAGTGTTTTTCTCAGATAAAGACGCCGTTTCCCATGAGCACCATCACCCATGTCCATAACGTTAGTGAATCTTGGTTATGTCCTACCAGTGCTCATCTACCAACTCCAACCTCACCAAGCAGAGTAAATGTAACCTGGCTTTTCATTGTATTGATAGACTCTCAGATTAGAACAGATCACTGAAGAATAACTGCTGCATGTGGGTTTGCAAAAATGAGGGTAGGCTAGGCTAATGTTAATCAAGTTAGCCAATCAGCTACTATCAACTGCTTACTGTAATAACAACAAGCTGGAACTTCCACTGTCACACGGTCACACTGTTCAAGAAAAGACAACTAAGAAGGATTTCTGCTTTACTCTGACACAGACATGCAAACAATGTCCAACGTCCACATCACACATATACATTTATTCAGAATTACAGCTGAAATTATAGAGTAAAAACTAAACATTATAGTCAGTCTGATAAAGGAATGTCTTTTCTGAGCAGCACCTGGTGTGGCATTAGAAAATGGAATATACCAGTCTTAGATAAGTGGCATACCACTGATAGAACTGGCATGCCAGTTTGAAAACTGGAACTCGCCTCTAGGGAACTGGCATACTCCATTCAACTGCAGTGGCATGCCAAATACCACTTTTGTCCGAGGTGCTTCTGGGAGTCCAGGTGAAGAGAATTGAAGCTATAAACTATTAACAAAGTGTTACCAGTAAGGAGGGCTTGTTTCTATTTTCCACATTCAAAGTTTACTCGAATATCATCAGATAGTATTCTGCTGGGACTGCTTCACTCTAACCAACAGTGGTGGAAAGAGTACTGAACATCTGTACTCAAGTACAACTACTGCTACATTGCTACAATATCACTCAATCACAAGTAAAAGTGCTGGTGTCAGAAAAATACTCAAGTGAAAATACAGAGTATTGGTCAAAAAAACTACTCAGATTATTAGTTACTTTTAACTGGTGATGTCACTGTCACCTCTCCAGATAGGGCTCTAAATGTTGTGTTTTGCTTTACCAATAGTTAAAACGCTAACAATCGATCATCATTAATAACTGATAAGATAGAAAACAAGTGTTTTTGCTCATTTTCATTGGTTGTTCTTTTGTCTTTCTTTTTCTCATTTTAAGTTTTTATTTCCTTACTCAGGAAAGGTCTCAGGCAGACAAAAGCAATATTAGATAAGGTGCAGTTGCTGCTCCAACTATAAAAAGAATATCCATGAATACATTTTAACTGGTTAAATTCTTAACACAAAATCAATTAGCGATCAATCATTAACATTTTTTTGCTTTGTTTTGTTTTTCATCCATATGTCCTGGTTTTCAATGGCTTGTTTGCTATTAAATCACCTTACTGGCTACAAAAATGCAGATAAGAGGCCAAGATATTAATGAAAATGTACTCAGTACTCAACTGATTTTAGAAGTTACTAAGTAGATTACATGGCATAATGATTACTTAAGTACAAGTGAAAGTACAGACTTGGAAATCTACTCACTGAAGTACAAGTACCCCAAAAAACTACTTAATTACAGTAATATGAGTATTTGTAAATAATTACTTCCACCCCTGCTCACCAAAATATTTACAATCACAGGAGGGTAAATTCTAACACGACAGAGGCAGTTTGTAAGCTTTAGAGTTTCACATAGGCTTTCCAACCTATGTAAAATATGTGTGTGTAAGTATCTGGGAATGTGTGTGTACTTACGTGAGCAGCACGGACTGCTGGGCCCCCCCTGTGAAGCCGTACTTGTCCACCTGAGCCCCCTCAGAGATGGCGTTACCGTTCACCTCTGGCTCTGACCCAAACGAGCCGCCGTTCCCATTATCTGTCAGCTTCCCCCTGCTCTCCTGCACCTCCAGTCCATTACCCTGCTCGGTTTTTGCCATTTAGTCAACATTCACCTCACTATAAACTCTACGACCTGCTCACATAACTAACCCTAAACACTATTCCCGAAAGGTGAACCGACACTTCGCAGCTCTCCATGAAAACGACAGATAGCAAAGTGACAGAGTTAGCTACGGTTGCTAGGAGGATTTGCTTCCTGGCTGCTAGCTCCTTGATGCTATAATTAACGCACTGGTGCGGTTTCGAAAAGAAAGTCTTGGTTCCTCTTTTCACACGTGTCCAAATGTGAAGAAAGTATACATGCAGTAAAGGGTCAAACTATGTCAGAGAAAAGCTGCTATTCGATAAATAAGCGCTGTACAAAGTTACAGTCTGGAGCTAACATGCTAGCATCATACAACTGTCAGCTGACACAAACACCTCTATTAAAGGCAGATACTCCTCTGTCAGCAAGAATGTAGGTTAGCTGGTGGCTACAAGGAAGAGAGGCTGGATGAGATTAGTAAACAAAACATCCATGGCATCCTCTGACTCTCTAGCTCCACCTACTGTTGGAAAACACACACTCAGGGACAAGGCTCACCATGTTTGAGAGCTAAAGTCTTTATAGGCTACAGAGAAGTTGTGTTTTGTGTTTGATTTTATTTACTTATTTCTCATTTGTTTATTTGCACAAGTATAGAATTGAAAAAGATCTTATTAAGAAATGAGAAGAGAGAGTCAGGAGGGTCAAGAAGCAACCAGGCCTATATAAGACTTATACAGCTCTGGAAAAAAATAAGAGACCACTGCAAACTTTTCAGAAATCAGCATCTCTACATATGACAGTCATTTCATTGCAGCGTCTGTTGAATTCCAACACAGGCACACCTGTTTCTATCTAATACGGTACTGATGAGGTGATCACCTGAAACAAATCTTATTTAATTAGGAAATGTATAAAAACCATTGCGGTGGTCATCACTCTCCTCTGTGAAAGACTAGTGGAGAACAAGCCAAGATGTATGGGAGATATTACTGAAAATCAGGGTTATTCTGCCAAATATTGATTTCTGAATACTTTATAAGTTAAAAATTGAACATGAACTTGTTTTTTTGCATTATTATAAGTCTGAAAACAGTGGGCTCTTTTGGGTACTTTGACCATTTTTCATTTTCAGCAAATAGATGCTCTAAATGACAATATTTGTGCTTTGCATTTGGGAGTAATGTTGTCAGCAGTTTATATAATAAAACAAAAATGTTCATTTTACTCAAACAAATACCTATTAAAAGCAAAATCACAGAAACTGAAAAAATTTGCAGTGTCTTAAATTCATGTATTTAAAACTATAAGGCCTTAAAAAGTCTTAAATACATTGAAATGTTATATTCTGGTCTTAAATAAATTACCTAACGGTCTTGAATTTGTCAGGGCAGGATTTGTTGATGGTTTTTGTGTGTGTGTGTGTGTGTGTGTGTGTGTGTGTGTGTGTGTGTGTGTTTTTTTTTTCTCCAGGAATTTTTTCCAGACGAGACTTTAAGTGGATACTGTATTAAAAGCTGATATAAATTTTTACCTGCATCCTGGGTCACTGTTTACACTTTGAAATACAGCCATGAATCAGAGAGAGCCACTTTATGTTCAATAAATGGATAAAAAGAAGTGGCACTTCAGCCGTAAGGTGGAGGTAAGTATTTCAAAAACTCAAATGTTTGTAAAAAGAAAGGATTGTGGTTATTACTCACCCATTGCAATAAGAAATACAAACACAACATGCTTTTATTCATTTTTTTCTTGATGGGGTAGTTAAAGGGTTAAAACTCCTGTGTGGGATTTTGAGCCACGTGGACTGAATATAATATTTAGGTCTCTTTTTGACTCGAACAAGCAAATGAGGCTATAAGAAAAGAGGTGGGGTTAGGGGGTAACAATTTCTACTTTGTTTTTTTTTAAATCCATTCACAACCTGCCCTGGTGATAGTGTGGAGTTTGACAGGGGCGGTACACCTATTAAATGACAGCACAGGTGTGCTATGGTGAGCCCAGGGAGAAGAAAGAAGAGCAAAAGCTTCCTTAATCCTGACTTTCAGTATGAATACAGACCGTGAAAGCGGGGCTTCATGATCCTTTTGACTTTCTGGGTTTTGAGCAGGAGGTGTCAAGAAAGTTAGCACTGATGGGGGTTGGATGTCGGACCAAGTGACTGAGAACAATGCTTTTAATTTCACAATTTAAAAAGTTAAAATTCTCAAGAGGTGAACATTTGACTATTGCAGGGCAGCAGGATGAGGATTTCATCAAGAAACCTAATTACTAATTTCCTGGTCAGAATCTGCAGGCATTTCTTTTGCTCACAGGTGGCGCCAAAATCAAGAGTCCAACGTGTTTATCTACTCTCCTCTTGATTTTCATTCTATTTTCTCAATAAATCTCTTCATGACAACTTAATATCCATTAAGTTTGTCCTTTAAATTAACCTTTTTTTTGGCCATATTTTAAAAAGTTTATAGATTATGTTCCAGTCAGATTTATATGTACATCAGATGGTACTCAACAATACTTTTTTTTCTGTTTCCTGGTATTTTTAAAGTAATCTTAAACTCTAAGTGTTAATTATCTTAAATGTTAAATTTAAACATCTTGTCACAGTTTTGGACAGCCAGCTAAGCTTTGTTGAAGAAACTGTGCATAATGTTCTGAAATACTATCATTAACTTTATCTCCTCAGAAAACCTAAAGCCCTTGGTGTCAGTTGGCAACATTTCGAAGTAGTGCACAAATCCTTTGCTGAGATCTTCTTAACTCCATCTTCCTGCCTGAAACAGTCACTAGCAGGACAAACACTCCTGAGTTGCATCAATGGCAGGAAAAAAAGTGGGTTATCCACAAAAAAAAAAAAAGCATGTCTCAACTGTTTACTGAGAGGGAGACAGCACAGAGCATCAGAGCAGATAATTATAGCAGATAATCTTCTTCTGTCAGTTTGAGCCTCTGAGCTCAGGGAGGCGCTGCTGAGTCTCTCTGGCAACTGAATATGTGTCAGAGAAGTCCTTCATCCCAAGAGTGATAAACATCCTCATTGAGATCTAATCCCTGACAAGATGTGTACTATTTTTAGTGTGTATATTTGCAGTTCTGCCTGTTTGTGATGTTGAGTATAAATGATTTTGTACATGGGTAATGCACATGGAAACCTCTGTTAAACAAAGCCCTTTGCATTGTCTTGTATTTTAACTATGACTGTCAGTACATGAAACTGACAATCTGATACTGAGGTGACTCTTCTATAATTAACACTATCAGTGTTTGGAGGCCCAATTTGTCCTTTTAACACTTCATCTATGTCTATGTCATCTAAGATGATAAAAAGTCACGGAATTGAAACTCAAGCATCATTTAGTATAAATACTAGATTCTTTATTTAAATATTGTACATATTTTAAAACATATTTACAGAAATTAGACCTGCATTGTTACACAGTAGACACAGGTGTATCTTTCGTACACACAAACATCGCTTGCTGTAAAGAGGACAATCATACCATACAGACCGCAGAAGCACCTTTAAGAACGGCTTTTACAGAAGTGAGACGGGCAGACTTCGTTTACATCAAGTGTTGAACAGCACGACTGAGATGACACAAGCTTGCAATGACAGGAAAGGCCTCGGTTACAGGTCTAGCTATTTGTTAAGGCTGAAACTGTGCTCACCCTCATTCTCCAAGTTCACAGCACCATTATGTTATCTCACCACTGCTTCTCTCTGCATGTGGGATCCATCTCTCTGTCAAATATAGGGTTATCTTTGAAGTAAATACAAGTTCAGAACCTTTGTAGAGCATTTTTATAAACCATTCTACGTACAGGAACACAACAAATATTCTTTATGGAGCATTACTTGCAGAAATCATGCAGAATGAATAGCGCGGATGGAAGGACAGCATTTTTATAGCACTGTTTCAACTAGTGAGGAGAGAAAATGTGTTTTAACAGTGGGGCTCACATTGCAATCATGTGTTTAAATATGGCTTTCCTTCTTTGGTTTCACAAACCTGTCTTGTACTTTGTTGCAACCAGTCACATAGAACTTAAATATGATACAATTCCCATCTGATAACACAACTGTGAGCATAGAAAATATATTTTAGTGTCTTTCTGAACATTTTTACCCACACTTCAAGCCACCAAACGAGACTCAGAGCACATGAATTTACAGTATTGCTGTTTGATGTTCGTAACAACAAAGCGCAGTCACACACATAGAAAATGTGTCTTTGGTGCACCGACTTTTGACTGTGAAGACGTCCAAACTTGGGAGAGCTGTTAGACAAGAAGGACGGATCGCAAGCAGAACAGTATTAACATTGTCTTTCATTAATGTGATGTGATGTGATGCAGCACGCAAGTTACAATCATGGTGACTGTGTTGAGTACAGACATCTGCACGAGAAGCAGCAAACAGATGTAAAGGGAAATGAGGAACTGTGAAATAAAACACACCCACACCCACACACGCACATACGACTCTTAAGATAGCAGGTTTTTTTGTCATTCAACACACAGACAATTTTAACTTTTAAAACTAAATAAAAAAATACATCTTTTCTCTTAAATTCATGCCTGACCTATCATTGCAGTTGTAAGCATTCCCAGATGCTAGCTTCAGCTTTGTGAAATAACAAATATTAACATTAAATACACCACACATTCTCGTATGTATTCCACACGCACACACGGCTCTCCTTCCCTCTCACACACACACACACACACACACCAATGCAGCAATCAATCCCAACATTATCTTCTTGTTCTGTTCAGCGAGTGGAAGTGTGGGATAGATAAAGCTCACTCCAACTTCAACATCTATACAAGAAAAATATATTTATGAATGCATGTGTACATCTTCCACAAGTGTGACCAAATATCTGTTTGCTTTAGCAACCAAAGCACAGACAACAGAAAGGCTGGAACAGAGCCCTAAAGACATGAATATTTACAACTTATCAGGATGTGCGCATCAACAGATCCCTCAGCAAAGTGACGACAAGCGGACCGACATTCACGAGTGCTGTAAGCTACATCGAGGGTGTTTCCCTTTACAGGTTATTTCAATCTGAATATTTACTTGTTAGTAAACATCTATCATTCACATTCCCGATCCCAACTCTTGTTTTTTTTGTTATAACACCCCTCCACACTCAACATCAGCTTCCTCAGTCCATCTACAAGCTTTGATCAAACACAAACTACAACAAGGAACAGATTGGAACAGCAGAGACCGATTGCCGGGTTCAAAATCACCACTCGCTGAAGGATCCACACCATGGCTTACTCCTCTTATTATTTCACTTTTTCATTTTTTTTTTAAACAGGAGAGCTTTAAAGCTCACAGTCAAACCACACCGTCCCATCACCCACAAGTGTTGACGAACGCAATGAGACACGTGAGACTGCCACCTGTCGAACTCGCCTCCTCCTGCATCATGATCAACATGGAAAAAAGTCCTAGCTGCCTGCTTCTCCTCAACCGCCGGAGCACTGAAGCAAAACAGAGGAAGAAAACAAAAGATGCACACGGGCAGGCCGTGGGCCCCCGCAGTGAGGGGGTGTGCACCATGTTGACGAGCCTCCCCCCTGTCAGCCGCAGGATGCAGTGCGTGTTTTGGGGAGGGCTGCAGGTGGAAGACTCAGGCAGATGGGAAGGAAAGAACAGCCTCTGAGACGCACATACACACTCTTACACACACATTTGTTTTAGTCTGTGTATTCAGCCACAATAGACAGCAGCACCGTGATGTCATCTGGCTTTCCTCCTGCAGACACAAGACAAAAGACAGAGGGATGGAAGTGAGACAGCTGCAATTTTAAACAGGTAGTCTAAACAAAATCAAAGAAAAGAAACATATGGCGTCATTACATAACAAGAATACAACATTTATAGAAGGGTTTACGTCCTGCCGCAATATTCGAATCACAGACAGTGCAATATTTCTTTAACCTCAAATGTCTCAGAATACCAGATAAAAATTTTGCAGTAGATGTTTTATGCTCTACACCAGCGTGACTCAATCCTGCTCAACCAAAGAGCCACATTGTTGAAAAATGCCTTTGCAAGACCAACAATCTAAGTGGTGAAAAAAAAATGGCAATGAAAAAGTTAAAGGTGGCAAAAATGTTCAAAAAGCAGCAAAAATGGGTAACAAGTGGCAAAAGAGAGTAAAAAGTGACTAAAACTGCAAAATCAATACTTAGTTTCTTATGACTTTTTATTAACTTTAAACCAAAACATCACCAATTCAAGAAAAAAGGGTTTGAAATCATTTCATCGATGTGTAATGAGTCTATGTTATATCTGTATTTCACTTTCTGTTATGAGTGACCTTTTTTTTTTTTCCTTATTCAAAATGAGAATGAAAAAAGGTCAACCCCTATAACATAGAAAAGGATATCAAATTTTCCATATGAATTGATGTAACTCTTCTTTTTTAAAGCTATTCACTCCTGGAATCATACATTGATTATGGTGCTCTTTTCAATGAAGTGATTTTCGCATGTTTTTGTTTGACCGCACAGAAGATGAGAAGCCTTAAAAGAACCTTAAACCTTAAAATAATCACACAACAAATTGCAACTGCAACAAAGGGCAAAAATAATGGTGATTAGTTTATTTTTGCAAATCGTTCAGCCCTTGTTGAAATTCAGTCTGTAAAAGTAATCATAATCAATATCTACCCTTAACACTTGAATGCTGGAGGCAGGAATGAAGGTGAAATCAGAAAATTAAACTATTAAAAATGCACAGGTTGTATTATCTCAGAGAAGTTTTGAAAGCGACACTGCTGCATCTGAAGCGCTGTATACATACCTCGTACATTCAGACCATTGTCACAGGCAAACTGTGCAAAAGGAGACATATAGTTGGGGTCATAAGCCAGGTCATGAGCTTGCTTTGCAATACTCTGTGCAGTCTGCAGGATGCTGTCATAGTTAGTAGTCTAGAAGGAGCAAAAAAATAAATAAATTAGACCTTTATTTCTGCTCGTGTGAATCGACACAGTTTGTGTGGAATTATGATGTAACTATTTCTCAGAAATGCCACCTTGAGTTTTTTCAGCTCCTGCAGGATCATGTAGTCCGGCATGTTGTCAAAGAGGCCGTCGGTTGCTGTGAGGATGATGTCACCGAGCTGCACGTCGAAAGACGAGCTGTCTGCTGCTTCGGGGCTGGAGGGAAACGGGAGGGCATATCAGGATCAGTCACACTCAGAACAGGAGCATGCAGCGCCTGAGCTGCTGTCAACAGTTTCCATTATGGAATTAAGCTGCTCAGTGGTCACTCTGCCAAGTCTCGAGGGTGGACGCAGTGTGGGCGTTTAATCTGACAGCTGACTAGGAAGCAGCCTGCTCTCTGTGTCCTTGTCAGATTCAGGGAGGGCTTCTTGTTTATTGGCTCCAAATCAAAGATTCAACCTCATTCTCTGGAAGTCTCTTAACTTATCTCCTCAGACCTTTATCTTATGGTAGAATACTGAAGAAATAAAGGTTTCCTTCAGGGAACATTTGGTGGTTTGATAGCCAAGAGTTAAGCTTTGCTTCACACCAGACTGGATTACGCTCAGAAACAGGATTTCCAAACGGCTCTGAATGGATTATTAAAAGGTTTATCTTGTTAATCAGGCTTCCATTGTCACAATCACATTGTGACACCTACGTCTCCCAAGCCCGTCTACACGCTCAGGCATTGTGCACTGTGTGCAGTATACTACTCTATAGGGAGGCTATCTGACACGTTAATGATACTTATTGTATGCAGGCCTGTAGGGATTAAACTACAGCTGGTGAAAGTTATACTGAAAACATTTATTCTTTTTCCTGCTCACTCAAAAAATAGCAAATTACTTCAAAGAAATCCTGGTTTGTCCATATGGCTACAGTCACGGTTTGTTGTGGATGAAAAGGACAGATCCTACGTTCCTATGTAAAGAAACTATATGATGATTTAAAGATTGTAAAGCTTCATATGTTGTTTTGTATGAATGTGTAAAAACGAAAAGTAGATCACATAGAAAAATATTGTAATCATACTGTCAAATAAACCCATAGTTTTCTAAATATTCACAGGTTTTTATGCGCTTGGAGCGTTGACTTTTAAAATCACTGAGAAATAAACTAAAAGCCGATCTATAAACAGAGTATAAGAGGATCTTGTATGTAGGCGAGAGGAGAAAAGATGATCAGGTAAAGGCGGACATGCGGAGGCGTAGCAGAGCTGGGCTGGAGGTGTGACACCAAGCAGTTCTTGTTTATTCTGCAAACACTGTTGTAAAGTTTGCAGCCCAGTTTCAATCTAAACAATGGTTTACAAAGGAATGGAAAAATCCTGTTTTTGATGATTTCCTGATTTGTCCAAATAAACTTAACTCTGTTTATTACCTGATCTGTGAATGTGTCCTAACCCTGAGTTACTGACCTGTCACTGAGCACCACCCCTTCAGCTCCTGGGGGAGCGATGGACAGCTGGAAGGGTGTGTTAAAATAGTGCTGCTGCTCGTCCGATCGATGAACCACCTCTCCTCCTCGAACCACAAGGAAGCCGGAGTCACCCAGGTTGCATGTGTGTAACCGGTGACTTCGTCGATCCAGAACCACGATACAGGCCGTGCTGCTCCCTGACGACAAAGAGACTCACGGTTATGATCAAAATTTGAATAATGCTTCAAAAATGTAAATAAGGGGAAACAGAGGACGGTGCTTCTGCTTCTTTAAAAAAGTCAAATGGACCACTCATTGGGAATATTTGCAGTGGAAACTGAAAAGAATGTGTTTTTGTTTTTAAATGGGACATGAAGAGACAAAAGGATCGATTTTACTCTCCTTCCTTGGGCTTTAATCTGTACTTCGCTTTCTATTTTGATGGCTTTGTTTAACTTAACAAAGAAACTACCTGTACTTGAAATTATATTTAATAAGGGTGTCCTGATATAACCTTTTAACTTGGGACGCGGTACTGATATTGTCAACTTGATAGAAGTACCAAAGCAGAATCTGGAATAGACAACTTGTATCAGAGTGCTTATTTCAGACATAAGGACTGAAAGATATATTGCTATTGTATCGATATCGAGATGTATAAATTAATATCCCAATATTAAAAATATCAATGATGTAGATTTTCCCAGCTCATCCTGCATGTAAAACTCAGACAGTTACATGATTATTTGTGTTTTTCTGTTAATGTTGATGACTGACAGTGCGCTCTAAACAACTAACCAAACTCTCCACATCCCGTTATATAATGCGGCTTTCATTTTTCTGAAAAATGTTTAGTTTTCACTAATCCCAGAGTTAAATTGCATTATATCAATATCGAGATATCTGGCATTAACATCGAGATATGATATTTTGTCCATATCGTCCAGCCCTATCAGCCATTTAAGATGCATGCAGGTACGATCCGATATTCTTTTTTTGCCTTTATCAATAATAGATCAGGACACTCCTAATATTTATAGCAAGAAAAGTTGAGAACATTATGAGGTTTTTTTTTTTACCTTGCATAATAGAATGATACCCTAGAATACTGCTACCCCATTGGTTTCTGTAGACGCCCATTTTGATACATGTTTCTAACCTGAAAAGGTTTTGCTGCCTTATTTTTAACAGCATTAAACAAAAGCAGGCCAATTTTCATACGTTTAACAAACCTGAAAAAGTGCTTCCTTGCAATAGACTGGACAAATTTGTAGTCGTCCATTTTGAGAAATAGTTCCTCCCTGACTCACTACCTTACCTGTGAATGCTGCTCAACAAGTACATCAATGTGTGCACTTTCCACAGTGTTTGAGAGATTCTGTTATGCAACTTTAAAGATGCCTTGAAAAGAAAAACAAGTCAAACACAAAGGTCACGGCTTGTTCTTGACCCAGATTACTAGTGACTGGTAGCTTTGGGTGTCAACAGTCTCAGCAACCTTCAACAGCGAGGGTCAAACCCAGACCTTGTGAAGCTTTCCAAAATAAAAGTAGGCCATTTGACTGGCATCGTGACAGGAGGGAGGTTAACATTTAGAGTCAGCGCTGGCTGTGCGTCAGGGATACTGCAGTCCAGAAGATATGCGACCTTGGTCACATGAGGGGCATGTGCGTGCTTTTTTAAACTGGTCCCACTCGCCGGCGCTGTTGGCTATAGATGGGTTCTTGACCTTTCTGAAGCCTGGAGTGAGGTTTAAGTGCTCACCCGGCAAGTTTGGCCTCACAAGGTCACCAGGTCTGAACCTTAGTGTCATAACAAAACGCAGCCTGATTCAGTTAGTTAGTTGGTTACCTCACCGGTATTACATCACTAAGTAGGATGAAGGTCAAAGCCAGGATCAATGGGAACCAACAGCCCACACACTAAGATGCAGAAGCTGAAGTTCAAAGCTCAAAAAAATGGGTTTGGATTAAAAAAGAGCCATCGCTTCTCTAACTAATGAATTTTCCCTCCATCTATCAAATAACCTTGATAGGTTTGTCTCATTTAATGTGTATATAACCCCTTCTTTATGGTTATCTATGCTCATCAGCATCAACATTTATTTATTTTACCACAGTATTTAAGTATAGATCTCAGTAGGATGACATTCTGGCTGCCAAATGGGGTTAGAAGGGGATGGATGTGCCTTGCATCCTTTGTACAATTTGCAATTTTCTCCAGTACACTTTGTGGATTCATCTGAAAAATTCACGATGGAATGCCCAAATGCTATTCCTCCATCTTTTCATGTACTTTCCTCCCGTTTTTGGCAGCAACAACAAAGCTATCCTGAAATTCAAATGACGTTATGCACAGCAACTAGTTGTGTATCTTGCTTCGCAAAGTCCTCGCTCACAGTCTGACTCATTCTGCAGCTATGTTATTTATTTTTCAGAGTTTGGCTATTCACACTGGAAACATGAGTCACTCCACTCCACACCACTGACTGTATGTGTGGCTGAAGATTTCCCCTGAGTTGTTTTTCACTGTGCATGTACTCACCTAGCAGGGGGACTTTGTTCTGTAGAAGCTCGTAGTAGCCAGAGGTCAGGATGCCCACTGGGTTACTGGGAGTGAAACGTCCCTCTTTCACAAGTCGCTCACAGGTTCTCATTAAGGTGGCTGAAAACTGAGACGGGTCGACGCCGTAGTCTCGCCAACCACCAACACCATCTGCAACACCTGATGGAGAAAAAGAGAGATTTAATTTTATAATAGTTGTAGAAACACTAAATTTGTTCTGTCCTTGTAATTTATTGACTTCCTGTTTAACTCAATAGTATTCAATATGCCAATAAAGTGATGCTCAGGACACTAGTAGGCATCTCTTCTATGAGCTTATTTACAGTCATGTTTCCATGAGCCATATCTACATCTTTAAGGTCCAGCTTTGCACATTTGATGCCTGTCTCAAATGGTATCTCAAATAAATATTTAATATAATATCATCTCATCACATAAATCATAAATCTGTACACAGCTTAAACAGGGATAACATAGATTTATAATGAAAGAACATTCAATACTTTACTGGTATTAATACAAAGCCCCTGCAGTGGAGGGTTAACTTAACGCGTCGTGTAACTGGGTTACAAGCATCACAAGACTGAGCCACTTCATTGAATGAATGTAGAGACATGGGGGAAACAAATGTTGGTCGGATAAAGTTACCGACAAAGAATGGCTGGGATGGTTTAACGACCTTGATTTATTTGCGCTACATCACAGCATCCTACATTATCAAATGTTAAAACAAAAAACAAAAAAGAAAAAAACATGACTGTAAAATGAGGGGCAGTGATAACATCACAATGTTATCAAAGCACACCATTAGTTATTTTTACAGGTATGCAGGATAAACAATCTAATCTATTCCAGCTTTATTTGTCCATAAAAGTATCTGCATGGTGTAGAAAAGACAGCTTTGATAAGTGCCAAGCAGAAAAATCCTCTCGAATACAAATGGAGAATCAGTCCTACAGACTAACTGAGCTTACACTGACTTCATGGTTAACACTGATGTAACAAAAAGTCTGTGGTACTAATAAATATTGTGTTAAGGGCCTTATATTACAGATAAATAGATTAAAAGGGTTAGTTTTACTTACTCAATTAGCTGAGGGAAGAAGACATCAACGACAGAATAGTCAGTTAATTGTTACACTATGCATCTCTAGAGTGTCTGATGTGGTTTCCTTTCCTGTTTACTTTACAAATCAATGTCTGACATCTTGTTTCAAAGGGGAAAATTTGTATGAGAAGGCATTTTTCAATGACTCCAAATTAGACATGAGTCAAAACATTTGACTGTTTGAGTAACTCTTTAATGACAAAGAGTTAAACAGTCTATGTGCTCAATATTTCGTTTTCAAAAAGTATTCTTCTGTTTGTTATTTTCAGCCCCTGGTTATAATGTGGATATAACAAATAGGGGTGGCTGTAGACCATTTAAAAGCAGTTCGTTTTTAGCTTTAGAGTAACAGAAAGACTTCCTTAATGGCATGAAAACATTTAAAATCGCATGAGAAACTATGACTGCCAGTTGCCAGTAAAAACAGGTGCAGCACAGTGAGATCATAACGGTAGAGAAAAACACAGACTGCTGCAGGGTCAGAGAATACTTAGGGGAACTACGAAAAAGGACACAAAAATGTGCTTGTGTGCAAATTTGACTTGGTAAAACTAAAATATACTTACTATAATATAATTGGAACAAAATCTTTAACTGGCCTACAACAGCTCTGCACAGTCATTAAATCGATCTCTTCCTTTCTGTATCTACACTGGAGGCCGAGAACTATTCAGTTCATTTGTGAACGGTTACTGTGACTGTGGAATAGTATCTTACTAAACTGGTTGTGTTCTCTGTGTTGTTAATGTGAAATACTTGCTTTTCAAACTGGTGCAATTTCACCCTGTAATATATGTGACACCTCTTCACCATCTCATGTTGTTAAGCTGTGCATATTCTTTTACTTGAATATGTTTTTTTTACTCCCACATGTCTTAGAGTTGAATAGTTCTGTATGTTTTTTTTCTAGGGTACACTTATAACAGACTGTATTGTCTTGGAATGATTAGTGAGTATGTGACGTTCTGCCTTTTGTTTCATTTTCTTTTCATATAGCAGATGTATTTCAACTGAAAAAGAAACTAACAAAAGAAATGTGTATTGTTTGTCTCCTAAATTAATCTGATTCTGCCTTTTAAAGGGAAATTCTGATGAAGACCATTCTGAGCATCATTATTTTCTACATTCGTGTTGTCATGTGCAACAACACGTGAAGCCTGTGAGGGTTTTGTCCAACTGATGCGACTATTTTTTTTTCTCTTTTATCGTTGGCGTAACAATTTATAACTGCAAACTGCTTCAAAATCATAATGCAGAGCGTTCAGTTATCGATGAAGCTTTGAGATAATTCAGGGAAATGTTTCTGAGTCATGTCGACCAGGCAGAGAAAAGGACAAAGCAATTACACTGTGCTAAGCTAACAGGCTACTACTAGCAATATGGCTGCCTCCATACTCAACCATTCTGACCTTTGCAAGACATTGTAGGAATAAATCCTAGACGCGGGATTAGAGGCTTTTCCAGCTCTTTAGACTTTTTAGTAAGCTTATCTATATCTTCAGGTGTTAGGTGTTAAATATCTCACATTGGCGCTCTGTACTCTTCAAGTGGAGATCATCTAGGTGAAAGGTCATTCGGTGTTTCACCTCAAATCTCTGGGAAAATAACCGCAGTATGGGCACAAAATAACACGGTAGCGGCTGAATTAATGACACATGTCGTCACTAGTTATTACCCAGCTTTACAGAAAATTAGAGGAATGCAGTGAGGGGTGCAGGAGGTGTAAAGTTATCTGTGTGTGAGGAGAGGAGGGGTGGGGGCTGTTATGTTTTCATCAGGGGTCCTTGCACGTGCAGGCCAGCTAACTGAAGGTCACATCAGCACACAGAGGGACAAATGTGTTTGCAAGCCTGTTATCACTGTGTGTTCAATGCAGACAAGCTTACCCAAAACATCAGCTGCTCTGTGCCGCGCAATGAAGCAGGCATCGTCCCCGTAGCACATCCCTTTCTTCAGGATCCCCTTTCGAAAGTCTTTGCCGAAACCATAGCTGGCGCTGATGAGGCTGTAGTCCCGACCGTCCGTCTGGGAGAGTCCGCCAAGGACAGCCCTGGCCACCAGTCTGCCATAGGACAGTACAGATAACATCCCCCAAAAAGGAGTTACCCCGTCTTGTTGAGAGCACACACGCCGTCCCCCTCTCCCTTCTCCCCGGCCCGGCCGCCTGCCTGTTAGCCTGCTTCTTCTCTTCAACACCCGGCTCTTTCTTTATCCGTCCATTCGTCCCCAGCTGTCACGCTTCCGTGGAACAAGTCAAAACTCGACTCCAGCAGCTTCTAACTCGCATACAAAGCCACAGCTGTTCTCGCCGGTTCGCCCTGGTGTTTAGGACTCAGGTGAGTGTTTCATGAGTGTCGTGCCTCCGCTCGGTTCTCTCCTTCCCGACATGTTTCCTCTGTTACCGCTGCGAGTACATACGGGGCTTTGACAGTTTACAATCGTGACGTCACTGCATTAACCAATGGCAGAGCAGGCCGCAGCCCTTAAAGACCTGCAGCTCCCAGAGCAGTGGAACATATCGAGCGTCTGATTTTTTTGCTCTGTATCAGATGATCGGGCAGCTCTGAGACCTGCTGAGAGCCTGGAACAGCTGAACTGCGCAGGGTTTGGACGTGCATTAGTTTTATAGCACTGGATCTGGCGGTCGTGCGTCAGGAAAACCATCCTAAGCACCTAGACCAGGGGTGGGCAGTTAATTTTTACACAGGGCCACACAAGAAACCTGTCTTGTTTAGGGGCCCACACCAACAAGAACGCAAACTTGATTATAACCCTAACTTTTTCCCAATTTTAAAATGTTTCTACGTTTAGAGAATTATTATATTTCGAATATCTGCTACTGATAACTTGAAGAATAAGTTATTTCTGTAAATATGTGAAACTGTGGTGTGGGTCCAATAGGAAAGTACTCCTATGGAAGTGATAAACATTAAAAACACAAACAGTCATTGCATTGGCATTTAATTTAATGTTAAGCTTGTTAGTTCTCATGTATAAATACCATTTTTTGCTTCATTTTACCTCTCCAGAAAAATTGATCTGTTTATATGACAGTGATCATCAGTGATAGGGAATCTTGATTTGGTTTTCTTGAACTTCATCACTTGTTGCTGTTTATGTAGGGTTCATGCGCACAAATGCGTCCACATGGAAATAATGGACACTTTTGTATTGAATTTTTTTTTTCTTTTATGTTCTTACCTTTGACTGACCTCCCAGGGGCCTGACAGTGACACCCAAAGGGCCCGATGTTGCGCCTGGGCCTTAAGTTGCCCAGGTCTGATCTAGACTCTATGCTCGAGCACAGACGGGCTCATGAAAACTCAAGGAATAATATATATATTTTAATTATTATTATAATGTTTTATTTACATATCTCAATACAAACAACAAGAAAATGATTTTTACAACAATGTCAATGCCTGGTGCTGATACAGTGTCAAAAAGAAAACATGAAGATGAAAACAAAAACATTGTGAGTCTTTTTCTATTAACAGATATAAGTCTAGTAAGGCATAGAGTCTAGGGGATTTTTCTCCTGAATGCAATGGTGTGACTTTCCAGATTGTTTCAGTTCAGTTTCCATCTTTCAATATGAGGTTTGGTCTTTAAATATTTGCACCTGTGATTGTTATCTTTTCCAAACAATGTCAAGTCGTTTACCTGAAACTCGACAGTTTTTTTCTCTATCATGAATACTCCTGTTTTAACTAACATCACTGTTAAAGGTTGCAAATTAATATTCCTAGAGCTGAGCTACTCTTGAAATGCAAAAGAAAAATCATCAACAGTTTTGCACTAGGAGAAAAGATGCTCTACAGTTTCAATATCTCTCCACAAAATCCACTTAAACTGTTTTCAGAATCTTCATATGAAGAAAAAAAGTTAGATGGATAAATGTCACTTAGAACTTTGAACATAACTTCTTTGACTTTCAGTAGAAATGGAAATGACAAAAATGTTTTCCCAATTTTCTATGCTTTCTTCATTTTTGTATTCTTCTAGAACATATTTTCTTTCAGTTGAGTAGTACAAAACTACTGCTACTGAGGTAGTTCGAAGGAACTTTTTACTAACTGCTTGCTAACTCAAGGACTAACATTGTAGAGGGCATTTGCTGTTACAAATGCTGTCTTTCTTGTCAATAAAGTCAAAGACATTTCATTCAAGATCATTAATCATTCCCCCTGTAAAAACTCTATTGTTACGATAAAAGGAAGATATTGATGAAACCACTTTCTGTTGTGTAACTCTAGAGACTGTTAATCATTTATTTTGGACCTGGAAACACTCCAAATCTGTAGAAGGGCATTTACTGATTTGTGTTGGACAATACCTATGACAACTTGGTGATATTTCTTAAGGATGCTTTGTTTAGCAAAAAAAGCGATGAAGATTAAAAAAATAATAATAATTTCAAATCTGCAACCTAGCTTCATTCCTGGAAACGTAAACAAATGAAAAAATTAACCTTGGGCTTTAAAGAGAAACAGAGCTTTATCTTAAAAACTGCATCATGAAAAATCATAAATCCTCGGTAAAAAAAGAAGTACAAAAAATCAAAAGTCGAAGCCTTTAAAATACACCCTTAGTTCAGTGATTGCCAACCTTGTTTGGGCTGTGACTTGATTTGCATGACGATTTTTCCGCAACCCCAAAGACATTTTCTGTCTACAATTAATGTCTCTTCTTTTAATGCACTTTTATTCTTGTAAGGTGACCTTGAGTGTCATGAAAGGCGCCCTTAAATAAATTGTATTATTATTATTATATTCAGCTTCACTGCCCTAGCAATGGAATAACTCAACTCCAAGGGCACTTTCAGTGCCTGCTTATTGTCATAAACACTGTTGTGTACACAAGTTTCAAGGGCAGGGGCAGAAAAAAAAGGCAAATATAGCAGGTGTTTTGGCTCCTAAAGAGACACTTCAGCACAGGTTTTGGCTCCTGAAAAGGCACTTTAGTGTGTATTTTGGGTCCCAAGAGGGCAATTGAACACACATTTTGTCTAAGAGCAAAATTTTCTTTCATGAAAACTTTACCTTTTTATTTCTTCATGTGGCTGTAAGACGCTGTCATAGTGTTTTGGTTCCTCTTGAAACTGTCTTTACGAGGCCAGGCAGGTGACGAAAACTTTCCATTTATCTTTCTGTTTTTCCATACTGACTGCAATTTTGTGTTTACTGTTTGAAACGAAGTGCCACTGTCACTTTCAATCAAGATACATCAGCTCAGATTAACGTATATGCTGCAAACTAGGTTTATTTCAGAAAGTAAAAGTATAGAATATAGTTGTCTAAGATTATGAGGTGTTTTAATTTAACAAAAAAAAAAAACAAGTTCAGTCTTTATTTAATCAATAAGTAGATATTTCAGGAGACCCCCATGAAGCTAGCCATATTTGTGGTACTTTTAATTAAATAAGTGAGATATCAAACATTGACATGTGTAAGTTTAGAGGCAAAACACACCTGAAAACTATCTCATTTCGCTTTTTTCTATCACCAATTTTTGGGTGTAAATTTTACTCTGACATACTCTTTTTAATATTTTTAAAAAATCTTTTAAAACATTTTTTCAAATTTATCATTTAACCTTACTTGTAATTTTTATTTTTATTCATTATCTTTAAGTGTTGGATTGACGTACTCAGTACCTTCACTTGTTTTGTTAAAGCTTTTGCATTTTAATTTTGATGATTTTCTAAAGTTGAATTCTATTTCCGGTGTTCCCCCCTTTCACCTGATATTAGCTGAGCTTGTTTTTGAATATGTCTGTCATTGTTTATGGGGTGGCGGGGGTGGGGCTTGGGTATTCATAATTATTTATTTCCCCTTTTTTCAATTATTGTATTAAAAATGCTTAACAATGAAGGTCTGGTTCATTGACTGACTGAAAATACTGTTTTTTACACAGCTCCCATCGAAGTGTCCCCGCCCCTGTCCGCCCGAAGGCACCCCGTTTTGTTTAAAACGAGCGCTTCCATTTACATTCCCAGAGCAACGCTTAGGAGCCTGTTCTCTATGTAACGGTGCGGGGAGAGAAAGAGAGAGGACGAACCATTACAGGCCGTTTATTGTCGAAATATCTACATACAAGGCGTCGAAACAAGGTAAGGAATAATATCGTAATGACACATGTTGGTGTTAGATAAGTGTTTGTGGTAAGCGTCGACGAGAAAACATCCAAACGGTAAATAGATCGGGGTGTGCTGTAACGTGATGGTTGCGCCTATAAATGAACAAGTGCTAAGGCCAGATAATCCGTTATAGATAAAACACGGAGCCCTTGTTTTTTCAGGATGATTAGAGGAATTTGGGCCTAGATTATCTTAATTTTGAATTTTCTTTGTAGAATAAACAGGTGATGAAAGATGTTGTGGTGCTTCGCGTTAGAAAGACGGGTGTTCTAACGAATTAAATAATTGTTTGTGGCGCTCGTCTGTTGCCGTACAGATATAATTTTGTGTGAGACACTATGGTGAGACATCATCACCACAGCACAGGTGTCTCAGTTTGATCACAAAGAGTAACATGATGCTACCTCATGTCCCGCCATTGACAAAGCTGAGTAAACAACAGAGAGAGAGAGAGAGAGAGAGAGAGAGAGAGAGAGCCATGTTTGTGTTTATTAGGCCTGATTGTGTAAGATCATCATTTGTAAACATTTCTCTCTTCAGGGCCACAATGAGGAGGTTGTGTGAGTTCACACTATTGGTCCTCCTGTTCACATTACTGTTGAACACTGAGGCCAAGAAAGGCAGCAGCAGCAGCAGTGGAAAAAAGTCATCATCATCATCATCATCCTCCTCCTCCTCCAGCAACAGGGGCGGGACGCAGTCAAGACCATCCAGCTCTCAACCCGGGAGCTACCCGAGGCAGCCACAGAGTCCCAACCGAAACACCAACCCATACCCCGGAGGTGGTAGTTATCCAGGAGGTGGTAGTTATCCAGGAGGTGGAAACACTAATCCAGGAGGCTACCCCAGACAAAACCCACCAAGTTATCCAGGAGTAGGCAACAGCAATCCTGGAAGCGTGCCTCGACAAAACCCGGGAAGTTACCCAGGAGCTGGTTACCCAAACCAGAATCCAGGCAGAGCTAATCCTGGAGGGTACCCGAACCAGAATTATCCAGCAGGTGGGAACCCAGCAGGGTATCCCAACCAAAACCCCGGGAGAGCAAATTATCCAGGTGGTGGAAGCTACCCGGGAGGGGGCAGTTATCCCAATCAACCGGGAAGAGCTGGTACCAATCAAGGAGGATATCCAAACCAAGGGGGATATCCAAATCAAGGAGGGTATCCAAGAAATCCGAACCAAGGTGGATACCCCAACCAAGGAGGATACCCCAACCAAGGAGGATATCCAAGAAATCCTAACCAAGGAGGGTACCCTAACCAAGGCGGGTATCCTGCTGGAGGCTACCCGGCTGGAGGTTACCCGGCTGGAGGTTACCCAGCTGGAGGTTACCCAGCAGGCGGTAATGCGGGCAGATGGGGTCAAGGTGGATATGGAGGTGGATACGGTGGTGGATATGGGGGTGGGTATGGTGGAGGTTATCCCGGCGGTCACCCCAACTGGAACCCAAATAATAAGATCCTGAGCCCAGGCTATGGTGGAGGTTATGGATACGGAGGCTACGGGACGGGAGGATCTCCTTTCTCTCGTTCAGTTCAAAGTATGGGATACGCGCCCAAGTCTTCTGGTTTCGCTAAAAAGGCCATGCTAGCAGCAGGTGTCGGCGCAGTGGCTGGAATGGCCGTCGGGTACGGACTCGGGCGCTTCCCTCGACCTCATTTCAACTTCCGTAGCCCCGAAGAAGAGCAGTACTACAACAACTACATGTACCGCCGCTACGGCACCCAGTCCACGGACCAGAAGGATTATGGTCGCGATTACGAGTACAAGCTCCCGCCCCGGGCTGAGTCATATGACAACTTCATGAGTAAATGCATGAATAAGACTGTCTCTAATAATCAGGGCGCCACCACTAAAAGTCAGGGAGGCAGTGATGAAGGTGACGACACCGTTAGCATCGAAGAAATCGGATACCCGTCCCTTATTGAGCAAGTGAAGGCTAAGCGCTGCGTTGAAGAGTACATGGTTTACTCTGAGAAGTTTCTACAAGAACGAAAAGCTGAACAACAAACCATGCCTAAAAACAGCTCCCCCAGCTACGGGATGTTGCAGCACTTTGCCTCCCTGTGTATGCTCCTGTCCAGCATGCTCCTTCTCCAGTAAAAACAATTATCCTCCATCAGATTCCATATGGATCTGCGCTTCCTCCATTATATCTGCACGCCCTCATAGTGCTTGAGTAAACTACCCTCATTGTAAAACAATAGCTGTACACTTTTAAGCTCTTCTGGTGAGTGAATCATTTACTACTCTTGCAAAAAGTAACATCAGTGTGTATATAGTAACTAAATGAGTTGAATTTTAACTTTTGTAGGTCATCAGTTTTGTGATGTACAAGCTGCACTCAGATCTTATGTTTGTCTTTTATTTCATTTTTTTTAAATTTTGCACTTTTATTTCACATTCCCGTGCACTACCTGCTTAGAGATTCAGGTTGTTTTGAGTTAATACTTTTGACAATTTGCTATGACACTGCTGTCAAAAACTGGAATGTAACGTTTTGTGTTTTATGTAAAATAACTTTCATAGCATCATCACTGCAGCCATTCCATATTTTCAGACAACACCGGATGATGTAGAGGAATCGGTTTTACACGTTTTCTGTTTTTATTGAAGATAAAACCACGTGGAAGCTTAAGGCTCCACATTAAAATTAACACACGCAAAGGGAAAGTAAATGTGGATTGATTGTATTTTAATGCTGGATTGTGAGGGATAATAATGAGGATGGAGAAATAAGTGGATTCTCTCCTCCGCATTTCCACTTACATGGTGGTCAGAGGATGGTAATTGTAAGTACTTTTTGTTAACTAATGCGACTCCGTCTCCTCCCATTGATGCTGAGCAGTCGTAAGTCAGACATGATGAGAAACATTGGACTCCATTCACTTTCTTTCCAACATGTAACACAGTAAATAAAAGCCATACTCCTCAGGTACATGACACTTAAACGCCATTGTTTCTTAATCTTTATCTGGCTGTTGATGCCCTGCATGCAGTGACCGTAAGGATGAGTCAGTGATTTTATGCTCTTTCATGTGCAGCAGACATCATCATCATCAGTTGTGGTCTTGTGCTGCTTTCTTGCCTGCAGCTCTTAAGAACAATCGGTACATTTTTTATGTTGTTCAATGATACTTTTGTAGAAACTGGATTGGATTGAAGTTTGGAACAGAAAACATCAAAATCTATTGAAGACTTGAATACTGGATTCTGGCGTTTTACTTGGACTAAACCTACTTTACATCAGCACCATAACCTCACAGGGTCTTAAAGGGTCACTTTTCACCAAAAGCTCTGGCTTTGGGGAGTTCCCTCACTGCTGCAATGATTTCAATGTCCCAACATTAGGTGCCAACACTGGAAATACTTGTTCTTAGAGATTCATAGTCTGATTTTCCAGGTCTGAGAAAGTCAACATGCATCTGAGTTTTTCCGCTCATCAGACATTATTATACAAATTCAGAAAATATCTGTTTAGTTTTCTTTACCCTGCTGCTTCCCTGGCTTTCATGGAAAGAACATTTTGTCTCACTTTTCCTTCAAATTGGACCTTTGTCTCTTGCTGTGTTATCGTATGTAATGTAAGTGACTTGTAGATTATTTAAAAAACTTTCATCTGCCTGCTGTTGTTTGTTTTGTTTATCACTAGGCACAGAAAGTATCTAATAATTATGTCTGGAAATTGTTACCTAACTCAAGTTTTTGCAGGCTTAGTTGGCTCCTTTGTTCACTATCACTGTAGAGAAAGATCAGAATTATTTTAATTATTACACTTTACTCAGTCGAGTCCAGTGATACTGCTCAAATACAAACAAATTGTACATTGAACTATATCTGGTTTTACAGAGATGTTCTTACATCAGTTTCTCTTTTATGATCCTCCCAGTTTATTCATCTCACTGAAGATTTTCCTTTTAAGCAGTTTGTTTCAAATTGATTTATAATCACATTTCAACTTCTTCACTCTGTTTAGGCTCTTTTAAGTGCACTTACTCCCCATGGAAATGAGAAGATTTTCCCTGTGAGCTCATGTTATGATGGACTAACTGTGTGAAATTTCTGGTCTTCCCCTGCAAATGTAAACACTCTGGGTCTCTCATCAAATACGAAGCTGACTGGTTTGTCATGGATCCCTACATGTTCAATAAAATAATAAACAAAAGTGGTTTCTCTGCCTGAATGAAGTCTCACATTCATGTTCACGCCCTTTGATAACAGTACATAGAACTGAGAGGGTTTGGTCAGAGTCACATAGATTCATGATTTCTAAGTGATAAACATGTTTGGCTGAAAAGCTGAAACAGAGCTGTTGTTGTTAGGCCTTGATGAGGGGACTTTTTTAAGATATTTTATTTCAAACTAAGAATCTGTGATGTATCGGGAGAGAGACACCATGATAATGATTGTGAAGAGAAAATGAACCCAAAACCAAAGTTTAAATCACAGTAAGGACATGTATTTCTTTTACAATTAGGATTTTTTTACATTCATTGTTATTGTTAGATATTACAACCAATGTGTATCAGGGCTACTTCAAAAAAACAAAAAAAGTTGAATATACTCTGAAGTCCAAGGTGTAATCATGCAAATGAGCTTCCGTGCTTGAGAGACACCGAGACATTACATCAACTGATGTTGTCTTGTTTCCAAATGTTCATAATAAGGCAATGACTGGGCTGAAACCTGCATCTCCTTATTGTTGGTTCCAAGTTGAAAGTGTAACCTGCTACAGCTGTCAAGTTGGTCCATGATGCAGTGAAACACAGCGTGATAAAAGTCTATCAAGTATGAATCAGGTGGGAACCAAACTCGCAGATTTGCCACTTTATACATGGGCATTCTACAGAAGTAAGCCAAACTGCAGTCCCACAATAATAATCGTATTCTAAATTAAAAAAAAACAAAAAAAAACTGAATATAGTTTCACTGGTACCAAGACCCACATACCCCTGTTACAGGCACCATGAACAACAAACCTGCCGATAGGGACCATAGTCTATTTGTGTCCCTCATTGGATACCGTGGTCTTTGTATTTGTTATATGGGGGCCATGGTCTGTACAGATTTCCCTCAGTCACTCTGCCTCCCTTTTTTGACTTTTTTGTTTCATCCCTCCCTGGGAAATTTTACTAAGTATAAAGTAAAATTTATATATATTTCTTTTAATGTAAGACTTACTTTAATTAAGAGTGAAAATCCTATATTGTCACTACCGAAACCATTGTGTCACGACTGACACATTTCCATTTGTTTGGTAGTGAAATTTTATGGTATTTGTTGGCATAACTCAAAAATGCCAGGAACAACGAGGCGACAAATCACAGTTTTACTTCGGGTACTGCCATAAAATATCAGAATCAGAATCAGAAATACTTCATTGATCCCTAGGGGGAATTGCTTTTTTAGTACACAGTTACTCCCATTCAAACAGTGTTAGAAATATAAGAAAGTACAGTATAACATAAGTGTCTTACCCAAAAATTGAAATCCAAGCATAAAAATATAAAAATAAAATAAAATATAGAAAAGAACATTAATTATGTACAGTCTACTTAAAATGTGTGGTATATACATGATGAGATAGGTGTGGAATATTGCACAAGTACTGACATAAATAAATGATAAATTATGGATATTGCACAGAGTACTGACATAGTTATAGGTACTTGTTGCACTTGTTATTATATGTCAATGTTATTGTTGCTTAAATGAAAAAGTCCAGGGAAAAACGCAACATGAAGCATTAAACAAACAGAAAAAAAACCCCTCAGTGATAATCTGTAAGGACAACACAAGGGATCTTCAGTCTTTGAGAGACACTCAAAGCCCAACAAAGACGGTCGTTAAAGGAAAAAGAATTTCTTACTGTGTTTAAAGATGGACGATGTGTCTCCTCCTCCTTGCACAAAGGTGATGCCAAAATTGTCATGTAACTGGTGTAAGCATTCTGTGTAACTAGAGACAGATGTCTACTGGTGGTCAGTGGAACGCACAAACTTTCCAAGTGCAGGGGCGCTTTTGGTTTTGTTTGGCTCCCTAGATGGCACATAAACATGCGTTTTAGCTCATGAGAGGGCACTCCAGCATTTGTTGTGGCTCTAAAGGAGGCACTTCAGCTTTAGTTTGGCTCCCACCAAGTCACTTTGGAGCATGTTTTGACTCCTTTCACATTTAATTTCAACAGTTAAGTCATGAAATGCCTGCTCTCTTTACAAAGCATTGCTTCAAATTGAAATCAGAATACCTTTTTTTTTTCATTCATTCATTTTTTCAACTTTCCTTTTTTCTTTCTTTTTTTCTTAATGACGTGTCTTTTTAGACTTATTCCAAGCCACAGTCACTTGACAAGTCTTAAAAAATGTCACATTTCAAGAAATTCAAGCTAAAATTGACGCCTGAATTACTTGTAAATAATCAGCCAAGTGGAAAATAGCAATTGTTGGTTGAGTTTTCTCAATTGAGGATAATTTTTCAGTACAAGAAACAATGAAACTACGTTACTATACTCCATTGATTTGTACCCTTCACAAACAATTCAGGTGTTGTTTTTGCCTTTAAATATCTTGAAAAAAGACTTTTTTGAGCTTGTCAGGTCATTTTGGTTCGTTATATGCCAAATAGACAATTTGTATGAAAAATTAGACACTTTTCATTGAAACACACATTGAATTTTCAGGTTATAAGGCTGATGCCTTATGTTGGTAAAATTCATTGCAGAATCAATTCTCTAAGTGGGTTTGAAGCAGTCATTTAAGGAAGTTCTGACTCCTGTTAGAAATGTGTTTCCCCACACAGAGCTGCAAAACTTTATTAACAGGGCTGTTGCTCCTAATATTACACCCATTTAGAGCCTATATCGGTTATTTTAAACTAAACTTAATGAAAAATCAAAAGGAGCACTGGACTTAAAAAAGAATGACAAGAAATGGTATCTTTTTTGATAAACGTTTATTTGATGACTGATTTGATTTTACAGTTTGATACATGGGGCTCATAAACTTTTGAAGATGATGTAAGAAATTCATGTAATTCTTACTGTCAAATTTTAACTGTTAACACTGTAGACTTAGAGGAGAGAGAACAGAGACATGACCTCATATACACTGAATGCAATAAGATAAAACTTCAACAATGTATCTCTATCAAAAAAAAAGAAAAAAAAATCAAAATCAGGCAAGTTAAGCTGAAGGAACTTTTTATTTCAGTTGTTTGATTAATGACCGTCTGGATCAGATGCTGTCTCACATGCCTCTGACCCAAACAGCAACAAGAAGAGACACCACACATCCCAGAGAGAGGGACACGTTTGGAGCAGGGGCCCCTGCTACTGCGGGATATCGGAGCCGCGTACTGTTGTAGTAGTCGTCGGGGTTGTAGTAAAAGTGTTCATTGTATTTGGAGGAGCTCGACCCTCTTCTGGATTGACCGAGGACCCCCATCCCGTATCCGGTGCCCACGACCGCAGCTGCAGCCCCGGCCAGTTTGGTGCCCTTTTTGGAGAGGTCATGTCCTTCTGATGAAGAGTCTTTTCTGCTGGAGCTCTTTGTCCAAGTGGAACTGGCGCCCCGTTTACCATGCACGTACTGAGCACCAGGGCAGAAAGCAGCCATGATCAAGAGACAGACCCAGAGTGAGAGGAGCTTCTGCTGGCTCAACATTACTGCAGATCTGAAACACAACAAGAACATCTCTTCAGAGACAGAGAGAAAGTTACCTGATAGATTTGTTGGCTGTCGTATAAACTGTCACTAAACATGCAGAGGCACATATGCCAAAACAAGCCAACCAGAACTTTCCACAGTCCAGTCAACACTGGCATCAGCTGGACATTAGTTACAAATGGTGCAAACCTCTTCTTTGCAAAATTGTTTTTCATGCATACTTTTCCATCAGTTGCAACAAAATAAGGCAAAGATAATGCAACAAGAAATTGCAACTTTTTATGTTTCACTGCAAAATAGTAAATCTATTCAAAACAATATGAAAGTCTTAATAAAAAATTGTGAGTGAGTAATATTGTTGTTTTTATTTACCTTTTTGTCTCGTCTCAAACTCAGAGCCCTCAGTGCAGAGTCTTCAGTTCTCGGTTCAAACCCCAACACAGTGCAACACGACAGCGTTTGGGGATTTCTATCATTTCCACTCAAACATCATCCATGCATTAGTGGCAGCACAGCCCCTCCCCCAAACACCCCTCTGCTCTACTATTGGCTCATTCAATAATGCAGCACATGTTGAATGATTTCAGCTGATGGAGGCATATCACATACAGTGGGGGCACCTAGTTGTTTCCTGTTATTCACATAATCCTCAAGCATGTAGCAGCCACCACCTGACTGTTTGTTGACTAACATGAAGTTAATGCTCACAGGATGCTCAAGCTTGGTCATGGTCAGAGGATTTAATGCTTTGTCTGCTGGGTTTGATTTAGGATGTGTTAGTCATCACTGGGCCTGAAGCAAGGACAATCTTCAGTGTGTCCCTCACTGAGCTGTAAACAATACATGAACCATCAGACACACTCTATGGTTTGAGCTATTGTTGTTTTGTTTATTACTCTTTTACATGTACACATGAATGTGTGTCTTAGAGCTGATTTACATCTTATCAGAAACATGAGTGTAAAGGAGCAATAAACATCTAGTTTTCAATAAAACTAAAAACTTATCAAAATCTTTACCTATGAGCAGTAACAATGTGTCGAACATTCATCCAGCAGAAACAAAAGTTGTGTTATCAGAGCTGTTTGAGAAAACTGACCCTGAACAATGTGGTGTGCAGATCTCTCACTGACTCAGACATTTTGAACTTACAAGCAGAGGTCACTTATATGGAGGTAGAATAGAACATTAGGACAAGAGTTAAATAAATAAGTAGTTTTTGTTGAAAATTTTGTGAGATTTCCTCAGTGGTAATGTTACAAATTGGGGTGATGTTATTCTGAGAAAAAAGTTATTAGTTTGATCTTTAACAGTTGAAATCACAGGGAAAGAAATGGCAAATACATAGTCTTAAATAATATTGAACATGTGTTTTTACTCAGTTAAAGTTGCAATGTTAGGAGACTTAACCCTTAATGTAATGACAATTAAGTCACAATAAATTAAGTCATACAGCACTTTTACATACATTTCATACATTACAAAGTGCTTTACATGTTTAAAATCCCCCCCTTCCGTCCAACCCCGTCTACACACACCCCACCTCCCAGCCAAACCCCCACCCCAGCATATACACACTCACATATACACTCACACACACATGCACATACTCTCACACTCACAGATAAAAAGGTTATACAATGACAAACCACTATTTAATGTTAAAAGATGAAAGTCATCATGTTACAATACATTATGTTATTGTATTTTGAACATACAAGGACAACTTAAGCGTTCAATATCTAAATTATCCACATTTCTGACTTTCTCATAGAAAGCCTTGAACAAGTCTGAATGAAAGTTTTTCAACATCAGTTTGAGCTGCTCCCACTTGACAGAGATAATATGGAGTTGTATTTTTTAATTAATCTAAACTACACACACAGAACCTTTTTCATACCTTGGAAAAGATTTGTAATGAAACTTGTTTCATCACCAGTTTGAACTGTGAGCTCTGATGAAATTGTTAAGATGCTTCTGGCCTCTGGAAATTAATCAGCTCTGTGCTTTAATAAATCTTAGATTATGAAATGGTATGTATCCCCACTGTCCTGCTCCTGAATGATTTCTCTGTGTTGTATCTTCTTCTCTAAAATGTTCATTACCAAACAGCATCCAAAAAATGTTGGCCAATCAGCTAAATATTTACCCAGATGTTGCCATTTCTACATCTAAAAAAAAAAAAGATTTCTTAATAACACATCTGATCATTTTCATACAACTCCTTGACCTTTGACCTTCTATGAAAGATGTTGTGTTATTAGGGACATCTCCCCCTCAGTGGCTGGATGGAGGTATGCTGGCATGGTGGTGGCAGGTGGGGACTCCGTGGGTGAGGAAGCACCTGAAGAGTCTCCACCTGCTGCTGCCATCTCTGTGTGCCTCTGTCTGGATACAAGTGGGGGGACTTGGCACTGCTGAATAGAAGAATGCTCTAAACCCTTTTTTTTTTTTTTTTTACCAATTACTTTTGTTATTTTGATCATTGATATACTAAAAATGATCAATATTCATCATGGTTATTTTTCTCATATTTTATTATATTCCATGGAGATTTCAATGTTATGGGAATAAAGCTCCAAACAACTTTGATGGTCAAAGATGGTACTGGTAATGTTAGGGAATAACATTTGTAATGTTGCAACATGAAAATTGAAATATTTGAATAATGACAGCCTGATCTTAATATATGGAATTCATGATGTTTCAGTATTAAATTCAGGCACACAAGCACCTGTGTCTTTTTTTAATATATCCATTCTATTTTATTTATCTATCCATCTTTGTTATCCTTTTATTTTTAAAATTTATTTATTTATTTATTTATTTATTTATTTATTTATTATTATTTTTATTATTATTATTATTATTATTATTATTATTATTATTATTATTATTATTATTATTATTATTATTATTATTATTATTATTATTTCTTTTTTGACTGCACTGTGAATGGGTTCATCAATTGTTCAATTAGGTCCCTTTTTTCATGAATTTATAATAAATGTCCCTTAGTAATTTCCTTTGTATTACACTATTGTGTATAATTTGATATGTATATTGTGTAAATGAGATGTTCTTTCACAGTGGTGTCTCACTCTTTGAAAAAAATAAAGTTACAAAAGTAAATTTCAAAAACAATGAGGGAAAATATATAATGTTAGAAAGCTGTAAGATACAATAATAAACTGCAATGTCATGGAATTTTATGATTGCTTTGTACCTCTCTTTAATTATCTCAGTGAATTGCCTCATTATATGTCAGAGTCCTAAACTTGCTTCTGACCTTAGAGATTTTTTTTTTTTTTTTTACAAAGACAGTGTGGCTCCAGTTTTGCTTGGATCAGACACACATGGTGGGTGTTTGTGTCCTTGAGCAGTTGAGGCTGTTGTTGTTTACTTTACATTGACTTCCTAAGCTAAACAGAAGCTATTGGCCTATTAGATAGACATAACAATCAAAGAGATGATGAGAAACTGAATAAACAGAGTGGAACACGCGTAGAACTGTAAGAATCATCTCTGCAGTGGTCAAACTTGATGAAAACTTCTCATTATGAATTAATATTTGAGTGGAAATGTTTGGAGTTGCAACTTATAATGTTACAAGATTTGAGTCCAATCCTTATACGGAACAAGCACCTTGTAGAGTGAAAATTTATGACATAATTTGTTTCAAATATTCATACTCTAAGCTCATCAGCACCATGGTGTCATGAGTATCAGGATTCTGAATCGACTGCAACAAACAGGATCAAACTTCAAATTTAACCCCACTAAATCTTCTACGTCCCTCATGTTAGAGCATGTTACTGGATGATGTTGAGTGCAGCTTTCTCAGATTTGGTTCCATGCATTTGGTGCTCGAGCTGTTTCAGATATTTGGTCGATTAGAACAAGTGAACAGAAGAACGAAAACAATGGCGGCGTTCATCACACAGCAGAACCATAAGACATAAACAGGAACTGAAAACAAAGAATCAAATGAGCCAGACAGTGACAGACGGCCTTTTCAGTGTCGTCTGTTTTCAGTCAGAAATACCAAGAGTACAGTGCAACAAAAGAGAATAGCTTAGCGGACGTGACACATGAAAGAAGAATGTCTGTAAAAAGAGATTTAAGTGATAAAAACAGGGAAAGATGGGGCTCTTGAGGCCTCGTTGCATGTTAACTGAGACAGTCTGTTACACACAAAGGCTCCTTACATCCACTCTCCCATCGAGCTGAACACATGTACAGTTGATCTTTAGGCTTTAGATTTATTGGAGGCTTAAAAACAAGGCATTTATTATCCAGTGCTGCGCATTAATGTGAGTGTAGAGTACACATCATGTACATTATTTTGAAAGTGGATGCCCAGTTTTACTCACAGATTCAAACATTTTTTCCAAGAGAAAGTGTCTCAAGGCAAAAAATAGATCTGAAAAACTACATGTGATGAGATTTTATCACGCTGAGATCATCTGTAGGCTCATAAAAATGATCTTTTTCACTTCAGAAGTTCTCATGAGGACACGATTACACACATGAAGAGAAGACCCAGAATGTGAGGGTTTGGATTTATTTCATATTTTGGATCAACATGACATGACTTGGTATCACATTTTCACAAATTCTGAGGAACTTAGAAACTCTTTTCTTTACATTATTGTACAATAATAAATCAACACTGAACCTTTCTTTTTATTCAAAGTGGTTTGCATCACATGCTTATAAATGCTTGGCAAACACTCATGCTGATCGGACATCGTTGTTCACATTTTCTTCTTGTGCAAAACACAAAACTTAGAAACTGTCATGCATAGAAATAAGTTTTGTTCAGGTGATTTGGTGAAATCTGTGCATGTCTGCAGCAGGAGACAAAAAAAGAAGTGGTGGCCGGTTTGTAGTTAAATGTGCCAAGTGTGTCGCATGACCCAGATTTTCCTTTTCAGGATGAATAAAGTTTCAAGCCTGGAAGCTTGCAGCTGGAAGCACTGTGCCGTTTCACAGATCCACATCAGCAGGAGCTAGATGACGTTTTCAAAGAGCTGCATGGACGCCATTATGTTTTCATCCTTTCAAAAGAAGTAAACATGCAAGTGAGAGAGAGAGAGAGAGAAAGAGAGAGAG
>RPOG01001094.1:46397-184829 GCA_008086565.1 Thalassoma bifasciatum | reverse complement strand
CCAAACACTGTATACGGCTTCGAACGCAACACGGTCTCATCTGCACATGCGCACTCTGCTCCGCTCACTCACCCCGCCCACACCTGATACATTTTTCAAAGCGCCTCATTTTTTTGAAGAATGGACAGAAGAGCCGCACACTGGCAGGCAAAGAGCCGCATGCGGCTCGCGAGCCGCGGGTTGGCCACCCCTGCTCTAGGAGTTCCGCAGTCAAGCATTCGAAGTCCGTGGTCAAATGAGCCGCACTTACTTTTCGAGTGCGGAAATACTTACAATATTTCGTTAAATGAGCAGGGTGTATGTAAGTCCACTTTTCAAAAGGAAAGGAACTACGGTCGTTCATGCATTTTTAAACTGTAGCAATGTCTTCTATTAGCCCCTGGGTATTATATATTTCACAATTTTTGAATACAGTTTGACCAATAATTCCTGGCGATGGGTGGTATATTTATGTTCTATTCATCCAACACTACAAGTGTACCTGATACCAAACATTTTAACTTTACCAAATTGGAGATATTATACATCAAAGTCTGATATTTTAACACAAAGATGGTGGATAAGATAGCAAATTCACCTTTTTTGGCTGACTGTAAATACAGTTTGACCAATAATTCTTGGCTATGGGTGGTATATTTGTGTTCTACTTATCCAACACTGCAATTGCACTTAATACATAACATTTAAACTTTACCAAATTGGCGATATGAAGCATTGAAATCTCATATTTACACACAGAGATGGCATAAAATATGGCTATTACACCTTTTGTGACTGACATTCGAAACAGTTTGACAAATAATGGGTGGCATATTTGTGTTCTATTCATCCAACACTACAATTGTACTTGACATCAAACATTTTAATGTAGAAAGTTAGAGATATGAAACATCAAAGTGTGATATTCTCACACAAAGATGGCATTTGAGATAGCTAATTCACCTTTTTTGACTGACTGTAAATACAGTTTGACCAATAATTCCTGGCTATTGGTGGAATATTTGTGTACAACTCATCCAACACTTCAATTGTAACTGATGTCAAACATTTCTACTGTAGAAAGTTAGAGATATGAAACATCAAAGTCTGATATTCTCACACAAAGATGGCATTTGAGATAGCTAATTCACCTTTTTTCGCTGACTGTAAATACAGTATAACAAATAATTCTTGGCCATGGGTGGTATACTTGTGTTCTACTTATCCAACACCGCAATTGTACTTGATACATAACATGTAAACTCTACAAAATTGGTGATATGAAGCATTAAAATGTCATATCTACACACAGAGATGGCGTAAAATATGGCTATTACACCTTTTGTGACTGACTTTTTATACAGTGTGACCAATAATTCCTGGTACCAAATTGGAGATATCAAACATCAAGTCTCATAGTTACACAAAGAGATGGCATATGAGATAATAACTTCACCTTTTTGGGCTGACTGTAAATACAGTTTGACCAATAATTCATGGCAATGGGTGGTATATTTGTGTTCTACTCGTCCAACACTACAACTGAACTTGAAACCAAACATTTTTACGGTATCAAATAAGCGAAAAAAAACATCAAAGTCCCATATTTACACACAGAGATGGCATATGAGATAATTTTTCAACTTTTTTGACTCACTGTAAATATACTTTGATCAATTAATCGTGGCTATGAGTGGTATAGTTGTGTTCTACTCATCCAACACTACAACTGAACTTTATATCAAACATTTTTACTGCATAAAATAAGCAAAAAAAACCCATCAAAGTCCCATATTTACACACAGAGATGGCATATGAGATAATTTTTTCATCTATTTTGACTCATTGTTAATATACTTTGATCATTAAATCCTGGCTATGAGTGGTATAGTTGTGTTCTGCTCATCCAGCACTGCAATTGTACTTGATACCAAACTTTTTTTCTTTACCAAATTGGAGATTTTAAACATCAAAGTCTCATTTAAGACAAAGATGGCACATGAGATAATAACTCTACTTTTTTGACTGACTGTAAATACAGTTTGGTAATTAATTCTTGGCTATGAGTGGTATACTTGTGTTCTACTCATCCAACACTACAGTTGTACCTGACCTCAAACATTTAAACTGTACCAAATTTGAGATGTTAAACATCAAAGTCTGATGTTTTCACACAAAGATGGCATATGAGATAATAACTTCACCTTTTTTGGCTGACTGTAAATACAGTTTGACCAATTTTACCGGCTATGGGTGTTATTTTTGTGATTTACTCATCCAACACTACAATTGTACTTGAAATCAGACATTTTCACAGTACCAAATTAGGGATATTAACAACATCAAAGTCTGATATTTTCACAGAGATGGCATATGAGATAGCTTATTCACCTTTTTTGACTGCCGGTCCATACAGATGATCAGTAATTCTTGGCTATGGGTGGTATATTTGTGTTGTACTCATTCAACACTACAAGTGTATCTGAAATCATAGAATTTTACTGGACAAATATGGAGATGTTTAAGATCAAATCTCATATGTTCACACAAAGATGGCGTAAAAGATAGCTAATTCACCTTTTTTGACTGACAATAAACACAAAAAAAAAAGTAATTCCTGGCTATGGGTGGTATATTTGCTTTCTACTCATCCAACACTACAATTGTACCTGACATCAAGCACTTTTATTGCAGAAAATAAGAGATAATGAACATCAAAGTCCCCTATTTACACAAAGAGATGGCATATGAGATTATTTTTTCACCTTTTTTGACTTACTGTAAATATAGTTTGATCAATAAATCCTGGCTATGGGTGGTATATTTGCGTTCAACTCATCCAACACTACAATTGAACTTTATATCAAACATTTTTACTGCATAAAATAAGCAAAAAAAACCCCATCAAAGTCCCATATTTACACACAGAGATGGCATATGAGATAATTTTTTCATCTATTTTGACTCATTGTTAATATACTTTGATCATTAAATCCTGGCTATGAGTGGTATAGTTGTGTTCTGCTCATCCAACACTACAACTGAACTTGATATCAAAAATTTTTTCTTTACCAAATTTGAGATTTTAAACATCAAAATCTCATATTAAGACAAAGATGGCATATGAGATAATAACTTCACCTTTTTTACTGCTGGTCCAACCAGTTTGATCAATAATTCCTAGTTATGGGTGGTAAATTTGCATTCCACTCAACCAACACTACAATTGTTCTTGAAATCAAACATTTTTTCTTTACCAAATTTGAGATTTTAAACATCAAATTCTCATATTTAGACAAAGATGGCATATGAGATAATAACTTCACCTTTTTGACTGCCAGTCCATACAGTTTGATCATTAATTCTTGGCTGTGGTTGGAATAGTTGTGTTGTACTCATCCAACACTACAAGTTTACCTGAAATCATAAAAATTTGCTGGACAAATATGGAGATGTATAATATAAAATCTCATATTTTCACACAAAGATGGCGTAAAAGATAGCTAATTCACCTTTTTTGACTGACAGTAAACACAGGAAAACCAATAATTCCTGGCTATGGGTGGTATATTTGGGTTCCCCTTATCCAACACTACATTTGTACCTGACATCAAAAACTTTAATTGCAGAAAAGAAGAGATATTGAACATCAAAGTCCCCTTTTTACACAAAAAGTTGGCATATGAGATTATTTTTTCACCTTTTTTGACTTACTGTAAATATAGTTCGATCAATAATTCCTGGCTATGGGTGGTATATTTGCGTTCTACTCATCCAACACTACAATTGTACTTGAAATCAAACATTTTTTCCGTGCCAAATTGGAGATATTAAACAACAAATTCTGATATTTTCACAAAGAGATGGCATATGAGATAGCGAATTCACCTTTTGTGACTGACTGTAAATATAGTTTGATCAATATTCCCTAGCTATTGGTGGTATATTTGCGTTCTACTCATCCAACATTACAATTGTACTTGAAATCAAACATTTTTACTGTACCAAATTGAAGATATTAAACATCAAAGTCTGATGTTTCCACAATGAGATGGCATATGAGAGAGCTAATTCACCTTTTTTACTGCCAGTCCAAACAGTTTGATCAATAAATCCTGGCTATGGGTGGTATATTTGTGTTGTACTCATCCAACACTACAAGTGTACCTGAAATAATTAAAATTTGCTGGACAAATATGGAGATGTATAATATAAAATCTCATATTTTCACACAAAGATGGCGTAAAAGATAGCTAATTCACCTTTTTTGACTGACAGTAAACACAGGAAAACCAATCATTCCTGGCTATGGGTGGTATATTTGGGTTCCCCTTATCCAACACTTCATTTGTACCTGAAATCAAAAACTTTTATTGCAGAAAAGAAGAGATAATGAACATCAAAGTCCCCTTTTTACACAAAAAGTTGGCATATGAGATTATTTTTTCACCTTTTTTGACTTACTGTAAATATAGTTTGATCAATAATTCCTGGCTATGGGTGGTATATTTGCGTTCTACACATCCAACACTACAATTGTACTTGAAATCAAACATTTAACTTTGCAAAATAAGAGACATTACACAACAAAGTCTGATATTTTCACAAAGAGATGGCATATGAGATAGCGAATTCACCTTTTGTGACTGACTGTAAATATAGTTTGATCAATATTCCCTAGCTATTGGTGGTATATTTGCGTTCTACTCATCCAACACTACAATTGTACTTGAAATCAAACATTTTTACGGTACCAAATTGAAGATATTAAACATCAAAGTCTGATGTTTCCACAATGAGATGGCATATGAGAGAGCTAATTCACCTTTTTTACTGCCAGTCCAAACAGTTTGATCAATAAATCCTGGCTATGGGTGGTATATTTGCGTTCTACTCATCCAACACTACAATTGTTCTTTAAATCAAATATTTAACTTTTCAAAATAAGAGACATTACACAACAAAGTCTTATATTTTCACACAGAGATTGCATATAATATATCAAATTCACCTTTGCTATGGGTGGTATATTTGCGTTTCACTCATCCAACACTACAATTGTACTTGAAATCAAACATTTTTTCTTTACCGAATTTGAGATTTTAAACATCAAATTCTAATATTTAGACAAAGATGGCATATGAGATAATAACTTCACCTTTTTTGACCAACAGTAAATACAGTATGACCAATCATTCCTGGCCATGGGTGGTATATTTGTACTACTCATCCAACACTACAAGTGTACCTGATGTCAAACATTTCTACTGTACCAAATTGGAGATATGAAACATCAAAGTCTGATATTTTCACACAGAGATGGTGTTAAAGATAGCTAATTCACCTTTTTTGACTGACTGTAAATACAGTTTGACCAATAATTACTGGCTATGGGTGGTATATTTGTGTTCAACTCATCCAACACTACAACTGAACTTGATATCAAAAATTTTTTCCTTACCAAATTTGAGATTTTAAATATCAAAATCTCATATAAAGACAAAGATGGCATATGAGATAATAACTTCACCTTTTTTACTGCTGGTCCAACCAGTTTGATCAATAATTCCTAGTTATGGGTGGTAAATTTGCATTCCACTCCACCAACACTACAATTGTACTTGAAATCAAACATTTTTTCTTTACCAAATTTGAGATTTTAAACATCAAATTCTCATATTTAGACAAAGATGGCATATGAGATAATAACTTCACCTTTTTTGACTGCCAGTCCATACAGTCTGATCAGTAATTCTTGGCTGTGGGTGGAATATTTGTGTTGTACTCATCCAACACTACAAGTGTACCTGAAACCATAAAAATTTGCTGGACAAATATGGAGATGTATAATATAAAATCTCATATTTTCACACAAAGATGGCGTAAAAGATAGCTAATTCACCTTTTTTGACTGACAGTAAACACAGAAAAACCAATAATTCCTGGCTATGGGTGGTATAGTTATGTTCTGCTCATCCAACACAACAGAACATGAACTTTAGTTTGTAAATTGACATGTTTTAATCTCTGTAATGTGTTGTTTAATACTATAAAAGTGTGTCTCTAACGTATGTTATATCGTTTAAGTGGAAAAAACTGACTGACGTTTATATCAAACTAGTTATTAAGGACCGTTACCCACCATATAAACACAAGATAGGTAGGTTGTGATGTTAACATGAACTTTTCAAACATTTTACTGTACAAAATTAGAGACATTAAACAACAAATTCTGATATTCTCACACAATGATGGGGTATATTATAGCAAATTCACCTTTTTTGACTGACTGTAAATATAGTTTGATCAATAATTCCTGGCTATGGGTGGTATATTTGCTTTCTACTCATCCAACACTACAATTGTACTTAACATCAAACATTTTAACCGTGCCAAATTTGAAATTTTAAACATCAAAGTCTCCTATTTAGACAAAGATGGCATATGAGATAATAACTTCACCTTTTTTGANATTCCTGGCAATGGGTGGTATATTTGTGTTCTATCCATCCAACACTACAATTGTACTTGAAATCAAACATTTTACTGTACAAAATTAGAGACATTAAACAACAAATTCTGATATTCTCACACAATGATGGGGTATATTATAGCAAATTCACCTTTTTTGACTGACTGTAAATATAGTTTGATCAATAATTCCTGGCTATGGGTGGTATATTTGCTTTCTACTCATCCAACACTACAATTGTACTTAACATCAAACATTTTAACGGTACCAAATTTGAGATTTTAAACATCAAAGTCTCCTATTTAGACAAAGATGGCATATGAGATAATAACTTCACCTTTTTTGATCGACAGTAAATACAGTATGACCAATAATTCCTGGCTATGGGTGGTATATTAGTGTTCTACTCATCCAAGACTACAACTGAACTTGATATCAAACATTTTTACTGTACCAAATTGAGGATATTAAACATTAAATTCTGATATTTTCACAAAAAGATGGCACATAAGATAGCTAATTCACCTTTTGTGACTGACTGTAAATAAACTTTGATCAATATTCCCTGGCTATGGGTGGTATATTTGCGTTCTACTCATCCAACACTACAATTGTACTTGATACCAAACATTTTTACGGTACCAAATTTGAGATTTTAAACATCAAATTCTAATATTTAGACAAAGATGGCATATGAGATAAAAACTTCACCTTTTTTGACCGACAGCAAATACAGTATAACCAATAATTCCTGGCTATGGGTGGTACATTAGTGTTCTACTCATCCAACACTACAAATGAACTTGATATCAAACATTTTTACAGTGTAAAATAAGCAATAAAAAAACATCAAAGTACCATATTTTCACACACAGAGATGGCATATGAGATAATTATTTCAACTTTTTTGACTCATTGTTAATGTACTTAGATCAATACATCCTGGCTATGAGTGGTACAGTTGTGTTCTGCTCATCCAGCACTGCAATTGTACTTGATACCAAACATTTTTACTTTACCAAATTGGAGATTTTAAACATCAAAGTCTCATATTAAGACAAAGATGGCATATGAGATAATAACTTCACCTTTTTTGGCTGACTGTAAATACAGTTTGACCAATTTTACGGGCTATGGGTGGTATTTTTGTGATCTACTCATCCAACACTACAATTGTACTTCAAATCAAACATTTTCACAGTAGCAAATTAGGGATATTAACAACATCAAAGTCTGATATTTTCACAGAGATGGCATATGAGATAGCTAATTCACCTTTTTGACTGACTGTAAATACAGTTTGATCATTAATTCCTCACTATGAGAGGTATATTGTGTTCTACTCATCCAACACTAGAATTGTACCTGACCTCAAACATTTTTACTGCACCAAAGTTGAGATTTTAAACATCAAAGTCCCATATTTACACACAGAGATGGAATATGAGATAATTATTTCAACTTTTTCGACTCACTGTAAATATACTTTGATCAATAAATCCTCGCTATGAGTGGTATAGTTGTGTTCTGCTCATCCAGCACTGCAAATGTACTTGATACCAAACATTTTAACTTTACCAAATTTGAGATATTAAACATCAAATTCTCATATTTTCACAGAGATGGCATATTAGATACCTAATTCACCTTTTTTGACTGCCAGTCCATACAGTTTGATCAGTAATTCTTGGCTATGGATGGTATATTTGTGTTGTACTCATCCAACACTACAAGTGTATCTGAAATCATAGAATTTTACTGGACAAATATGGAGATGTTTAAGATCAAATCTCATCTGTTCACACAAAGATGGCGTAAAAGATAGCTAATTCACCTTTTTTGACTGACAGTAAACACAGGAAAACCAATAATTCCTGGCTATGGGTGGTATGTTTGCTTTCTACTCATCCAACACTAAAATTGTACCTGACATCAAGCACTTTTATTGCAGAAAATAAGAGATAAGGAAACATCAAAGTCCCCTATTTACAAAAAGAGATGGCATATGAGATTATTTTTTCACCTTTTTTGACTTACTGTAAATATAGTTTGGTCAATAATTCCTGGCTATGGGTGGTATATTTGCGTTCTACTCATCCAACACTACAATTGTACTTGAAATCAAACATTTAACTTTGCAAAATAAGAGACATTACACAACAAAGTCTGATATTTTCACAAAGAGATGGCATATGAGATAGCGAATTCACCTTTTGTGACTGACTGTAAATATAGTTTGATCAATATTCCCTGGCTATTGGTGGTATATTTGCGTTCTACTCATCCAACACTACAATTGTACTTGAAATCAAACATTTTTACTGTACCAAATTGAAGATATTAAACATCAAAGTCTGATGTTTCCACAATGAGATGGCATATGAGAGAGCTAATTCACCTTTTTTACTGCCAGTCCAAACAGTTTGATCAATAAATCCTGGCTATGGGTGGTATATTTGCGTTCTACTCATCCAACACTACAATTGTTCTTGAAATCAAACATTTAACTTTTCAAAATAAGAGACATTACACAACAAAGTCTTATATTTTCACACAGAGATTGCATATAATATAGCAAATTCACCTTTTTTGACTGACTGTAAATATAGTTTGATCAATAATTCCTGGCCATGGGTGGTATATTTGTACTACTCATCCAACACTACAAGTGTACCTGATGTCAAACATTTCTACTGTACCAAATTGGAGATATGAAACATCAAAGTCTGATATTTTCACACAGAGATGGTGTTAAAGATAGCTAATTCACCTTTTTGACTGACTGTAAATACAGTTTGACCAATATTTACTGGCTATGGGTGGTATATTTGTGTTCTGCTCATCCAGCACTGCAAATTCTCATGTTTAGACAAAGATGGCATATGAGATAATAACTTCACCTTTTTTGACTGCCAGTCCATACAGTCTGATCAGTAATTCTTGGGTATGGGTGGAATATTTGTGTTGTACTCATCCAACACTACAAGTGTACCTGAAATCATAAAAATTTGCTGGACAAATATGGAGATGTATAATATAAAATCTCATATTTTCACACAAAGATGGCGTAAAAGATAGCTAATTCACCTTTTTTGACTGACAGTAAACACAGAAAAACCAATAATTCCTGGCTATGGGTGGTATAGTTATGTTCTGCTCATCCAACACAACAATTGTACTTGAAATCAAACATTTAACTGTACAAAATTAGAGACATTACACAACAAATTATGATATTTTCACACAGAGATTGCATACAATATAGCAAATTCACCTTTTTTGACTGACTGCAAATATAGTTTGATCAATAATTCCTGGCAATGGGTGGTATATTTGTGTTCTATCCATCCAACACTACAATTGTACTTGAAATCAAACATTTTACTGTACAAAATTAGAGACATTAAACAACAAATTCTGATATTCTCACACAATGATGGGGTATATTATAGCAAATTCACCTTTTTTGACTGACTGTAAATATAGTTTGATCAATAATTCCTGGCTATGGGTGGTATATTTGCTTTCTACTCATCCAACACTACAATTGTACTTAACATCAATCATTTTAACGGTACCAAATTTGAGATTTAAACATCAAGTCTCCTATTTAGACAAAGATGGCATATGAGATAATAACTTCACCTTTTTTGATCAACAGTAAATACAGTATGACCAATAATTCCTGGCTATGGGTGGTATATTAGTGTTCTACTCATCCAAGACTACAACTGAACTTGATATCAAACATTTTTACTGTACCAAATTGAGGATATTAAACATTAAATTCTGATATTTTCACAAAAAGATGGCACATAAGATAGCTAATTCACCTTTTGTGACTGACTGTAAATAAACTTTGATCAATATTCCCTGGCTATGGGTGGTATATTTGCGTTCTACTCATCCAACACTACAATTGTACTTGATACCAAATATTTTTACGGTACCAAATCTGAGATTTTAAACATCAAATTCTAATATTTAGACAAAGATGGCATATGAGATAAAAACTTCACCTTTTTTGACCGACAGCAAATACAGTATAACCAATAATTCCTGGCTATGGGTGGTACATTAGTGTTCTACTCATCCAACACTACAAATGAACTTGATATCAAACATTTTTACAGTATAAAATAAGCAATAAAAAAACATCAAAGTACCATATTTTCACACACAGAGATGGCATATGAGATAATTATTTCAACTTTTTTGACTCACTGTTAATAAACTTTGATCAATAATTCCTGGCTATGAGTGGTATAGTTATGTTCTGCTCATCCAGCACTGCAATTGTACTTGATACCAAACATTTTTACTTTACCAAATTGGAGATTTTAAACATCAAAGTCCCAGATTTACACATAGAGATGGCATATGGGATAATTATTTCAACTTTTTTGACTCATTGTTAATGTACTTTGATCAATACATCCTGGCTATGAGTGGTACAGTTGTGTTCTGCTCATCCAGCACTGCAAATGTGCTTGATACCAAACATTTTAACTTTACCAAATTGGAGATTTTAAACATCAAAGTCTCATATTAAGACAAAGATGGCATATGAGATAATAACTTCACCTTTTTTGACTGACTGTAAATACAGTTTGGTAATTAATTCCTCGCTATGAGTGGTATATTTGTGTTCTACTCATCCAACACTACAATTGTACCTGACCTCAAACATTTAAACTGTACCAAATTTAAGATGTTAAACATCAAAGTCTGAAGTTTTCACACAAAGATGGCATATGAGATAATAACTTCACCTTTTTTGGCTGACTGTAAATACAGTTTGACCAATTTTACGGGCTATGGGTGGTATTTTTGTGATCTACTCATCCAACACGACAATTGTACTTCAAATCAAACATTTTCACAGTAGCAAATTAGGGATATTAACAACATCAAAGTCTGATATTTTCACAGAGATGGCATATGAGATAGCTAATTCACCTTTTTTGACTGACTGTAAATACAGTTTGATCATTAATTCCTCACTATGAGAGGTATATTGTGTTCTACTCATCCAACACTAGAATTGTACCTGACCTCAAACATTTTTACTGCACCAAAGTTGAGATTTTAAACATCAAAGTCCCATATTTACACACAGAGATGGAATATGAGATAATTATTTCAACTTTTTCGACTCACTGTAAATATACTTTGATCAATAAATCCTGGCTATGAGTGGTATAGTTGTGTTCTGCTCATCCAGCACTGCAAATGTACTTGATACCAAACATTTTAACTTTATAAAATTTGAGATATTAAACATCAAAGTCTGATATTTTCACAGAGATGGCATATTAGATACCTAATTCACCTTTTTTGACTGCCAGTCCATACAGTTTGATCAGTAATTCTTGGCTATGGATGGTATATTTGTGTTGTACTCATCCAACACTACAAGTGTATCTGAAATCATAGAATTTTACTGGACAAATATGGAGATTTTTAAGATCAAATCTCATCTGTTCACACAAAGATGGCGTAAAAGATAGCTAATTCACCTTTTTTGACTGACAGTAAACACAGGAAAACCAATAATTCCTGGCTATGGGTGGTATGTTTGCTTTCTACTCATCCAACACTAAAATTGTACCTGACATCAAGCACTTTTATTGCAGAAAATAAGAGATAAGGAAACATCAAAGTCCCCTATTTACACAAAGAGATGGCATATAGGATTATTTTTTCACCTTTTTTGACTTACTGTAAATATAGTTTGGTCAATAATTCCTGGCTATGGGTGGTATATTTGCATTCTACTCATCCAACACTACAATTGTACTTGAAATCAAACATTTAACTTTGCAAAATAAGAGACATTACACAACAAAGTCTGATATTTTCACAAAGAGATGGCATATGAGATAGCGAATTCACCTTTTGTGACTGACTGTTAATATAGTTTGATCAATATTCCCTAGCTATTGGTGGTATATTTGCGTTCTACTCATCCAACACTACAATTGTACTTGAAATCAAACATTTTTACGGTACCAAATTGAAGATATTAAACATCAAAGTCTGATGTTTCCACAATGAGATGGCATATGAGAGAGCTAATTCACCTTTTTTACTGCCAGTCCAAACAGTTTGATCAATAAATCCTGGCTATGGGTGGTATATTTGCGTTCTACTCATCCAACACTACAATTGTACTTGAAATTAAACATTTTTTCTTTACCGAATTTGAGATTTTAAACATCAAATTCTAATATTTAGACAAAGATGGCATATGAGATAATAACTTCACCTTTTTTGACCGACAGTAAATACAGTATGACCAATAATTCCTGGCCATGGGTGGTATATTTGTACTACTCATCCAACACTACAAGTGTACCTGATGTCAAACATTTCTACTGTACCAAATTGGAGATATGAAACATCAAAGTCTGATATTTTCACACAGAGATGGTGTTAAAGATAGCTAATTCACCTTTTTGACTGACTGTAAATACAGTTTGACCAATAATTACTGGCTATGGGTGGAATATTTGTGTTCAACTCATCCAACACTACAACTGAACTTGAAATCAAAAAATTTTTCTTTACCAAATTTGAGATTTTAAACATGAAAATCTCGTATTAAGACAAAGATGGCATATGAGATAATAACTTCACCTTTTTTACTGCTGGTCCAACCAGTTTGATCAATAATTCCTAGTTATGGGTGGTAAATTTGCATTCCACTCAACCAACACTACAATTGTACTTGAAATCAAACATTTTTTCTTTACCAAATTTGAGATTTTAAACATCAAATTCTCATATTTAGACAAAGATGGCATATGAGATAATAACTTCACCTTTTTTGACTGCCAGTCCATACAGTCTGATCATTAATTCTTGGCTATGGGTGGAATATTTGTGTTGTACTCATCCAACACTACAAGTGTACCTGAAATCATAAAAATTTGCTGGACAAATATGGAGATGTATAACATAAAATCTCATATTTTCACACAAAGATGGCGTAAAAGATAGCTAATTCACCTTTTTTGACCGACAGCAAATACAGTAAAACCAATAATTCCTGGCTATGGGTGGTACATTAGTGTTCTACTCATCCAACACTACAAATGAACTTGATATCAAACATTTTTACAGTGTAAAATAAGCAATAAAAAAACATCAAAGTACCATATTTTCACACACAGAGATGGCATATGAGATAATTATTTCAACTTTTTTGACTCACTGTTAATAAACTTTGATCAATAAATCCTGGCTATGAGTGGTATAGTTGTGTTCTGCTCATCCAGCACTGCAAATGTACTTGATACCAAACATTTTAACTTTACCAAATTTGAGATATTAAACATCAAAGTCTGATATTTTCACAGAGATGGCATATTAGATACCTAATTCACCTTTTTTGACTGCCAGTCCATACAGTTTGATCAGTAATTCTTGGCTATGGATGGTATATTTGTGTTGTACTCATCCAACACTACAAGTGTATCTGAAATCATAGAATTTTACTGGACAAATATGGAGATGTTTAAGATCAAATCTCATCTGTTCACACAAAGATGGCATAAAAGATAGCTAATTCACCTTTTTTGACTGACAGTAAACACAGGAAAACCAATAATTCCTGGCTATGGGTGGTATGTTTGCTTTCTACTCATCCAACACTAAAATTGTACCTGACATCAAGCACTTTTATTGCAGAAAATAAGAGATAAGGAAACATCAAAGTCCCCTATTTACACAAAGAGATGGCATATGAGATTATTTTTTCACCTTTTTTGACTTACTGTAAATATAGTTTGGTCAATAATTCCTGGCTATGGGTGGTATATTTGCGTTCTACTCATCCAACACTACAATTGTACTTGAAATCAAACATTTAACTTTGCAAAATAAGAGACATTACACAACAAAGTCTGATATTTTCACACAGAGATTGCATATAATATAGCAAATTCACCTTTTTTGACTGACTGTTAATATAGTTTGATCAATAAATCCTGGCTATGGGTGGTATACTTGCGTTCTACTCATCCAACACTACAACTGAACTTGATATCAAACACTTTTACAGTATAAAATAAGCGATAAAAAACATCAAAGTACCATATTTTCACACACAGAGATGGCATATGAGATTATTATTTCAACTTTTTTGATTCACTGTTAATAAACTTTGATCAATAAATCCTGGCTATGAGTGGTATAGTTATGTTCTGCTCATCCAGCACTGCAAATGTACTTGATACCAAACATTTTAACTTTACCAAATTTGAGATATTAAACATCAAAGTCTGATATTTTCACACAAAGATGGCGTAAAAGATAGCTATTACACCTTTTTTGACTGACTGTAAATACAGTTTGATCATTAATTCCTCACTATGAGAGGTATATTGTGTTCTACTCATCCAACTGATCTTAACATGGACTGGAGTTTGTAAAAATGACGTGGTTTCAACTCTAAAATTTGTAGTTTCATGGTATAAATGTGTGTCTCTACCTTATACTCTATTAATAAAGTTGAAAAAGCTGAGTGACATTTATATGAAACTAGTTATTTAGGACCGATACTCACCATATCAACACAAGACGAGTAGGTCGTGACGTTTACAGCTTGATACCAAACATTTTAACTTTACCAAATTTGAGATATTAAACATCAAAGTCTGATATTTTCACACATAGATGGCGTAAAAGATAGCTTATTCACCTTTCTTGACTGCCAGTCCATACAGTTTGATCAGTAATTCTTGGCTATGGATGGTATATTTGTGTTGTACATATCCAACACTACAAGTGTATCTGAAATCATAGAATTTTACTGGACAAATATGGAGATGTTTAAGATCAAATCTCATATGTTCACACAAAGATGGCGTAAAAGATAGCTAATTCACCTTTTTTGACTGACAGTAAACACAGGAAAACCAATAATTCCTGGCTATGGGTGGTATATTTGCTTTCTACTCATCCAACACTACAAATGTACCTGACATCAAGCACTTTTATTGCAGAAAATAAGAGATAATGAAACATCAAAGTCCCCTATTTACACAAAGAGATGGCATATGAGATTATTTTTTCACCTTTTTTGACTTTCTGTAAATATAGTTTGGTCAATAATTCCTGGCTATGGGTGGTATATTTGCGTTCTACTCATCCAACACTACAATTGTACTTGAAATCAAACATTTAACTTTGCAAAATAAGAGACATTACACAACAAAGTCTTATATTTTCACACAGAGATTGCATATAATATAGCAAATTCACCTTTTTTGACTGACTGTAAATATAGTTTGATCAATAAATCCTGGCTATGGGTGGTATATTTGCGTTTTTCTCATCCAACACTACAACTAAACTTGATATCAAACATTTTTACAGTATAAAATAAGCGATAAAAAACATCAAAGTACCATATTTTCACACACAGAGATGGCATATGAGATTATTATTTCAACTTTTTTGACTCACTGTTAATAAACTTTGATCAATAAATCCTGGCTATGAGTGGTATAGTTATGTTCTGCTCATCCAGCACTGCAAATGTACTTGATACCAAACATTTTAACTTTACCAAATTTGAGATATTAAACATCAAAGTCTGATATTTTCACACAAAGATGGCGTAAAAGATAGCTATTACACCTTTTTTTTACTGACTGTAAATACAGTTTGATCATTAATTCCTCTCTATGAGAGGTATATTGTGTTCTACTCATCCAACACTAGAATTGTACCTGACCTCAAACATTTTTACTGCACCAAAGTTGAGATTTTAAACATCAAAGTCCCATATTTACACACAGAGATGGAATATGAGATAATTATTTCAACTTTTTCGACTCACTGTAAATATACTTTGATCAATAAATCCTGGCTATGAGTGGTATAGTTGTGTTCTGCTCATCCAGCACTGCAAATGTGCTTGATACCAAACATTTTAACTTTACCAAATTTGAGATATTAAACATCAAAGTCTGATATTTTCACACAAAGATGGCGTAAAAGATAGCTAATTCACCTTTCTTGACTGCCAGTCCATACAGTTTGATCAGTAATTCTTGGCTATGGATGGTATATTTGTGTTGTACATATCCAACACTACAAGTGTATCTGAAATCATAGAATTTTACTGGACAAATATGGAGATGTTTAAGATCAAATCTCATATGTTCACACAAAGATGGCACATAAGATAGCTAATTCACCTTTTTTGACTGACAGTTAACACAGGAAAACCAATAATTCCTGGCTATGTGTGGTATATTTGCTTTCTACTCATCCAACACTACAATACATGGACTGTAGTTCGTGAAAATAACGTCTTTTATTCTCTATTACTTTGTAGTTTCAGGGGATAAATGTGTTTCTCTACCGTATACTCTAATAAAAAAGTGGAAAAAACTGAAAGACATTTATATCAAACCAGTTATTAAGGACCGATACCCACCATATAAACGCAAGATGAGTAGGTTGTGATGTTAACATGAACTTATCAAACATTTAACTTTGCAAAATAAGAGACATTACACAACAAAGTCTTATATTTTCACACAGAGATTGCATATAATATAGCAAATTCACCTTTTTTGACTGACTGTAAATATAGTTTGATCAATAAATCCTGGCTATGGGTGGTATATTTGCGTTTTTCTCATCCAACACTACAATTGTACTTGAAATCAAACATTTAACTTTGCAAAATAAGAGACATTACACAACAAAGTCTTATATTTTCACACAGAGATTGCATATAATATAGCAAATTCACCTTTTTTGACTGACTGTAAATATAGTTTGATCAATAAATCCTGGCTATGGGTGGTATATTTGCGTTTTTCTCATCCAACACTACAACTGAACTTGATATCAAACATTTTTACAGTATAAAATAAGCGATAAAAAACATCAAAGTACCATATTTTCACACACAGAGATGGCATATGAGATAATTATTTCAACTTTTTTGACTCACTGTTAATAAACTTTGATCAATAAATCCTGGCTATGAGTGGTATAGTTATGTTCTGCTCATCCAGAACTGCAAATGTACTTGATACCAAACATTTTAACTTTACCAAATTTGAGATATTAAACATCAAAGTCTGATATTTTCACACAAAGATGGCGTAAAAGATAGCTATTACACCTTTTTTGACTGACTGTAAATACAGTTTGATCATTAATTCCTCACTATGAGAGGTATATTGTGTTCTACTCATCCAACACTAGAATTGTACCTGACCTCAAACATTTTTACTGCACCAAAGTTGAGATTTTAAACATCAAAGTCCCATATTTTCACACACAGAGATGGAATATGAGATAACTATTTCAACTTTTTCGACTCACTGTAAATATACTTTGATCAATAAATCCTGGCTATGAGTGTTATAGTTGTGTTCTGCTCATCCAGCACTGCAAATGTTCTTGATACAAAACATTTTAACTTTACCAAATTGGAGATATTAAACATCAAAGTCTGATATTTTCACAGAGATGGCATATGAGATAGCTAATTCACCTTTTTTGACTGCCAGTCCATACAGTTTGATCAGTAATTCTTGGCTATGGATGGTATATTTGTGTTGTACATATCCAACACTACAAGTGTATCTGAAATCATAGAATTTTACTGGACAAATATGGAGATGTTTAAGATCAAATCTCATATGTTCACACAAAGATGGCGTAAAAGATAGCTAATTCACCTTTTTTGACTGACAGTTAACACAGGAAAACCAATAATTCCTGGCTATGGGTGGTATATTTGCTTTCTACTCATCCAACACTACAATTGTACCTGACATCAAGCACCTTTATTGCAGAAAATAAGAGATTATGAACATCAAAGTCCCATATTTACACACAGAGATGGCATATGAGATAATTATTTCAACTTTTTTGACTCATTGTAAATATACTTTGATCAATAAATTCTGTAAATACTTTACACACAGAGATGGAATATGAGATATTTATTTCAACTTTTTTGACTCACTGTAAATATACTTTGATCAATAAATCCTGGCTATGAGTGGTATAGTTGTGTTCTGCTCATCCAGCACTGCAATTGTACTTGATACCAAACATTTTTACTTTACCAATTTAAGATTTTAAACATCAAAGTCTCATATTTAGACAAAGATGGCATATGAGATAATAACTTCACCTTTTTTGACTGACTGTAAATACAGTTTGGTCATTAATTCTTCGCTATGAGTGGTATATTTGTGTTCTACTCATCCAACACTACAATTGTACTTGACCTCAAACATTTTAACTTTACCAAATTGGAGATATTAAACATCAAAATCTCATATTTAGACAAAGTTGGCATATGAGATAATAACTTCACCTTTTTTGGTTGACTGTAAATACAGTTTGACCAATTTTACTGGCTATGGGTGGTATTTTTGTGATCTACTCATCCAACACTACAATTGTACCTTGAAATCACACATTTTCACAGTAGCAAATTAGGAATATTAATAGCTAAATCACCTTTTTGACTGACAGTAAACATAGGAAAACCAATAATTCCTGGCTATGGGTGGTATATTTGCTTTCTACTCATCCAACACTACAATTGTACCTGACATCAAGCACCTTTATTGCAGAAAATAAGAGATTATGAACATCAAAGTCCCCTATTTACACAAAGAGATGACATATGAGATTATTTTTTCACCTTTTCTGACTTACTGTAAATATAGTTTGATCAATAATTCCTGGCTATGGGTGGTATATTTGCATTTACTCATCCAACACTAGAATTGTACCTGACATCAAGCACCTTTATTGCAGAAAATAAGAGATAATGAACATCAAAGTCCCCTATTTACACACAGAGATGGAATATGAGATAATTATTTCAACTTTTTTGACTCACTGTAAATATACTTTGATCAATAAATCCTGGCTATGAGTGGTATCGTTGTGTTCTGCTCATCCAGCACTGCAAATGTACTTGATACCAAACATTTTAACTTTACCAAATTTGAGATATTGAACATCAAAGTCCCATATTTACACACAGAGATGGCATATGAGATAATTATTTCAACTTTTTTGACTCATTGTAAATATACTTTGATCAATAAATCCTGTAAATACTTTACACACAGAGATGGCATATGAGATAATTATTTCATTTTTTTGACTCACTGTAAATATACTTTGATCAATAAATCCTGGCTATGAGTGGTATAGTTGTGTTCTGCTCATCCAGCACTGCAATTGTACCTGATACCAAACATTTTTACTTTACCAAATTTAAGATTTTAAACATCAAAGTCTCATATTTAGACAAAGATGGCATATGAGATAATAACTTCACCTTTTTTGACTCACTGTAAATACAGTTTGGTCATTGATTCTTCGCTATGAGTGGTATATTTGTGTTCTACTCATCCAACACTACAATTGTACCTGACCTCAAACATTTTTACGGCACCAAATTGGAGATATTAAACATCAAAATCTCATATTTAGACAAAGTTGGCATATGAGATAATAACTTCACCTTTTTTGGCTGACAGTAAATACAGTTTGACCAATTTTACTGGCTATGGGTGGTATTTTTGTGATCTACTCATCCAACACTACAAGTGTACCTGAAATCATAAAGTTTGACTGGACAAATATGGAGATGTTTAATATCAAATCTCATATGTTCACACAAAGATGGCGTAAAAGATAGCTAATTCACCTTTTTTGACTGACAGTAAACACAGGAAAACCAATAATTCCTGGCTATGGGTGGTATATTTGCTCTCTGCTCATCCAACACAACAGTTGTACTTGAAATCAAACATTTAACTGTACAAAATAAGAGACATTACACAACAAATTCTGATATTTTCACACAGAGATTGCATACAATATAGCAAATTCACCTTTTTTGACTGAGTGCAAATATAGTTTGATCAATAATTCCTGGCTATGGGTGGTATATTTGCGTTCTACTCATCCAACACTACAGTTGTACTTGAAATCAAACATTTAACTGCACAAAATAAGAGACATTACACAACAATTTCTGATATTTTCACACAGAGATTGCATATTATATAGCAAATTCACCTTTTTTGACTGTTGGTCCAAACAGTTTGATCAATAATTCCTAGTTATGGGAGGTGTATTTGTGCGTCACTCATCCATCACTACAATTGCACTTAAAATCAAACCATTTTACTTTCCCCAAATTTGAGATTTGAAACATTGAAGTCTCATATTTAGACAAAGATGGCATATGAGATAATAACTTCACCTTTTTTGACCGACAGTAAATACAGTATGACCAATAATTCCTGGCTATGGGTGGTATATTTGTACTACTCATCCAACACTACAAGTGTACCTGATGTCAAACATTTCTACAATACCAAATCTGAGATATTAAATATCCAAGTCTGATATTTTCACAGAATATGGTGTTAAAGGTAGCCAATTCACCTTTTTTGACCAACAGTAAACACAGGAAAACCAATAATTCCTGGCTATGGGTGGTATATTTGCTCTCTACTCATCCAACAATACAGTTGTACTTGAAATCAAACATTTAACTGTATAAAATAAGAGACATTACACAACAAATTCTGATATTTTCACACAGAGATTGCATATAATAAAGCTATTACACCTTTTTTGACTGACTGCAAATATAGTTTGATCAATAATTCCTGGCTATGGGTGGTATATTTGCGTTCTACTCATCCAACACTACAATTGTACTTGAAATCAAACATTTAACTGTACAAAATAAGAGACATTAAACATCAAATTCTGGTATTTTCACATAGAGATGGCATATGACATAGCTAATTCACCTTTTTTGACTGGCGGTCCAAACAGTTTGATCAATAATTCCTAGTTATGGGTGGTGTATTTGTGTGTCACTCATCCAACACTACAATTGCACTTAAAATCAAACATTTTTACTTTCCTCAAATTTGAGATTTGAAACATCAAAGTCTCATATTTAGACAAAGATGGCATATGAGATAATAACTTCACCTTTTTTGACTGACAGTAAATACAGTATGACCAATAATTCCTGGCTATGGGTGGTATATTTGTACTACTCATCCAACACTACAAGTGTACCTGATGTCAAACATTTCTACAATACCAAATTGGAGATATTAAACATCAAAGTCTGATATTTTCACAGAATATGGTGTTAAAGATAGCTAATTCACCTTTTTTGACTGCCAGTCTATACAGTAATACAGTCATTCTTGGCTATGGGTGGTATATTTGCGTTTCACACATCCAACACTACAATTGTACTTGAAATCAAACATTTAAACTGTACCAAATTTAAGATGTTAAACATCAAAGTCTGCTGTGTTCACACTAAGATGGCATATGAGATAACAACTTCACCTTTTTTGACTGCCCGTCCAAACAGTTTGATCAAAAATTCCTAATTATGGGTGGTAAATTTGTGTTTCACTCATCCAACACTACAATTGTACTTGAAATCAAACTTTTTTCCTTTACCAAATTTGAGATTTTACAATAAAATCTCACATTTAGACAAAGATGGCATATGAGATAATAACTTCACCTTTTTTGAATGCCGGTCCAAACAGTTTGATCAAAAATTCCTGGCTTTGGGTTGTGTATTTGCGTTTCACTCATCCAACACTACAATTGTACTTGAAACCAAACATTTTTACTTTACCAAATTTGAGATTTTAACATCAAATTCTCACATTTAGACAAAGATGGCATATGAGATAATAACTTCACCTTTTTTGACCAGCAGTAAATACAGTATGACCAATAATTCCTGGCTATGGGTGGTATATTTGTACTACTCATCCAACACTACAATTGTACCTGATGTCAAACATTTCTACCGTACCAAATCTGAGATATTAAACATCCAAGTCTGATATTTTCACAGAATATGGTGTTAAAGATAGCCAATTCACCTTTTTTGACTGCCGGTCCATACAGTAATACAGTCATTCTTGGCTATGGGTGGTATATTTGCGTTTCACACATCCAACACTACAATTGTACTTGAAATGAAACATTTAAACTGTACCAAATTTAAGATGTTAAACATCAAAGTCTGCTGTGTTCACACTAAGATGGCATATGAGATAACAACTTCACCTTTTTTGACTGCCCGTCCAAACAGTTTGATCAAAAATTCCTAATTATGGGTGGTAAATTTGCGTTTCACTCATCCAACACTACAATTGTACTTGAAATCAAACTTTTTTCCTTTACCAAATTTGAGATTTTAACATTAAAGTCTCACATTTAGACAAAGATGGCATATGAGATAATAACTTCACCTTTTTTGAATGCTGGTCCAAACAGTTTGATCAAAAATTCCTGGCTTTGGGTTGTATATTTGCGTTTCACTCATCCAACACTACAATTATACTTGAAACCAAACATTTTTACTTTACCAAATTTGAGATTTTAACATCAAAGTCTCACATTTAGACAAAGATGGCATATGAGATAATAACTTCACCTTTTTTGACCAGCAGTAAATACAGTATGACCAATAATTCCTGGCTATGGGTGGTATATTTTTACTACTCATCCAACACTACAAGTGTACCTGATGTCAAACATTTCTACCGTACCAAATCTGAGATATTAAACATCCAAGTCTGATATTTTCACACAATATGGTGTTAAAGATAGCCAATTCACCTTTTTTGACTGACAGTAAATACAGTATGACCAATAATTCCTGGCTATGGGTGGTATATTAGTGTTCTACTCATCCAACACTACAACTGAACTTGAAATCAAACATTTTTACAGTATAAAATAAGCTAAAAAAAAAACATCAAAGTCCCATATTTACACACAGAGATGGCATATGAGATAATTATTTCAACTTTTTTGACTCACTGTAAATATACTTTGATCAATTAATCGTGGCTATGAGTGGTATAGTTGTGTTCTGCTCATCTGGCACTGCAATTGTACTTGATACCAAACATTTCAAATTTACCAAATTGGAGATATTAAACATCAAAGTCTGATATTTTCACACAAAGATGGCGTAAAAGTATCGATAATGTGGAAAAAACTGACTGACATTTATGTCAAACTAGTAGTTAAGGAGCGATACTCACCATATAAACACAAGATGAGTAGGTTGTGATGTTAACATGGACTGGAATTTGTAAAAATGACATGGTTTAAACTTTAAAATTTGTAGTTTCAAAGTAAAAATCTGTTTTACCGTATACTATATTATTGAAGTGGTTTTTTGACTGCCGGTCCATAAAGTTTGATCAGTAATTCTTGGCCAATGGTGGAATACTTGTGTTCTATTCATCCAACAATACAACTGTATCTGATATAGTACAACTTTACTGTACAAATATGGAGATGTTTAATATCAAATCTCATATAATCACACAAAGATGGCATATGAAATAGCTATTACACCTTTTTTGACTGCCGGTCCATAAAGTTTGATCAGTAATTCTTGGCCAATGGTGGAATACTTGTGTTCTATTCATCCAACAATACAACTGTATCTGATATAGTACAACTTTACTGTACAAATATGGAGATGTTTAATATCAAATCTCATATAATCACACAAAGATGGCATATGAAATAGCTATTACACCTTTTTTGTCTGACAGTAAATATAGTTTGATCAATAATTCCTGGCTATGGGTGGTATATTTGCTTTCTACTAATCCAACACTACAGTTGTACTTGAAATTAAACATTTTACTGTACAAAATTTAGAGACATTAAACAACAAATTCTGGTATTTTCACTCAAAGATGGCGTTTAACATAGCAAATTTATGGAAGTATAATTGTGCCATCAGGGTTTGAACATGAATTTCCAACACTGAATTTTTTCAGCATCGAAATCGGACTTGGAATTTTAAAAAACATAGAATTTCAAGCACTGATTGGTTATTCTCCCCCTTTTAAATTTGTCCATGTTGAAATAAATTCAGTGTAAAAAAAAATCGACATCTCAAAAAATTCTGTAGAAAAAAAATCAGTGTTAAAAAGAATTCAACATAAAAAAATATCTATGTCTCAAGAAATTCCGTGTCAGAAAATTCAGTGTCAGGAAATTCATTGTCAAAAAAAATCCAGTCTCAACATCCAGGTGACCAAGGAGAAGCAATCGATCCCTGGTCAAGTCGTACAACGCTCAGCCAATCAGGATACGCTCCACTGGTCATTTGACACCAACGCAGGTCATCAACGGTCAATTCGTTTCGCAAAGCAGAGGAGGTAAAGTGAGAAGAGGAGCAACAAATAGAAGGAGAAAAATACAAAAAGAAGGAGAAGAAGGAGAAAGAGAACAAAAAGAAGTTAAAAGACATACAAACAAACGAGACAAGAAGAAANAAGTCGTAAAGGAGAGAGAGGAGTATATGTCCGTGGTAGTTGAAAGACTGCATCCCACAGTCCTCTGTGCCGCTTTCACTACCCTCTGCAGAGCCTTCTTCTCTGCCACAGAGCAGCTGCCGTGCCACACAGTGATGCAGGAACACAAGATGCTCTCCACCGCACACCTGTAGAACGCCGTCAGGACTGAGCTCCCCAGTCCGGCGCGCCTCAGCCTCCTGAGGAAGTAGAGCCGCTGGTGTGCCTTCCTGACCAGAGAGGACGTGTTGGTGCTCCAGGTGAGGTCGTCCGAGATGTGCACGCCCAGATACTTGTAGCTGGAGACCACTTCCACCGCTGTTCCTCCGATGTGCAGGGGAGGGAGGAGATGTCTGCTCCTTCTGAAGTCCAAGATCATCTCCTTCGTCTTCTTCACACCCAATTAAACGAAGCAAGATTCTTGTCATGATTCATGTTTGCTCTGGAGCTCTTTTACCCCTCCCACAGGGCTTGGGCGCCCCTCCTCCTGGCTCATTTGTGCACCCGTGGCTCCTGCTCCTGTTCCTGATCACCTGCAGCTCATCACCTAATCAGCTCTCCCTTAAAGGCTGTGTGGAAACAGGAGTCAGGCGCCAGATTATACCCGCTGCCACAGTGGTACTTCGGCTCCCACCTTAAGACTGAGTATTTTGTAAACTCCAGTGATTTCTTGTGCATTTCCTTGTGTCTCATCACCCATGTCTCTCCCTTTTTTCCAGTGCCTCCTCGTGCTCCTGCCCTCTGCCCTAGCCCTGCTACCCTGCCTCATGCTCTCAAGTCTTCCTGCCTCTGTAGACTCTGGACTCCCTCACCACCCCAGCTCTGGATTTCTTCCTTCACACATTCAGCTATAAAACCCCTAAAACTGCCTCCACTGCCTCTGCCTGCTTTTGGGTCCTCCTCCATTTCTCTGGTTACTGAGAACCTTAACAATTCTGTCAAAGTTAAAAAAAGAGAAGGCTCAGATAGCCTTCCTCCAAGAGACACATGACTGAGGTCGAACATGCTAAATTAAAGAGGTTCAGATTCAAACGTGTTTTCTTCCTCACATTGATCTGATCATCGGAGAGGAGTAGCAACTCTCATATCCGATACTCTGAATTATGATAAAGAGGGCAGATACATAAAGATTTCAGGGCGTATAGAAGGGACTGAAATTACATTAATGAACGTTCATGCACCTCCAGGAAGCGATTGGCTATTTTACAGACACATCTTTGACTTGATGACTGAATCCCAGGGTGTGGTAATATGTGGGGGCAATTTTAACATCAGACTGAACCCTACATTAGATTAATCAAAAACCACCGACCAGGATAGACCTCTGACCAGGAAAATTAAAGCCTTAATGAGGGAGTTGGGCATCATCGATATCTGGAGGGACCTACATCCAAATGTCAGGGACTACACACACTACTCCTTTTCACACTCAGTTTATTCAAGGTTGGATTATTTTTTTATTTTCACCACTGATAGGTTAAAAATAAGGAACTGTCACATTGCCACAATTGACTTATCTGACCACAGCCCAGTTTCTCTGTCAATAAAAAGAGCAAAATTCGTAAAACTACATGGAAGCTCAATTCTAATATTCTCAATGATCCCAAAATAGTGGAGAAATTAAAAAAAGATATAGAAGACTATCTAGAGTTGAACGATGATGGGGAAATATCCCCAGTAATGCTATGGGATGCACTATAAGCCGTAATGAGAGGGAAAATCATCTCCATCACTGCATATATGAAGAAACTTAAAGGACAAAGACTGGCAGATTTGCAGGGTAGAGTAAAGCAACTCCAATTAGCTGATAGTAATAAACTAAACATAAATTTGAGACAAGAAATAAAAAATCTTCAGTGTGAAATAGATGAAATTTTATGCAAGAAACCCCAAAAAACCTTATTTTCCTTAAACAAGCAAACTATGATGTGAGAAGTAAATCAGCCAAAGTTCTGGCTTACCAATTACGTAAACAACAACAAGAAAATACAATTTATAGAACTAAGAACCCCCAAACAAAACAAACTAGAAATAGATGAGAAAAAATACAAGAGAGCTTTGAACTATTTTATCGAGAGCTATATTCTCAACCCCAGGCCCCCAGTGAGACTCAGATTGATAGTCTCGAAAGCAAGTTAAAGCTACCAACTCTCTCAACTGCACAGAATGAGAAATTAACACAGCCAATTACTTAACAAGAACTGAATAAGGCAATCTCAAAATTAAAGAAGGGGAAATCACCAGGCTCAGATGGGTTCACCACAGAGTGGTATAAGTGTCTAAAACTACAACTGTCTCCACTACTACTTAAAACATTTAACTGGATCCTGAAACAAGGGGTAATACCGCCTTCTTGGAGAGAAGCTATTGTATCAGTTGTTCCTAAGGAAAATAAAGATAAACAAGAATGTGGTGGCTATCGACCCATCAGTGTTCTTAATTTAGATTATAAATCATTCACAGCAATACTGGCACGCAGATTGGAACAATTCTTACCTGACCACATACATCTAGACCAGACAGGATTTATACAACAAAGACAGACTATGGACAACATTAGAAGGACATTACATATACTTGAACAGACAATTAGAGATAAAACTGAAGCATTGATAGTAGGGCTCCATGCTGAAAAAGCTTTCGATTCAGTTAGATGGGAATTTCTATACAAATAATACTCTTTTAAACCTGAATTTTCATTAAAGTAACTGCACTAATCTCGTGATATGCTATTTGGGTGACGAGCTTATTTTTAGTTACCTTTGGAAAGGTTAAGTTAACAAAACCTCTCTCCTTGTGCTGTCCCGACGGGGGAAAGTGGGGATGAAAAACGAAACAAATAACTTGGGAACCGGGTTGATTAATCTGTCTCTGAGACTATTAAGGGTATTAAGGTGAGAGAAAGTGAACAGAAGGTGGCATTATTTGCAGATGATGTCCTAATATATTTCAGGGAGCCAGAAAGATCATTTGAGGGATTGATGCGACTGTTGACAGACTTTGGCAAACTATCGGGCTATAAACTGAACATATCCAAAACACAGGTTATGACTTCGAATTACACTGTCTCAAAGAATTTGCATGATAAAATAACCTTAAATGGGAAACTGAAGAACTAAAATACCTGGGTATTGCTCTGAAAAAAGGCCTCTCAAAATTATCTCAGGCAAACTATGATCCCCTCTCCTTAAAGATTAAGCAAGATATGCACAGGTGGAACCTAGTCCTGTTTCTCAGTCTGAACGCAAGGATAAATGCAGTCAAAATGAATGTTCTCCCACAACTTTTATACATATTCTGCACTTTACCAGTGGAAGTAAAGGACAATCAGATGAGAGAATGGGATAAAGGGATTTCTCAGTTTATCTGGCAAGGGAAAAAACCTAGAATTAAAGTTACTACTCTGCAGTTAGAAAAAAAACGAAAGGCGGAATTTCTCTTCCATGTTTCAGACATTACTACTTTGCCTCACAGCTGACCCCTCTGCTTTATTGGTGTGATCCGGCGTATAAGGCCATTTGGAAAGAAATAGAATTGAGTTTAGCTGTTGATTTTCCTTCACAGGCCACATTGGCAGATGAAAGACTTGAAAATAAAATAGAAGAAGTGAAAAACCCCTGGATTAATCTTACTCTAAAAATATGGCAGAAAGTGGTGAACTCCTGTGAAATTCATAACATGTTGAAACTATTCAGATGGTGTGCATATGATACAGACTTCCCCCCTAATAGAGGAGATAAAAAATTTGAATCTTGGGTTAGGAAAGGCCTGACAACGTATCTTTCATTTACACATCAAAATACATTACAGAGTTTTCCAAATTTGAGGGACAAAAATGGCCTAGAGCAGAACGACTTTTTTAGGTACCTACAATTGCGTCACTATTTTGACCAGAAATGTAAAATGTCAGATTTTTCAACAACAGAATGTGAGTTTTATAAAACATTGAAAGCAGCCTACATTTCAATGCCCAAAAAATCTATTTATAAAATTCTTTTGTTGGCGAGAAACGACAACACTTTACATATTAAAAACAAATGGGAAAGAGAAGCGGGAATAAGGATCTCAGAGGCGGTTTGGTGAGAAATTTGCAGGTTTCAGTGTTCTTCAACAAACGCCTTGATTTGGAGAGAACACTGCTGGAAAAATATTATCAGATATTTTAAGACACCACATCAAGAAAAATACAAGAATACAAGTCCAGTGTGTTGGAGACAATGTGGTTCAAGTGAGGCAAATCCACCATGGTTTGTGCCCCTTTACTCCCCCAAATGATTTTGTTCCTAGCTTGGTTCCTTGTGTGAGAGGTAGACATATGTGGATGTTAAATGAATGTTTTGAATGTAAACAGACATAATGAATGTGTACAAAACTTTGTGAGAAAAATCAGAAAAGAAGATGTGTAAAATTTCTACATATGTGTAATATATCAAAAACTGGGAAAATACTATGAAAAGAAATGTTTAATTGTATGTCAAAGAAATTGTCTTCTCCATAAAAAAATAAAGAATTACAAAAAAAAATAAAAACATAAATAAATAATTGTGTGTTACATCAGAGTTTCAGAAGAAAGTGCTGGCGAAATTAATCGACATCCACTTGGCAGTCAAAAGCCTCCACAGAAGCGAGCCTGCCCTCTCAGCCACCAGCATCGAGAGGCTGAATAGCATTGAGGAATATGAGAGAGTGGAGCGACAGCTGGATGACGTGCAAGCTTTTGACACCTTGGTAGGGTTTCCATTAGGTTCCTAATGATTAGTCTCTGCCGTGTTTGCATGACTTAACATTTGAAAACAACATACTCCTTGCTGAGTTATCAGTACATTCATTAATAGGAAATCGTGTAAAATGTCTTACAGGTATTCACAATGGGGTAATTTGACGGGTGGGATGAATAAGGATTTGAAAACTGGAAAAAAAAATTCAGATTGGCTAAAAATGCCTGTTAAGCCTTTTTTTCCACAGAGAATAATCATGTGAGTAAGTACAGAGGAAGGAGTTGAGTAATGTTATTTGGTATTTCAAAAACTTCATGTATTTTTAACACTATATTTATGTTTCAGACAATACAAATGACATGCCACGTCTTTGACCTATTTATATCTTGAAAAAAGACCTAGCTCTTATTTTCTGAACTGGGATGTGAGTTTATCTTTTTCTCCTTTGTCCCCATGAGATGAATCAACTAGCTTGTGTTGGAGGCAAGGACCTTAAGGACTGTGTCCACAAAAGTGCTGGATCGGTAGGCTGTGTGCTGATACTCTTTTTTCCTGTTTCATCTCTTTTTTATTTTTTTTATTATTATTTTTTTTTCTCCTTGTCCTGTTCAGCATCACGACAACAGAATTGCGGTCCAGCTGCCGTATTTTGCAGAACACATTTTACTTTGCCAAGAGGGGCCATTTGTGTATGGCTCCCCTTGAGATTTAAATATTAATTTTATTAGTGTTTTGTAATTTATTTTATCTGTACATTGCCAAGGTTAAAGGTTACTGCCTGAACGGACTAGGGTGAAAACAGATGAGGGATAGTGACAGAGGGAAAGAGCGTAGAGAGAGAAGGAGATAAACAGAGAGGGAGAGATAATAAAACAACAGAAGAGAACAACCACAACAACTTGTCAAGTGAATACAGACAGGGGATCCAAAACCAGCAGCTGATCCTGCGAAAAAAAAAAAAACAAGGGGAGAAAAAGAGAGACAGGAGACAAAAAAAAAAAGAGAAGGAAACACAGTATCCCGAGGTCTTTGACACCACAATCACCAAGAGCAATTGTGAAGAGATGAACTGGAGAGATCATGAGAATCAATGAGCACAGCAATAACAATTATAAATCTATATGCACATGAACATATGTATACACATATACTTACCTACACAAGCAGCTACATGGGTGTGAATGCAGATTATAAGAGTTGAGTTGTGTTTGGTGTTGAGTGATCATGCCAGGGAGTGAACATGCAGGTGTAGCCCTGCTGCCTCCAAGGACCGGATACACACCTGGAGAGTCCCCAGTGCTGGGCAACCGGCAGCTATGACAGAGCGCAGAGCCCAGCCAGACCATCCCGGAGACAGCTCCGGAACAGCCAAGGAGGGGGCAGCGAGAGGAGACAGGGGCAAGCGGGAGGCAGTCCCCAGACCTTGCGGGGTAGGGGTCCCCGGCGGCCAGGGGCAGGGGCCCACCAGCCCCGCTAGACGCCGGGCCCCCGATTGCGTGTAGGGAGCAGGATTCGGGGCCTCTTGAGCCCAGTGGCCCGCCCCCAGCCCGTAGGGTTGGACAGGCCCAGCCCACGAGAGGACAGGACCAGCCTAGGCAGCCACCCACCCTGGGCCGGAGCCCGCCTCCAGCGCTCGCAGCCAGGCCCCAGAAACCATGGAGCCCCCAAGAAGGCAGAGTCTGGGGCATACAGGGATATTACACTTGAACCATGCTGAGAGGTCCTTACATACCTGGAGCCAAAACTTCTCAACTGGTGTACAGGACCACACAGCATGAAAATAATCGTCTGGTACATTATTGGCGTAATATGAACAGATGTTTGAACGTGCTAGACCCATCTTGAACATCCTTTGTCCTGTGAAATGGATTCTGTGGATAATTTTGTATTGTATAAGTTGCAGATTTAAATTTTTAGTCATTTTAAAGGCATTTAGACATATTTGTGACCAGAAGTTGTCATTAAAACTGCTGGATAGATCTGCTTCCCACTTACACGTTGGGAGTGAAATGGAATACTCTATCTTGACCAGTAATCCATATATTTTTGATAACAATTTTGGGTACTGAAGTTGATAAATTCTGCAACTCTTATCGGAAGTTGTATATCCAGCTGGTTGATATTATACTTTTTTCTTATTATAGATTTCATTTGTTGGTACTCTAGAAATTTGGATCTACTGACTCCATATTGTACAATGAGTTCCTCAAATGATATGAAGTTGCTGTTTTGAATAATATGTTCAAAATGCGTAATGCCTTTATCATTCCACTGTGCGAAGTTAATCATTTTTTTATTTTGCAGGATGTCAGGGTTGTTCCAGATGGGTGTAAGTTCACACGGAATGACTGAAGAATTGGTTAGTTTTAGAAATTCCCAAGCTGTAGGAGTGGAGTTTATATTAATGTTTTTAAAGCATTTATGACGTCTAACAGTTGAGCTAATAAATGGCAAATTAGAGATGACAAGGTCATTGCAAAGTGCTTGTTCTATATCGCGCCATGGTTCATCTAGTAGGCTGGGATTCAGCCATTTTGAGATATATTGCAATCTGTTTGTTAAGAAACAGTGGTAAAAAGTTATTAATCTCTGAAGAAAGGCAACTTCTATTTGGAAAAAAAGGTTTCTCCTTTCCTCAGGCTCTTGACCAATTCACTTATGAGCTGGTTCAACATGAAGGGGAAGGGGAGCGAGGGCAAAACGCCTCTACAAAATACAAATATCTATCGAACAATACAAGGCAAGTAAATTTGTCTCTAAACTGTACTGAACATTTTTTTTCTCATTTGATGCATATGAATTAATGAACCAGGAGAAACTTGTAATATGGAGTTCTTGGAAGATAGTGTTCAATATTTTTGGCATGATAAGTTGGTGGTTTAATCCTTCAGCTCCTCCAGACTTCACAGATCTGGATTGAATTGTTCTGCAAAGGCTGGAGATTATTATATACATGACTATTTTGTTGTACTCAATGCATGTCATTTCAATTCATCAAAGATGAAACCTTTAAAAAAAAATGACATCAATGGTAGTTTCTGCCATTTACCATGAGTAGGCTTCCATTTCTCTGCTCTTTTCTTTTTCATTTTTCTGAATGGCTGATCAGAGCATCCCAAGCAATACTCTGTTATACAAAGAAACAGTCTTTCTGTGTTCACTAGCTATTCCATCTTTCTTTGGTTCTGACATATTACATCACCCATGGCAGAACATTCTTTGAGTAATTGCCCCTGTCTCGTGAATGTGAAGAATCTGCTTTGACAACAGCGCTGCCCTGTGTTGAAACTAAATACAATATAGATAAAGAACATTTGTCTTTTGACCTTTTCAGGGGCTGTGCTCAGGACATTTAAGGAGGGTACAGAAGATGCCACCTACAGCTGAGGAGCACCTAAAACATGCCCCATCGAGGAGAGGGGGAGTAGTTCGTGGGGATGTCTAATTTTGTTCCTTGTTAAATTTGGGTCTGATGTTCCATGCCTCAATGTTCGTGGTGTGATTCATCTTTTGAGACAGTTGTCTCATAATAGTTAATTTTAGAGAAGAAAGTTATTTTTGAAGGCTTGTCACAACAACTAGTCACATTCTACTTGAACTTTATTCTTGAATTCAAATGTTGTTTTTTTGTGGAAAGATGGCAGCTGCAGATACAACAAACATTCAAACAGTATTCTCTGTGGGTTTTCAGCAGGTCAGGGCACCTGTATATCTTCTGGCTGTGTGTGTGTATATATATATATGTATGTATACATATATAAATTATATTTATGAATTTGTCCATATCAACTTCTATTTATCTATATCTATATCTAAATAGTATTTATTATTTATTTATTATTATCATATCACATATTCATAAAAATGAATAATATACTATATAAATAAATGTAGATATAAAGTATAGATGCAAAAAATATATAACTAGGTACAGTATAAGTATTATGTATTTAAATATATATATATACATTTATTTATTTATTTATATATATATATATATATATATATTCCATCCATTTTCTTAACCGTCAATCCTGCTATTGAGGGTTGCGGGTGGCTGGAACCTATCCCAGCCATCATTGGGCAAGAGGCAGGGTACACCCTAGACTGGTCGCCAGTCAATCACAGGGCGGACATATAGACGAACAACCATTCACGCACACTCTCACACCTACGGGCAATTTAGAATAATCAATTGACCTAACCATGTGGGCATGTTTTTGGTCTGTGGGAGGAAGCCGGAGTACCCGGAGAGAAGCCACGCATGCACGGGGAGAACATGCAAACTCAACACAGAAAGGCCAACCATGCCCGAACGGGGAATCGAACCAGTGGATGGGTGTGAGACAGAGAGAAGAGCAGAGTTCATCCAAAAATATTGAAATGAAGATCCTTTCGGGTTAAAAAACCTCCACTGAAGTTTCTGCATGACTCTGAGACGAAGGAGCATCATGGAGAGCGACTCTGCGTGAGAAAAGATAATGTTAGATGAGATGAATTTCAGGATAAATGAAGCTCTCTCTGCCCAGTTTTTAGTTGCTTTTATGGGTGGATTGATGCTTGAATTGTGTAGTGACTCATTTTGTAGGATATACCGAGTCTTATCTGTAAATTATGAACAAATTTCAATGTTGACGCTGCGTAGTAACCACTTTAGAACGCAGTAACGTCCTCACCTAGTCCTGTAAACCAGAGCGTGTGTGTGTGTCGCGTCACACGTAAAAGAGCACATGAAGTCTTTCTTTAGTCTCAGAAATGAGTTTCAAGTCTTATTTTTGCTTTGTGAGTGTTATTTGAGGCTATAATGGTTGCTAATCTTTATAAATATTGTACCATTCCGTGTTTGTATTGTACAATAGATGTGAGCGGCTGACTATCTTACATTTTTATGCCAAGAAGAGAAAAATAAATCCTTCAGTGATTTTTGTGCAAAGATTTGAAATCCTGGAGGATGCAGAGAGTCTGTCAAAACCTCTTTTTAAGCCAAAAAAGAGGGGGAAAAAATCATAAACGTCAGTGTACATATGTTTGTTAATGTTTCAATTTTCAGCTCAGCCTGTAAAATTCAGTCACGATTTTTGTTTGAAGTGCTTTTTTCTTCACTAAACCTCTAACATCCAATTCCCTGTTTGTGTGTCTTCAGTTTAAAATGTTTTTCTCTCACATAACATGCAGTAAATTAGAAAGGACACCAGATATTAAAAGTTTAAAGTGTTCCAGAAAAATGGGCCCAAGCACCGGCTCACAGGACATTTTTTGACCGTTTTATGGTCAAGATAAGAAAATAGTCCAGGCAGGGCGCAGCTGTTAGAGTTTCTGTGTCACAGTTATGGGAGTCAAATTACGGAATGGACTGAGTCATGAATTTAAACAAAGTTTGAGAATTTTTTTCTTTCAAAAAGACTTGGAGAAACTATATTCAAGAATTATATTTATGAATAAATAAATAAGTAAAGGAAATAAGGTATACAGTAGGTAAAGAGGGTTTACTTTTGTATTTATGATCCATTGTATGTCATGTTCTTAAAATGCATATATTGTATGGTATGTTGCTAAATATTGTAAAATTTCTGTGCTATGATTCAGTGTAAGACTAAGTAAAATTGAGTAGGGGTAGGATTCAACAAGTGTATACTTCTTCCTACTCCCTTTTGAACATGTAAACTGGTAAGAAAATGTAGATTTAGGATACTGTCTTGTTTTGTGTTTCTGTTATTCTTTTTTTAAATTTTGACTGTCACTTGTTGGTTTTCTTACTGTTTTCTTTCTTTTTTCTTTTTTAACCATTTTTTAGTTTGCCATGTTCAAAGTAAATAAATAAGTAAAATAAAATTTAATGATGAGTGGGCATGGGGTCGAGGAGGCATGTAGTAGCTCCTGATTTGTAAATCAGTGTGGTAACGGACTGCTCATCCACAGGTGAGAACACAGAACAAAGAAGACAAGGGCGATCAAAGAGGGTAGAAGGTATGATGGTTATGCCAGTGGTGATAGAGGGTGTGCAGTAGAGCTGTTGATGGATGGATCTGATTTTACACTGGAAAAAGTCCATGAAGTCAGCACACAGTTTGGTGATGGGATCCAGAGGAAAGGCCTTCGCTGAAGTAACGTAATGTCTGTGAGAAAGACGGTTCCTTGTTCTTTTGATATAATAGATGAGTAGCAGATGTTCTTGGCCTTATTCAAGGTTTCTTTGAAGCTGTGAATGTTGTCTTTGTAGGCCAATGCATGGACAGTTAAACCACTTTTCCAGTTGATTCGCTCAAGTCCAGGGGTCCTCATTGCACAGTTTTGGTGCAAACCATGGTGCAGAGTGGGAGAGGGATACAGTGCATGATTCAAGCGGCACAATGTGATTCAATGTGGTAGATAGCAGTTAGTTGTGTATTGAGTCCAGATCATCAGTTGCCATGTTAACCCAGATGTGGGTGAGTTCTGCCTCTGGTATCCACCTTTCAGGTTTCTGTAGGTGATGGTGCGAGAGTGGTGATAACAATGTGACAGTGCTGGGACTCAAATAGTAAAGAGGATATCTTTTGTAGTCTGTGACTGTTAAATCCAGGCTATGTACAGTTGTGCTCAAAAGTTTACATACCCTAGCAGAATTTATGATCTTTTGGCCTTTTCTCAGAGAATATGAATGATATCACAAAAACTTTTCCTTCACTCATGGTTGGTTGGGTGAAGACATTTATGAACAAACAACTGTGTTTACTCTTTTTAAATCATAATGATAACATTAACTTCCAAAATGACCCCAATCAAAAATGTACCTACCTTAGTTCTTAATATCTTGTATTGCCTTCTTTAACATCAATGACAGCTTGAAATCTTTTGTGGTTGTTGCGGATGAAGCTCTTTATTTTCGTGGATGGTAAAGCTTCCCCTTCTTCTTCGCAAAAAGCCTCCAGGTCCTATAAGTTCTTGGGATGCCTTGCATGAACTGCACATTTGAGATCTCTCCAGAGTGGCTCAATGATATGGAAGTCAGGAGACTGAGATGGCCACTCCAGAACCTTTACTTTATTCTGCTGTAACCTATAGCAGGTCAACATGGCCTTGTGTTTTGGATCATTGTCATGTTGGAATGTCCAACATGTGCAGCTTCTGGGCTGATCAGTGTAAATTTTCCTCCAGTATTTTCATCCATCTCCCCATCCGTTTTGACCAATTTTACTGTGCCTTTGTAGTTCACACATCCCGAAACATCAGTGATCCACCTCTGTGTTTCACAGAAGGAATGGTGTACCTTTCAATCATAGGCCTTGCTGACTCTGTCTCCAAATGCAACGTTTATGGTTGCGGCCAAAAACTCTAAATCACTCTGTTTTGAGGCCTGGAGGATTTACAGACTTTCCGGGGGGAGGAGTTCGTGTTGGTAATACTACTGTTAATTGCAATGTAACATGGGTATTGTCATGGTTTCCAGAAGCAAAAATGAGTGAACCATTTGTAAAAGGAGCAGTATGGTTTGAGAATCCACAGCCGGTTAATCAGACATGCTTTAATATGACCATGACTAGACCTATCATGTATTTCTTTGGTAGTCAAACGTTTGCTGTAGCTGACAGTTACTGGATGTGTGGTGATAACATTGTACGAAACACCACCCCCTAGGTGCATAGGACTCTGCGCACTAGTACGACTGAGAATACCAATAGTTGTACTGTACGAGGGAATAGATGAAGTTCTAAACATTAAAGAAGAAACTGCTAAATTGAGGAGACACACAAGGCAAGCTGAGGGAAATGTGTATATTAATAGTATGGCTGTACCTGTGGGAATTCCAGATGAGTTGAAGGCTCAGGACGAGATCAGAGCAGGATTAGAGTCTATTCGTCCATGGATCACCATCAATAAGAATGTTCAGTGGTTAAACTATGTCTATTATAATCAGCAGAGGTTTGTTAATGTGACATATACAGCCTTACAAGCACTTGGGAGCCAATTACACGCCACAAGTATAATGACAATGCAGAACAGACAGGTTTTGAACTGGTTAACTGCCCACAAAGGTGGGGTATGTAGTATGTTTGGGAAATATTGCTGTACATTCATCCCTAATAACACTTCACCTGATGGTGTATTCACTGTAGCTATGGGGAGACTAGCTCAGCTTAAAGGGGAGCTCAGGGAGAGTGCGGGGAAGGGGGGGCTGTCTTGGGACTGGTTAGACCAAATTTTAGGAAAATGGGGAGCCGTTTGGGCTAAAATAGGAATCAGTGCACAAGTAGTTCTAATACTACTTTTCTTTCTGACAGGTTGTATCATCCCCATCCTGAGGAGTAAGTGTGTGCGGGCCTTGGACAGACAGATGATTATGGTGGCTGGTCTCCAAAGGGCACAGATGATGAAAAGGCTAACTCCGTCCCAAATGGCACAACTCTGCTTAAACGACAAAGAGGCAGAGAATGGGCAGTACCTGGACTTGTACGCAAACTTTGACTGCATAGAGGACTCTGAATGGAATGATCAAAGCCCAGTCTAAGGTAACCCAGGCAAACAGCAACAGAGACAATGATACATGTCGCTGAGGAAACACCCCATGGGACAACGGAGCAGCAGATGAGTGTGTTAAGCCCTAACTGATGGACTCTCATATGTGTATGATTACTCTATACTTCCATACATGTGTCTTACAATTCATTATGTGCCAGATATTGTGTCATTATAACATCAGTTGTGGTTTCATTTTATGAGTTAATCCATAGGTAACCATTACCAGCTATGTTTGCAATAACCTGAATTAGTCAAATGTAATCTGGGGAACGTATGTTAATCTGCATTATCAAGTGGAAGTATATTTGTGTTGATGTAATGAAAGATGTTGAATAAGGGTTACGGTGAAGGTCGCCAGCGGGTGGGGCCGTAAGGGAATTTCCTGTTGAAAGCAGCCGGCAGGTTTTCGCCCTTACCAGATGTGAATCCCTTTATTCAAGAGTTTGTATTGTGTCTTTGCTAAACATAAAGTCATATGCCAGTGTAACAGTGTAACCGGTTTTGGTATAAGCATACATACATACAGTGATTATAGTACTCATCATAAAAGTGTAATCCATTTTTGTTTAAAGGTAACTTCAGTTATGCAACAGGGACAGCTTGGTCTTTCAGCGACGTCATTGAGCGAAGTCATTTGGTGATAAATAGACATTACTAATGCAGGTAAGGTTAGCATCTGGTGAACTAAAGTATAGTAGTTCACAGGGGGGATTATGTGGAAGCGAATTAGTAATGTATGTAATGTTATTAACTGTATATTCATGACCTAAATGTGTAAAGAGAATATTATTGTAGCTGAGAAGTACTGTGTCAACGTGACCCAGAACAACATGCAAAGGAAAGGTGGGCAGTAGCTGAAAACAGGATTTGGCCTTGGCAGGCTGTCCTGACAGAGAACTTCAGGGAGCAAGTGAGGTGAGGCCATTAGTTATTAATATAGGTGAGAAGCTCTGCGAGCGAACATTCCCATAAAAACAGGATATAAGATAGGCTAGAACTCCTGGCTGGTCACCAAGACTCATTGGTTTGGGTGTTTTGACAGGATACAGGTGACAGGGCTAGAGTTGAACAGAGACACGAGGCCATTCTCTCATAGCAACAAAAAGGAAGTAAACAGAGAGCAATGACGTCGTTGAAACCCTTTATATGGGAAAGGCAACTAGGGAGAGTAGAGGTCCGTCTATCTTGATGCTGTGAGTTGTGTTGTGTTGAATCTTCAATAAAGATCCTGCAAGAGGCTGCAAGCTGAATTCCGTGTCCGAGTCTTTGAACTCAATCTGGGAAATCCTCAACAAAGTGTGTCTACATGTTCTGTACATATTAACACTGTGTCTCTGTCACACAGGCTGTGTGTTTTGGCTCCTCCTGACACTCTAGGGGAGGTCTTGGCCCGCCCCCTTGGCAGTCAGAGCATCAGCATGAGTTGAAGTCAAACCAACATGAGAGCCTTACTCCCTGAACATTTGAGCTTCTTCTTTGTTTTGATCTTGTATTTTGGACGACAGATGTCAGCCAGTTAGTTGCAGACGCACTGATGACAGTGGCAGCTTGGATCCTTTCTGTCTTGTCCCAACAGGTTTGCTGCCTTAGGGTGGTGTGAGGAGGAGTTTGTTTAAATTTAAAGAGACACACAGCACCCACGATTCTATTTTACACTTAGCACACACTGTTCTATTTTACATATAGAATGTTATCAGTGGCGACAATATTCTATGTGTAAAATTTTTATTATTAGTAGTAGTATTTTTCCTTTTACGCCTTACTATTACCTTGTACAAGAGAGCACAGTTTGCCAAAACAAATGCCTTGTATGTTCAAGCATACCTGGCGATTAAAGTTGATTCTGATTCTGATTTCTTAAGGGTCCAAACCTCTTCTGGTGCCTGAGCCCAATGATATTGTGACCAAAGGTACAGACTTTTATTCAGGCAACAGTATTGGATTGCAGAAAATTGTCCAAGAGGTGCGCTATACCCTACACAGGCACTCAACCAATAAAGCAGTGTGAACTGCAAAGAGATATATTTTGTGCTGCAGTGTTTTACCTAGAAGCAGGCAAAATGCTTCTCAGTCAAGTGAGTCCACAATTAAGTGCTTTTCAACAACATTTGGTCAGAACAAGCGCTCAAAAGTTTATAGTAGAATACTTTTCAAATGATACATTTTGTGAGGTGCTGGTAGATTTGAAAAGACTCCTAAATTGAAGACAACAAGTGACCAGAGGAGGGGGTGTTCATGGGTTTTGGTTAAATGGTCATCTCTTGTTCATGATGAACTTTTGGTGCCCTTAAATGAACTATTTACTGAGTTTGAATTCTTTTAATCATGACATCATAAGTAATTTGTTTCTGCATGCTTAGAGCTCACATGTTGTGACATGTCTGATGGGGCTCTGAGAAACAGTTGTGCCTGTGGAATCCAGTTTCGTGCTGTTAATGAGGAAAATGTTCCCACATGTGTCTTACTCAACACTACCCTTTGTGCACAGGACTTTTTGGTTCAGTTGTACAACTTTAAGAGTTAAATTTGAAGGCAGCTCTGTCTGCTCACCTGACTCTTTAGGAGTTGGAAACACCCAAGGCAAACTGATGCTTGGGACATGTTTTGTCTGAGCCCATGCATGACCTCATACCGAGTAACACTCCACCCCTCCGTCAAGCTCCTCTCTCCCTCTTTCTTGTTGCTGACTGGCAAATAGCAATTCTTGAGCCAACAAATGTCTTTTAATTTATCTGACTCACAATTATTACTTACTCATATGCAACTAATAAAAACACATTTTACTATCAAACTTCTCACTGACTCTGATTTGATCAGGGTTTCCATATCAGTGTAACCAGGGTATATGAGTTACAACAGTCAGTTCAACTTAAATGTCAATTGAACTGAAAATAAGTTTACAGTGTCCTACTAATCAGTCTGACTGGAGTAGTTCCGATAACATAGACATCATTGTTTATACAACCTGATTTAAGTACAACTTCACCAAGAAATGGTTGGAGACAAAGTGCTGGAGAGTTCTGAAGTGGCCTTCAATGAGTCCGGATCTAAATCCCATTAAACACCTAAGAGATCTCAAGATTGCTGTTGCAAGAAGGCACCCTTCAAATCTGAGAGACCTGGAGTAGTTTGCAAAAGAAGAATGGTCCAATATTTGTGGTGACAACAATTTTGTCCAGCCCATTTTTGCGTTTTGTGTAAAAATGTATCAATTATGGCTTTTTTCATCAGTAGACAGTAGGTGAACTGTCAATGAAATGAGACACATGAATGCTCCATGAACTGCTCCATGACAGCTGAAGGAGTGCGGCAGTCCGGCACCAAAACCACAGTGTACCTCCTTTGTTTAATAGCGTTGACTTTTTTCTTTTCATTTCTTTTATAACAACAAGATAGTCCGAGGCTTTTGTCTCTCGTTAACCTTTTAAGATGCACCTTTTCTTCGTGCTCACACCCTATTCCCATGATACATTGTGGGGAATAAATAAACTTCAGATCATATACATTTTTTTCATTATTGCACCCAAAACTTCTTTAGTTTACATGGAAATCATATTCTAAAGCCCACAACACAGATTTTTTTCTTTTGTTTTTGTGCTTCTTTGATTACCTTTCATATTGACCTCTCAATTTCAATGAGGTATCACCTTCACAATGTTTAACCCTTTCTGTGGCCAACATCTGAGTATTGTCCAAGTTTTCTGTGGCTCATGTGGAAGAAATGTACAGTTTTTGGCTGAAGCTGTAGACATCAAAAATAGACTATATGTATTTGTATCTTTTTTGGTACAAGGATCCAGCACACCACAGTTTGTTATCAGATTACTTTATTACATATACACCTCAATGGGAAGGTTGTTTGCAGCATCTTTTAGACATAAAATATTTCTCCCACGCCCACAACAAATGGCTGGGGAAGCTGTCACCATCAATCCCATTGATCCATGTGAACAGTACATCAGTGGAAAAGAAAGGAGGACAGTTTGCAGGGTTAGCAAGGCTGTGACAGAGACAGTAGGTATTTTATTTTCCTCAAAAGCAGGGTTGGCAGTTCTGGAAAACTGGCATGAATTCGAATGTAGCATCTCCCGAGTTCTCCCTCTAGCTCCTCCTTTCTCCCCCCTCCCCTCCTCCAAGACGTCGCTGCTCGGGCTGATTATAATCATGATTGATTCAGAACGTCATTTTTATTTTGTAAAAAAAGTCATGTCCCACTCAGGGGTAAGAAACATCAAAACAGTATCATAATATGGTTAAAAGCATACAATCATGGCTACTGTCACAGAGCATTATCCTCGCTTACCGGTGACTGATGACAGTCGGTTTGACTGGCGTCAAAGTGGACGATCCTTCACATAACTGAAACAACACAGAGCTACCAGATATTACACAGCTGCAAAACGTCAGGTTCAAAGCCTGTCTGTCTGTATGAATCAAACAAATGCCCTGACACATACTGAGATATATAATCAAATATGTTAAAGTGGGTTTCAGAAAAGTAACAAATGTAAAGGCTTTAACCGACAGAGAAGCTAACGTTGGCGTTAGCGGCCAATGTGGCTAAATGATTGTAAACATGACTTCCTATTTCATACCAAAACAGAATAAATACAAGTAAATAACATGACTCCTCACATGACTACAACAACAGATTAATAAACTAAATCCCCACACTTGGACTGTTGGTTAAAGCTGGTGTGTCTGTAGTAAATGACAGATCTCAGACACAGAAGCTATAGCATCAGGATGAAATCCCCACACAACAAGAAACATGGCTAAATATTTCATCAAGATTATACTTTGCCCCCTTAAAGTCCCGGAACATACCTTTTCAACAGAAAATAAGCGACCGTGGCATCACTTTTAAAGCTTTGACTTCTTTGAGCTGTCTCCATGCTGAAAAGCTGTCCCGATGTGAACTCTTGTCTGCGCCCTGGCTTTCTCCGTGGTCTCTCTCGTTTTAGCGTTCTTTATCCTTGTCTTTCTTTTTCTGCTCTGTTTAGCAGGAGGAGCGGTAACTAATAGCAGAGGTATAAAGAACTTTTCCGTCATCCTCCAGAATACTGGGATCCCTCTGTGCTCGTGCATTGAATCAGGGCTATCAGTGCACGCTGGTGTTATGAACGCGCTGGACAGCAGGGGGCGATATGATTGGACAAACTGAAGGTCTCGCGGCAGCTATGATAAGGTGGGGTTTATACAGGATTACTCCTGCTGTAGAAAGCAGCTGTTTTTTGTTCCCTTTTAAGAACACATATGGTCTTTATTGCCATCGGGACATTTAGATCATTTAAACCAGTATTTAAAAAGTGTACTTAAATCAGATTACCAACTATACCTTTGTAACCCAGACATATGTGTTAATACTTGGATGACGTTAAAAAGGTATTACACAGTTTAAAAGATTCCAAAGAATCAATATGTTAAGTTTGTTATATAAATATGGGTAAAAACTGTGTTTCATGTATGAGTTAAAAAGGTTTAAAAAGCTGTTAAAAGTACCAAGGTATCAGTTAAAAACAAGCAAGGTATCAGTTAAAAACGAGTGGAGTATAAATGCTTTCATGTATTTTATTTTGGTTTTATTGTGAAAAGCTAAGAGGAGGTGCTGTGTATATAACTGCTGCCAGTCATTTTTGTATTAGCTTTATGTTAGAAAAACCGGAAGTGATGTGTGCTAACTTGACCGCGAGAGAAGGTGAGAGAAACCAACATGTGCGCTGCTGCAGTGAGAGAATAGAGGAGTTTAATGATTGTTAACCCAATTGTAGAGGACGAACTCTTGTTTATTATTTTCGGATGATCTATGGACAATTTCAACCAGAAGTTTGCCCGAAGTTGGCAGTGGCGGCCCGTGACCAATTTCACAGAGGAAGCCAGTCGGGTTGCAATCAAGAACACAAAACCTAATTATATGAGATTTATAAGGGTGTTCATAATAATATAACTCTGAAGTTGCGTTCAACTAAATAAAGCCACTGATTTAACAAAAAACAAAAAAAACACGAAGAGTCCCGTTGCGCCTTGCTGGTGCGCATATTTAATTAATCGGGGGGAAAAAAGAGTTCACAAGAATTTTTTTCAAATATTCGACAAGCATATGAATTCGAAATCAAACAGAAAACGTCGCATAACAAGAAATGATTTAATAACATCAAATAAAGCGATCTACAGCAGAAATGCGCCGCGGCGGGCCATGTCACTATCCATGGTGCTGAAGCAAACAGGTGACATTGACAGTGGAGCCACTTTTAAGTCTAACACTGTTGTACTCACATTTACTTGTAGACATTCTCCTGTCCTTCACTGTGGCAAAACGCTCAGTGACTTTGTCAAAAAGCAAACCACGGGACTTGAGGTCTTGTGTTACAGCATACTCCATCGATATCTTTGCCAAATGACAAAGTCTCTCCTGTCCACAGGTGTTTCTCAGGTAGGTTTTGATCCTTTTCAGGCAGGAAAAAGACCTCTCGGCAGATGTGCTTGTAACGGGTATGGTCAGCATCAGCCTCAGCAACTTGAAAACTTCCGATAAAGAAGTAGTCAGGTCATCGTTTATGAGCATCTTCAGCAGCTCAGCTGGGGGCTTGTGAAAGAGGGGATCTGCATAGATGACCTGTAGCTCGTTTCTTAGTCTCTGTTCATCAAAAACTGGGAAGGTCTCAACCAACTGCGAAACAGCATGCCCGGGGAATCCTGAAGGCTGAGAGAAAGTCTTGAACAGCGTGTTGTCCAGTGCACAAAAAAAACCTCAGATTTTTCATGTCCTGGAATCTTTGTGTCATGTGCTGCACAATGCCATCAAGCAGCTGGAAAAAGAGTCGTCGGTAAGAATCCACAGGGCCTGTGTCCTCTTGATCGCCATCCGCACTGACTCCCACCTCAAAATCTTGCCAGGCCCGGCGGCTCCGCTTGCGCCGCTGCTGGTTTGGCATCCCAACAGTCTTCACAGTCTCCTTGTATAGCCAGTTGAATGTTTCATCGCTCTGCATTGCTTTCAGAGCGTCCAGTGTGCTGTTGACTCTCTCGTCACATTTTCTAATGTCCAACACTCTGCTCTGAAGCACCTGGAACAGAGGTTCAGTGAGGCCGAATATTGTTTGAAACACTTCAAGCAGGAACATGAAATCAAAGTTCCCTAGTTTCTGTCTCAGTGCAGAGCTCTGTGCTATTGAGTCCTTATCCCAGCCAAGCTCAGTCCCGATCCGGTCGAAAGCAATCATCAACGATCTGCGTCCCTCATGCACTGCATGCACAGCCCGGCTTTTGAAGTTCCACCGCGTAGTGCTCCCACCAGGTACTCGGATGCTGCTGTCCACCTCTGCAAGCAGTGCTGTGTGTTTACATGAGCGGCTGAAGAAGTTGTGAAAGCCGTCGAGAGAGGCAAAAAAGAGTCTTGCTGCCTGGACGTTGTTTGTCCTCTGCGCCAGGACTAAGTTGAGCTTGTGTGCATAACAGTGAATAAACAATGCATATGGGCATTTTAGCTTAACGAGCGCCTGCACTCCTCCTCGTTGCCCACTCATGCAGCTGGCTCCATCATATGTTTGACAAATAAGTTTAGTTTCTGGGCTGCAGCTTGCAATCATCCTCATCACCCCGGCCGCTATGGCTCCAGCGTCTCTGTCAAGACTAATGTCATGGAAACCCAGAAACCTCTCACATATCATGCCGCTGTCATTAACGTAGCGGACTATGACACTCAACTGGCACTTGCATGATATGTCTGTGGTGTCATCCACCTCCACTGCTATGAAGGGAGCTGCTTTGATTTCATTGTCTATTTTTTTCCTGGATGACATGAGCAATGCTTTCTATGATGTCATTCTGAATTGTCTTCGACAAAACCGTAAACACAGTGGCTGATGTCAGATGCTCTGCCAGCGTTGTGTCAAAGTCTGCAAAAGCCTTGTACAAGCTCCATAAAGTTACCTCTCTTTTCGGAGCTGCTGGCCGATTCAATATGGCCCCGGAATGCCTGCTCTTGGCTTCCAAGATACAGAACAGCAACAATAAGTCTCTTTAAAACTGCACGATTTTTGTCCACCTGTTGGTTATGCCTCATGACGCTTATTGCAGCTGCTTGATCCAGTGCCTCATTAATCCTCACTCGTCCAAAAAGTTTCAGTTTAAGTTCAGATGTTATATGACTTCGGGACTTAGAATGCCTCTCTATGGCCCGGGACAGGTTTGCGAGATCCACGAATCCCGCTGTGGTCCATGGGTTGTTGAGGGAGCCAGAAGAGCGGTCAAACAAGAGACAAGGCCAACAGTAAAGCCGCTTTAGTTTTGCACTTCCCGTCAGCCATTCAGTCCTAGCATAGTTCTCTTCACAAAAAGAGCGAGCTTTTCCCTTAGCTCTCGCCTGAGTAAGGTCCCGCTTAATTTTTAACTGAACCTCAAAGAGAAGTTTGGTAAAATCGTTTTTAACAAGAAACTCGAGGTCCCCATCTCTGTCCATCTTTACTCGCTAGCTTAGCTCGCTGCAGCGCCAAAGTGTAAAGTTTGTCGAAGACAGTTTAGGCTGGCTAGTGGTCAGGGATTGGTGCAGAACAGGAAGTGTGAGAAAAATAGTTTGTGATTGGTTAGAGACTACTTGATTCTGGCCTCCTTTATTTTTTTTTTATGATACATTGGCCGTCAACTGAATGATGACGACTGCGAGCCTGACTTGAATCCGATTGGCTGACACGTTTTTTTTTTTCCTTCAAAGGAGGCAGAGGGAACCTGGCCTCCTTCCACTCCTAACAGTGCTCAACACACAGCCGGGACATGCAGACTGCATGACGTCAACAGTGTAATACACTGAACGCGCTGCAGCAGCGGGGGCGCTGTCTCGCTCCTTACATTTACCCAGAGAGGAGGTTCATGTGGATCGTTTTGACAACAACACAGTGACAAAAACTCAGTTAAATCAACGAAGTGGGGATGATTAATATTTTTCCTTTTATGTATATTTTTTTGAGTAAGCATGGCTTCCCTTGGCCTCCGGGAAAAACTGCCACTGGAAGTTGGTAGTTTGAGAACTTTTTGAAGCAGTTCAGCACTGTTAGCATGTAGCATTCGCTGGATAAGTGGATGTCTCGCCGGCAAAAGAATAGTTTCGCTAACTCAGCTCGCTATGGAGACTACCCTTTTCATCGTTCCATACTGGAGGTGAAGATTTGTCATGAAGGACTGCCAAGAGACTGCTTAAAGAGTGCCGTTGGATTTTGTCTTTTCCTTTCCGGACATCGCTCGTTGGAGTCTACGCCTGTATCTGCAGACGGACGATTGAGCCGCCATCTTAGGATACGGTTTGGGGTTTCTTCTACCGGTGAACGTGGATTGAAGCTGTAACAGGGCGTACCCACCAAAAGCGATAAAAATTTGTTGTGCAACAAAGTTACATACAAAGTCAATCTAAACCCACGATTTGACGCTCCATAGCGGGCGTCGAGCAACAAGCGTTCAAGCGTTGGGCGATTCCAGCGAAAAATCGCTCGACGTTGAGCGATTTGACGCTTGACACTCGAGTTGAAATACTCTAACTTTTCCAGCGAGTGAGCGTTTTGTCGCGCCGGGACAGCCAATCAGTGTGGACATCGTCACTGAGGCAGAGCATTCTGGGGTTTCGGAGGACTTGTCATTGTGTTTACAAAAATGGAGAGGCTAATCATCGCCGTTGCTGCTCACCCAGAGCTTTATGATGTGACCTGTCCTTTGTATAAGGACATGCACAGGATCGGGCCGGGGTGAGCATAAGCCAGGAGCTTGGAGAACCAAGTACGTTTTTTTTTTCTCTGTTTTGCTCATATTGCATCACTGTTTTCAGTCTGTTGCACTAGCATGCTAACATGGCTAGCTTTACTGACGTACCTTCACCTCTCGTTCATTCAACAAAGGCATTTTAGAATTAATCGATCTACGTGCGTTATGTTTTTACCGTTGAAAAATGTAAAAAACATTGGAAGAGCCTCAGGGACATGTACACAAAGGAGCGAAAAAAGCTCCCCAAGAGTGGGTCAGCAGCAGGGACAGGAAGAAAGTGGAGGTACCGGGGGGTCCTTTCTTTCCTCGACCCCTTTATTGCTCCACGAACAACAAGTGGAACATGGAGCAGGGGGTCGAGGAGGATTGGACCCCCCAGAGTAGGGAGTTGGAGGAGGAAGAAGAGACAGCAGGCTCATCTCAGAGAGGTTTGTTTAAAAAATACATCATCATGTAGGAGGATGCCTGCTGTCAGACTCAGCAAATGTATTTATTTTTCACAGCCTCAACTAATCAACAGTTTAAAAAGTGTTGTGGAGACTTGGTTTTACTGGTATTACTGTGGCTGAACTGTTTGATTTGAGTGTATTTTTATGTTTGTAAAATTCATACATTTTTGTCAGAAATGCAAAAGAAGAATTTCCTGATGAGGAGGACGAGCCTGCTGTCTCTTTCCCNGAGGAGTATATGTCCGTGGTAGTTGAAAGACTGCATCCCACAGTCCTCTGTGCCGCTTTCACTACCCTCTGCAGAGCCTTCTTCTCTGCCACAGAGCAGCTGCCGTGCCACACAGTGATGCAGGAACACAAGATGCTCTCCACCGCACACCTGTAGAACGCCGTCAGGACTGAGCTCTCCAGTCCCCAGTCCCCAGTCCTGAGAAAGTAGAGCCGCTGGTGTGCCTTCCTGACCAGAGAGGAAGTGTTGGTGCTCCAGGTGAGGTCGTCCGAGATGTGCACGCCCAGATACTTGTAGCTGGAGACCACTTCCACCGCTGTTCCTCCGATGTGCAGGGGAGGGAGATGTCTGCTCCTTCTGAAGTCCACGATCATCTCCTTCGTCTTCTTCACATTGATGCAGAGGTTGTTGTCTCTGCACCAGCCCTCCAGGTGTTCCACCTCCTTCCTGTAGTCGGACTCGTCGTTGTTTGTGATGTGTCCAATCGCAGCAGTGTCGTCTGCGAACTTCACAATCAGACAGCTCGGGCTTATCGCTGAGCAGTCATATGTGAGCAAGGTGAACAGGAGGGGGCTCAGCACACAGCCCTGGGGGGAGCTGATATTGAGGATGATGGGAGAGGAGGAGATGTCATGGATCCTCACAGACTGCGGCCTGTCTGTCAGGAAATCTAGGACCCAGTTGCACAGGGTGGAGCTCAGTCCGAGTGAGAACAGCTTTTGGGTCAGAGTCTGTGGTCTGATGGTGTTAAAGGCAGATGTGAAATCCACAAAGAGCAGGCGGACGTAAGAGTCTTTCTTTTCTATGTGGGTGAGGGCTGTGTGGACCACAGAAGAGATGGCATCCTCTGTGGATCTATTTTTCCTGTAGGCGTACTGGTGTGGGTCCACTGTGGTGCTGATTGAGTCTTTGATGCGGGCCATGACCAATCTCTCGAAGCACTTCATGACTATCGGGGTGAGGGCTACTGGCCGATAGTCAATTAGGCCTGTCACAGTGGTGGTTTTGGGAATTGGGATTATTGTTGCCATCTTCAGGCAGGTGGGGACAGCTGCCTGTGTGAGGGAGGTGTTAAAAATGTCCGTCAGTACCTCAGCGAGCTGGTCTGCACAGCCCTTCAGCACCCGCCCAGAGATGTTGTCGGGACCAGCAGCTTTTCGTGGGTTGATCCTCAGGAGGGTCCTCCTCACCTCTGCTGCAGTCACGCTGAGGGGCTCTTCTCCTGGTGGAGGGGTGAGTCTGTTGCTGGGAGGGGTATTTGAGTCATTGAAGCGGGCATAGAATGAGTTGAGAGCATCCGGCAGAGAAGGGTCCCTGGGGCATTGTGCACCTCTGATGTTATAGTCTGTGATGCACTTTATGCCCCTCCACATACTCCGAGGATCGTTGGAAGTTAAATGTCCCTGTATCTTCTGAGCATATGAGGCTTTGGCCCTTTTAACTCCAGCGTTCAGCTCTCTCCTAGACGCTCTGAGTGCCGTTCTGTCACCAGACTTAAACGCAGCATCCCTGGCTCTCAGCAGAGACCGAACCTCTACATTTAACCAGGGTTTCTGGTTGGGAAAGTCTGTTATGGTCTCGGTGCTGGTGACATCCTCTGTGCACTTACTGATGTAACTGAGGACAGAAGATGTATATTCCTCTAGGTTCACCTCTCCCTCTTCAGCAACTGCCTCTCTGAAGACCTGCCAGTCCATGCACTGAAAACAGTCCTGCAGTGCTGGGAAAGCATCACTGGGCCACACCGTAATTGTCTTTCGTGTTGGTGTGTGGCATCTGAGCAGAGGACAGTAAGCAGGGATCAGCATGATGGAGATGTGGTCGGAGAAGCCCAGGTGGGGGTGGGGGACAGCTTTATATGCGTCACGTGTTTGTGTAAACACGGTCCAGCGTGTTATTTCCCCGTGTTGGTATGGTGACATGCTGGTAGAATTTGGGCAGAGTGTCTGTCAGGTTTACGTGGTTGAAATCCCCCGTAACCACGTAAAACGCCTCTGGGTGCTTGTGCTGGAGCGAGCTGATGTTGTTATGAAGCTCCGTTAGCACGTCGTTAGCTTTAGCATCCGGCGGGATGTAAACAGCCATAACAAACACCGCCGTAAACTCACGAGGCAGATAGTGTGGCCGGTACTTAATAGTCATATGCCCTATCGCCTCAGAGCAGTGGCTGTTCACCAGCGTACAGTTTGTGCACTAAAGTTTGTTCACGTTGACGCATAGTCCACCCCCGTGGCCCTTCCCCGACTGCTGGTTGCAGTCCGCCCGGAAAAGAAGCCGGCCATCGATCTGGAAGGCTTGATATGGCATGCTGTCATTTAGCCAGGTTTCCGTCAGACAGAGTACTGCACAGTTCCTCATCTCCATGGAAGCCCCCAGTCTCAAAAGAAGCAGGTCCATCTTGTTGTCAAGGGAACGCACATTGGACAAAAACAGGGAGGGAATCGGTGGTCTCCCGGCGTTAGCCTTTAGCCTGGCTAGCAGCCCACCCCGTTTACCTCTCTTCTGCTTCCGTGCACACCGCTTCCTCTTACCCCCTGCCCGGCGAACACTCTCACGCCAGACTGGATCTGATGTCCTCAGGAGGTGCAGTCTGCCCAGCAAGGCCCTGAGACTGTTGACGGCTGTTGTTGTTTTTGTTGCTGCTGTAGTTGTCGTCGTTGCAGTTGATGTGTATTCAGCCGAACCATCCCTTATTTTAATGAGTTCGGTTCGGCTATATCTTTTACGCTCGTTTACACAAGCAAAAGTGCCAAGGCTGGCNGGTCGAGGAGGATTGGACCCCCCAGAGTAGGGAGTTGGAGGAGGAAGAAGAGACAGCAGGCTCATCTCAGAGAGGTTTGTTTAAAAAATACATCATCATGTAGGAGGATGCCTGCTGTCAGACTCAGCAAATGTATTTATTTTTCACAGCCTCAACTAATCAACAGTTTAAAAAGTGTTGTGGAGACTTGGTTTTACTGGTATTACTGTGGCTGAACTGTTTGATTTGAGTGTATTTTTATGTTTGTAAAATTCATACATTTTTGTCAGAAATGCAAAAGAAGAATTTCCTGATGAGGAGGACGAGCCTGCTGTCTCTTTCCCGGCCCCACCAGCTTCCCTTGTCCCACCGACTTCCCCAACTCCCGGCCTTTCTTCGTCTGCCCCTGCTGGAATCGGTGGTCTCCCGGCGTTAGCCTTTAGCCTGGCTAGCAGCCCACCCCGTTTACCTCTCTTCTGCTTCCGTGCACACCGCTTCCTCTTACCCCCTGCCCGGCGAACACTCTCACGCCAGACTGGATCTGATGTCCTCAGGAGGTGCAGTCTGCCCAGCAAGGCCCTGAGACTGTTGACGGCTGTTGTTGTTTTTGTTGCTGCTGTAGTTGTCGTCGTTGCAGTTGATGTGTATTCAGCCGAACCATCCCTTATTTTAATGAGTTCGGTTCGGCTATATCTTTTACGCTCGTTTACACAAGCAAAAGTGCCAAGGCTGGCNCCACCAGCTTCCCTTGTCCCACCGACTTCCCCAACTCCCGGCCTTTCTTCGTCTGCCCCTGCTGGAATCGGTGGTCTCCCGGCGTTAGCCTTTAGCCTGGCTAGCAGCCCACCCCGTTTACCTCTCTTCTGCTTCCGTGCACACCGCTTCCTCTTACCCCCTGCCCGGCGAACACTCTCACGCCAGACTGGATCTGATGTCCTCAGGAGGTGCAGTCTGCCCAGCAAGGCCCTGAGACTGTTGACGGCTGTTGTTGTTAAACAACGACGACATCAACAGCAGCAACGTCAACTACACATAAGTCGGCTTGGTAGGGAATAAAATTACTCAAGCCAAGCCGATATAGAAAATGCGAGCAAATGTGTTCGTTTTCACGGTTCCGACCGGAGTCCTGGTCGGTTTTTTCATGAACTTCCCCCGAACAGGGGACCTCGTTTTCTTCGGCGACGTGAGGACGACGCCGCCATCTTGGAAAATAAGAGGTAAATATGATTATAAAAAAAGTGGCAGACACACTGCCATCTAATCAAAAGAATGTTTTTGAAAACTAATTAGCTATGTTATTGTGTTTTATAAGTAAAAGATTTTACACTTTTAAAAATTAATCACAACCTAATAGGCCTGTCACAATGACAAATTCTGCTGGATGATAATTGTTCTACAAATTTTGCAGATAATATTGTTGTCTATATTATTTTTAAATTAATATAATGATAATATATAGCAATAAAGTTTAATTTTTCAAGATTGGAATGTCTAAGCTTTAAAATAGCTCTATTTTAGAAGACAAATACACAGAGTGAACTCCCTTCTCTCATCCAGTGTGTTTGGTAGAGAGAGGAGGAGGAAAACAAACACGCAAATACCTGTCAACACATCAAGGCTGGCTAAATTAATGAGCTTGTTTTCATTCATTCATTCATTCATTAAATGATTTATTGACGGGCCTACAACCTAAATTGTAATACATCTGCTACACATAACATAAAACATGATGTGCCGACATTCATGCTTTCATTTCATTTTATTTCTGGGACTGTGTAGTGATACTGCAGGACGTTTGCTCTTTAGGATGTTTGGGTGGCTCTGAAAAGAGCTGTTGGAGGAAGTACCGCTGGCGAGCGTCGAGTGTTGAGCGATTTTGCCATATTTGTACCAGCGACAAAACTCGAGCGTCTAGAGCGACGCGATTTCACTTGTCGCGCGACGAAAATCGCTTTAGACGCCTTTGGTGGGTACGCATCGTTAGTACTGAGCTCGAGTTTCTTATTTTGGTTTGCTCTCAGAGTGAAGCGGCCATTAAGTTTTGGGCCTCACCACTCCCAAGCATCGCTCAGGCCTGCAACTATAGGGTTTCTAAAGTCTAAAAGCTGGCTGGTGCAAGTGTGTGTGTGAATGGTGGTGTGGGCCCCTTGCATTGTTTGTTATTTTGAGCTGCAAAACTGAGAAAAGACATTTTTAGAAGAAGAGAGGGTTTATTGTCTGTTTACATCTTATGTTTGTTTTTATAAATTTTCAGTAAACTGGAAGTTTGCATTTAACTCAAAGTTTGGTTATTTCATTTGGTTTAAGAGTGTGAGTGACAGTGATATGATTTCTGAGTGTGTTTAAAGTGTAATAAGAGTGATTGCAGAACTTTAAAGGGACAGGTAGGACTTAAAATACAGTAACCTAAATAACACAGTAGATCTATATTAGCTCTCAATATCATATTGAAGAATCTAGGGGCCCTTACCTAGTACAGTGGGTAAAGGTGGGCTACACCTTTAATATGTTGTAATTTGTAGTGCTCCACTTTTCAGGATCTAGGATACTATGAGTGTTTAACCAGTCCTTTATTGCCATCTCCCTGTGTTCTCTTTGTTATTTACATATGTGGAAGTGGGGTGGAGGCTCTATGTGTTTTCAAAACACTCGGGATGGTTCACAGGAAGGTTAGCTCACATCAACACTCCGTAGAGTGTTGAAGATTAGGGCTGAATTTAAAAATGAATGAATTTGATGTAGTTTCTCTCCATGCGCTCACGTTGCACAAACTAATACTTCCAACCGGGTTTGATTTCTCTCACCCATCTCTCATGGGAAAAACTCACTGCTGCCCCTAGAGGCTGGAGCCGTTGTGTCAGTGAATATGCAGCTTTTTCTTCTTGCAGTGCTTTTTTGTTTTTCCTTTGCTTTTCTTGTATTTGCAGTGCTTTGCTGTATTTGCATGCCTTTCTTTGGTATTTGCAGCTCCTTTCTGTATTTGCAGTCCATTTCTTTATTTTCTGTATTTGCATCACGTTTGTGTATTTGCAGTATGTTTTCACCTGTGGGCCACCGTAACTTTGGCATTTATTCATAAAGCAAAAAACATTTGTGACATATTAAGAATCTTAGATTTATTTAACAAGAATTCAATTTTCCTGGAATATGGAAATTCAAGGCATTGAAGAAAGATTTTTATTGTTGGGCTCACAAAAATACATACTAATACAAAGGTTTATTTCACAGAATAAGGAACTGCAGGCTTATTTAATTAGAATATCAATTGGACAAAAGGTAAAAGGCATTGGAGCAAAGAATTGCATAACTTGAATATCATAATATATAATATCTCCTGCATCATGAAAGACCCCACCCATCCCACACATGCTCTGTTTGTCCCTCTCCCCTCAGGCAGGAGGCTGCGGAGCATCAAGAGCAGGACTACCAGACTGAGGAACAGCTTCTTTCCCGAAGTTGTGAGACTGTTGAACTCTGGTGGTCCCCTTTTTTCGCCCCTTTCCCTTGAAAAAAAGAGCCCCACACTATGTCCTACCCCCCTGACCACTGCGAAAAATTTATGTTTTTGCCACTCAAAAAATGCTATAATCTTGCTAGCATTTAGCATTAGCTTAAAACTGTAGCCCCGCCGCCTACTTTCACGTACAANGTCTCAAGTTTAGTGTCAAAGTCTGAAGTGACTTCATGAGTCAAGGACTCCTGATAACTCCCTGATTTTGAGCCTAATCTCCTTCTAATTTCATTTAAACTGTCATGATCCATCCCTGGACACACCCTCAAACTTAGAGGTTAAAACTGTACATCTTAAAGATTTTTAATAATTCATTTTTTCCAAGTTTTAGGCTGATCAACTCTGCACCCTGCAAAAATAATCTTTTAGCTCCAGCATTAATGGTCATTTGGCTCCATCTAGTGGCCAGACTTTACTTTTAGGTGTTCTGTGTGAGTTTGGCCACTACATGGAGTCAAATGACCATTTTTGCTGTGAGATTTCTTTCAGTTCTGACATTGTGACACTCATTTTTAGAGCAGCAGGAGGCTGTGCTGTGAGCATGCAGCCATTTGATGTTGATATTATATTTGAAATTTCTAAAACATCTTCAACAAGCTCAGTTAATTAGGTCAAGCTTCTGTTTTGAATGATATTTCTCTTGTTAAGTGTCAAAGTCTGAAGTGGTTTCATGAACCACAGACTCTCAATAAGCCCCTGATTTTTAGCCAAATCTTCTTCAGATTTCATTCAAACTGTCAAAATCCATCCCTGGACACACCCTCATACTGAGAGGATTAAACTCTTTGTCTTATGGATTTTTAACCATTTCTTTTTTCTAATTTTCAGGCCGATCAAACTCTGCAACCTGTGAAAATGATCATTTTGCTCCAACAAAAATGGGTTTTAGCTCCATCTAGTGGCCAAACTGAATCTTTGGGTAGCCTGTGTGAGTTTGGCCACCAGATGGAGCCAAATGACCATTTTTGCTGTGTGACCTATTTTCAGTGCACAGGGAGGCTTCTTGAAGAAACGTGAGGGCAGACAGAGGAATGGGCTGTGGCCATGCAGCTCTCTGCATGTTGTCATTATTCTATTTCAGCTGAACCCTGAAACACATGAGCAGGGGTCTGCAACCTTTAAGGAGCCATTTTTCTTTATTTCACATGGATCAAGGTCATTCCACAGCCACAAAAATCTTCACTATAAAAGCAATAAAATGTTAAAATTCAAACACAGAAGTAAATGTATTTAAAAGTAGAGCCACATGCAGCAAAGAACGGCCCTCGCTCCCACGTGGCTGACTGAGAACGATTGCAGCATGTTCAGACATGCACACAGGTCGACGCTTTTTAAAATTAAAGCCGCAAGCGGCGAGGAGCGGGGAGTCGCTCACGTGCGCTCGTCCGAGCGCATGCTCGGACGAGCGCACGAGAGCGAGGGCCCGTGTATCGCCGCTTGCGGCTTTAATTTTAATTCATTTTATTTCTGGGACTGTGTAGTGATACTGCAGGACGTTTGCTCTTTAGGATGTTTGGGTGGCTCTGAAAAGAGCTGTTGGAGGAAGTACCGCTGGAACCTGCCGTCGTCAGGCGGCTTCTTCCTGCAACGATGACGCAACGATGACGCGGCGAGCGTCGAGTGTTGAGCGATTTTGCCATATTTGTACCAGCGACAAAACTCGAGCGTCTAGAGCGACGCGATTTCACTTGTTGCGCGACGAAAATCGCTTTAGACGCCTTTGGTGGGTACGCATCGTTAGTACTGAGCTCGAGTTTCTTATTTTGGTTTGCTCTCAGAGTGAAGCGGCCATTAAGTTTTGGGCCTCACCACTCCCAAGCATCGCTCAGGCCTGCAACTATAGGGTTTCTATAGTCTAAAAGCTGGCTGGTGCAAGTGTGTGTGTGAATGGTGGTGTGGGCCCCTTGCATTGTTTGTTATTTTGAGCTGCAAAACTGAGAAAAGACATTTTTAGAAGAAGAGAGGGTTTATTGTCTGTTTACATCTTATGTTTGTTTTTATAAATTTTCAGTAAACTGGAAGTTTGCATTTAACTCAAAGTTTGGTTATTTCATTTGGTTTAAGAGTGTGAGTGACAGTGATATGATTTCTGAGTGTGTTTAAAGTGTAATAAGAGTGATTGCAGAACTTTAAAGGGACAGGTAGGACTTAAAATACAGTAACCTAAATAACACAGTAGATCTATATTAGCTCTCAATATCATAGTGAAGAATCTAGGGGCCCTTACCTAGTACAGTGGGTAAAGGTTGGCTACACCTTTAATATGTTGTAATTTGTAGTGCTCCACTTTTCAGGATCTAGGATACTATGAGTGTTTAACCAGTCCTTTATTGCCATCTCCCTGTGTTCTCTTTGTTATTTACATATGTGGAAGTGGGGTGGAGGCTCTATGTGTTTTCAAAACACTCGGGATGGTTCACAGGAAGGTTAGCTCACATCAACACTCCGTAGAGTGTTGAAGATTAGGGCTGAATTTAAAAATGAATGAATTTGATGTAGTTTCTCTCCATGCGCTCACGTTGCACAAACTAATACTTCCAACCGGGTTTGATTTCTCTCACCCATCTCTCATGGGAAAAACTCACTGCTGCCCCTAGAGGCTGGAGCTGTTGTGTCAGTGAATATGCAGCTTTTTCTTCTTGCAGTGCTTTTTTGTTTTTCCTTTGCTTTTCTTGTATTTGCAGTGCTTTGCTGTATTTGCATGCCTTTCTTTGGTATTTGCAGCTCCTTTCTGTATTTGCAGTCCATTTCTTTATTTTCTGTATTTGCATCACGTTTGTGTATTTGCAGTATGTTTTCACCTGTGGGCACCGTAACTTTGGCATTTATTCATAAAGCAAAAAACATTTGTGACATATTAAGAATCTTAGATTTATTTAACAAGAATTCAATTTTCCTGGAATATGGAAATTCAAGGCATTGAAGAAAGATTTTTATTGTTGGGCTCACAAAAATACATACTAATACAAAGGTTTATTTCACAGAATAAGGAACTGCAGGCTTATTTAATTAGAATATCAATTGGACAAAAGGTAAAAGGCATTGGAGCAAAGAATTGCATAACTTGAATATCATAATATATAATATCTCCTGCATCATGAAAGACCCCACAGTAGGGTGTGTACGAGACAAACAGGGAGAGGGGAGTCCGTCCTCCGACGCCTCGTAGTTCTCGTCCTGATGGTCTGACTCCTTGTCGAAGAAAGGGCTTCAACACTCTGACAACTTGAGACCACCAGGGGAAAAAAGCGGGGAAAGGGAACTTTTTTTCTCGGGGTGTGATACAGGATGGGGGGACTGGTGACGCTTTTATTTATGTTTTTGCCACTCAAAAAATGCTATAATCTTGCTAGCATTTAGCATTAGCTTAAAACTGTAGCCCCGCCGCCTACTTTCACGTACAAGTCTGTAATTTTTTGGCTAACTCAATCATGCCTTGACCTTCAAAAAATTCTCTTGGGCAAACTCTGAATTTCGGCGTCGTTCAAGCCTTTAAACAGGGTTTTCAGCCTTAAACTGCTAAAAATCCCATGCATAAACTTGCTTGAACAGGATATCAAAAACAGCCTAGTCGAAGTTTAAAGAGTACACATATGATGTGTGTCACTGCTAACTTTCAATAGTTTTCTAACAATTATTGAAGTCCCCACACCGGTGGTCTCCCGTGTTTTTTTTTAGAAAAATTTACATTCTGCGATTTGTATGAAATTTTTTGGGCACGTTTATCACTCCAAGACCTTCACAAAAATGTCAAATCTTAAGGCAAAACAATCATTTAAAGTTCCGAAATTTTACGTCAGTTAGAATTTTTGCGCTAGTACGATACAAACTTTTCCGAACTTGTCCTACAGTTTTTTTCCGATTATCTCCAAATCAGACAGGTGCATTCTAGACCCACTGATGATCAAAATTTATCAAAGGATTGTTATAATATTGATGGGTGTGGCCACTAGGGGCGCCAAAAGTTGACCATTTTTCAGAACCACAAAAACCTTAATAACTTTCTCGTACAAAGTCAGATCCTGAACAAACCTCTCACACATGTTCACTGTCCCAGCCTGAGTGCAGCCGTATGGCATTTATTCACGCAAAGTAAGGTGCCCCCTATTGGCAACAGGAAATCAAGGGTTTTACGCTGTGACCCATAGCTCTTCCCCCTTTGATCTTTTTTTTAAAAGAATTGCACAGAAACATCAAAAACATCTTCAACAAGCACCATATATAAGGTCAAGTTCCTATTTTGAATGATGTGTCTTAAGTGTTGTGTCAAAGTCGACCCAAAATTGACCATTTTCTCACAAACACAAAACCCTTAATAACTTTCTCGTACAAAGTCAGATCCTGACCAAATCACACAAAAATGTTCACTGTCCCAGCCTGAGTCCAGCCATATGGGTTTTATTCACGCAAAGTAAGGCGCCCCCTATTGGCAACAGGAAATCAAGTGTTTTATGCTGTGACCCATAGCTCCTATCGCCTTTGTTCTTTTTTTTTTTTAAAAAGCAATTGCACAGAAACATCAAAAACATCTTCAACAAGCACCATATATAAGGTCAAGTTCCTATTTTGAATGATGTGTCTCAAGTTTAGTGTCAAAGTCTGAAGTGACTTCATGAATCAAGCACTCCTTTTAACTCCCTGATTTTTAGCCTAATCTCCTTCAAATTTCATTTAAACTCTCATGATCCATGCCTGGACACACCCTCAAACGTAGAGGATAAAACTCTATGTCTTAAAGATTTTTAATAATGCATTTTTTCCAAGTTTTAGGCTGATTAAACTCTGCACCCTGCAAAAATAATCATTTAGCTCCAGGTAATTACCAGTAAACCGAGGTAGATCACCGGTCTGAAATGAAAATCCACCAGACACACTCAAACCGGTGATCTACCTCAGTTTACTGGTAAAAACGACACACTAAAGAAAGTCAAGACTGTAACACTGTGAGTAAAAATCTCGTCGTCCTCCGACACGACTGAGCATGCAGCCATTTGATGTTGATATTCTATTTGAAGTTTCTAAAACATCTTCAATAAGCTCAGTTAATGAGGTCAAGTTTCTGTTTTGAATGATGTTTCTCTTGTGGAGTGTCAAAGTCTGAAGTGGTTTCATAAACCACAGACTCTCAAGAAGCCCCTGATTTTTAGCCTAATCTTCTTCAGATTTCATTCAAACTGTCAAGATCCATCCCTGGACACACCCTCATACTGAGAGGATTAAACTCTTTGTCTTATGGATTTTTAATAATTTATTTTTTCAATTTTCAGGCGCTAGTTTGACGTGGGACACTTTTACTAGTAAAACGTGGTTGTCTTTACCAGGAAATCGAGGTAGATCACCGGGTTGACTTAGAAACCCATCAGACACACTCAAACCGGTGGTCTACCTCGGTTTACTGGTAAAAACGACACACTGGATAAAAGGCACGTATCCCTCCGAAGAACTTCTTTGTATTCTCGTCTGTCTCCAATGTGCTGTGGCCATGCAGCTCTTTGTATGTTGTCATTATTCTATTTCAGCTGAACCCTGAAACACATGAGCAGGGGTCTGCAACCTTTAAGGAGCCATTTTTCTTACTTCACATGGATCAAGGTCATTCCACAGCCACAGAAATCTTCACTATAAAACCAATAAAATATATAAAATTTGACACAGAAGTAAATGTATTTAAAAGTACAGCCACACGCAGCAAAGAACGGCCCTCGCTCCCATGTGGCTGACTGAGAACGATTGCAGCATGTTCAGACATGCACACAGGTCGACGCTTTTTAAAATTAAAGCCGCAAGCGGTGAGGAGCGGGGAGTCGCTCTCGTGCGGTTCTCCGAGCGCATGCTCGGACGAGCGCACGTGAGCGAGGGCCCGTGTATTGCCGCTTGCGGCTTTAATTTTAATTGTTATTATAATTGGTATTGCTGCTCTCCAGTTCATCTCTTCACAGGTGCTCCTAGAGATTGTGGTGTCAAAGACCTCGGGATACTGTGTCTTTTTTTTTTTCTTTTTTCCTTTGTATTTTGCAGGATCAGCTGCTGGTTTTAGTTCTCCTGTCTGTATGCACTCGTCCAGTTGTTGTGGTTGTTCTTTTCTGTTGTTTTATTGTTTATCTCTCCCTCTCTGTCTATCTCCTTCTCTCTCAATGCTCTTTCCTTCTGTCACTATCCCTCTTCTGTTTTCACCCTAGTCTGTTCAAGCAGTAACCTTTAATCTTGGCAATATACAGAAAAAAGAAATGACAAAACACCGATAAAAAATAACATTTTACACTCAAGGAGAGCCATACACACAAACTGCTCCTCTTGGCAAAGTAAATGTGTTCTGCAAAATACAGCAGCCAGACCACAATTCTGTTATCGTGATGCAGGACTGGAGAGGAGAGAGACCTCCCCTCCGGAAGGCGAGCCCTGGTGGCGGCACGAGGCACCCCAGTTCCCAGGGTCCTCCCCAGGGCAGGGGGGGACAAGGACCCACCCAGGGCCCGGGGCCGTGGAAGCCAGGGTCCCCAGCGCGCCCCAGATCGTCCACATGCTCCACATCTCATGAGGAGAGGGATATCGATAATAATAGTAATGATAACAATAATAATAATAAAAGTTATAATGATTATAACAGTAATTATGGTTGGGGTAATATTGGTATATCTACAGGACAAGTTGAAAAAAATATATATAATCAGAGCAATGCAACAAAAGTCTTTGAAAGAATTTAAACAAACAAAAAGAAGGGAGGCAAAGGACACAATGTTTTATAAAACAAACATAAAGACAAGAGACACATCCTCTTTTCAAGTAAGAAAACAGTATTGAAATAACACAACACATCATAAACAATGCTTTTTTCCAAACAGAAGAATTTAAAAAGCACTAAAAAAATCTAAACCATTCACAAAACGTATTTTATTCCATCTATCCAATTTCTTAACCATCTGTCTTGTTCAGGGTTGTGGGTGGCTGGAACCTTATCCCAGCTGTCATTGGGCAACAGGCAGGGTACACCCTGGACTGGTTGCCAGTCAGTTGCAGGGCTGACATATTATACAATGACAATATTTCCGTTTGCACTTATAATAAGTAGTAATATTAGTCTGTATGCCTAGTTCTAAAGGAACATTTTAGATATTTAGCTGCTGTGAAAAATATTCTTCCCAATTTACAACATACATGTATTGATTTAAAACATTTTGGATTTTAAAGTACCTCTATAAACGGTGGTGCAGAAATATCAGGGCAGCAATGTTTGGTTAAATTTAAATTTTAAATATTGTTTTTAATCATTTTTTTTTAGTTTGATTTGATTTTTATCATAACATTTTTTTAATCATTTTTGTTAAAGCTGTAGCCTGTTGATCCAGCATTGTTAATGTCTTACAAATAAGTAAATAAAAGGGCTATTCATTTAAGTGTGGGCTTCAAAATTTTTGCCCCTCAGCCCCCAGTCTAAAAAGTCAACCTCTCAATTTCAATGAGGTAACACCTTCACAATGACGATGCTTGTCAGTCCTTACCTTGTTGGGGATATATTATTTTATATCAAACAACTTCTTAGTATCTTGCATTCTCTCCTCTCCTCTCCTCTTCCATCCTCTGGCTACAGAGGGCTCCATTTTTTTTGACATAATAATGGTTATTTATTATGGTGCCGTCTATTAGTGTCTAACTTTTTCATCAAATGGCCCGAAACAGTATGAAAATGTGTTTATGTCATAGGTCCATTCAGATAAACAGTGAAATTTAAAATGATCCTATTTATCCAAACCTCCCAAACCTTTAATCATAGAGCTTTTAACATTGTTTAAGGAAAGAGTCATGTGGGGTTTAATTAAAGCTGTTATCTGCTCTCATAAAGTGGCTCTGTGAAACCAAAGGTGAGTTTATCCCCTTTTATGTTTTTATAATGCGGCATGTCTGACACACAGAGGGCAGGAGGGAGGCTCTGTTGCTTCCTCCTTAAGAGAATAGAAGTGTTATACAAGCTGCTCCTTTCTTTAACTTTGCAAAAGCCTGTGTAAGCTTTTCTTGCAGGGTATTGGTGGGATTTTATTTTCACAGAAATGAAGTAACAAACTGTTTTCATCACTGAGTTATATTTGTGTTTTTTCCACTTTTTTTAAAATCCAGAATTAATGCTGCTTGATCAACTTGTTGTGGGCTCCTCTTCAAACTTCGAACTCATCATACAGGTTTAACAGCAACTAGAAAAGGTGTGGTTGTTGCTTCTGTGTCAGAGCTTGTCAGTCACACAGCAGACTGGACAGGGATGAGTTCTTTGCAACAGCTGGAAACCAGGGTGCTCCAGGGGACGAGGGACCCTGAAAAACTGCATGGTGCAACCACATGGAAAACTACACTGGAGGCCCAACAGGTTAGTAATGATGATCTATTGCAGTCTGGGTAATACAAGGCATGACGGGGTTGTGGATGGCTTTGAAGGTATGGAGTAGGATTTTGAAAGTGATCACGAATTTCACCAGGAGCCAGTGGAGCTGCTGGAGGACAGGGTGATGTGATGAGAGGAGGGGATTCTGGTGATGATGCAGGCAGCTGAATTCTGGAACAGTTGAAGTTTACGGAGGGATTTCTGGGGGATGCCAAAGAGAAGTGAATTACAATAATCAATATGGGTGGTGACAAGGCTGTGAAAAAGAATGGTGGTTGTGTTGGGGGTGCAGGGACAGAGGCGGTTGATGTTATGCAGATGGAAAAATGCAGACCAAGTGACATTACTGATATGGTTTGATTGCAATTGAGTTTGAGGAAGTTTGAGGTGAACCAGTCTTTAGTTTCAGTGAGGCAGTGGGTGAGGGAGGAGGTGGGGTGGGGGGTCTGGGCAGAGCCCTGGGGCACACCTGAGGAGACGGGGGAGGGCTGGGAAGTGAAGGAATGGAGTTGGATGAACTGTGTGCGGCCAGTGGGGTAGGAGTGAAACCAGTGGAGGGGGGTCTTGGAGATGCCTGAGGAGGAGAGTCTATTGAGGAGGATGGGGTGAGAAATGGTGTCAAAGGCAGCACTCAGGTCAAGGAGGATGAGGATTGAGAGGAAACCAGAATCAGCTGCCATAAAGAGGTCGTTAGTGATTTTAATGAGAGCTGTTTCAGTACTGTGACAGGGGCGAGAACCGGACGTGAATTGTTCATAGAGGTTATTGCTGGTGAGGGGGGAATGGAGTTGTGATGCAACAGATTTTCCAGGATTTTGGAGATCAATTGGGAGGTGAGAGATGGGGCAGAGGTTATTAAAGTTATTGGGACTTTACAGATCAAAGAAAATATCAAATGAACTGAAGAAAACCTAAACAAACCAAACTTAACAATGTACCCCCACTAACCCCTCCTCTCTCTCTCCCCTGATCCCTCAACTCAGCATAAGAGCTGCTGAAGTCTTGTGGTTGCTTCTTCATGTGTGCACTCCATGAAAAGCACACCCCCAGAAATAGACCTTGAAGAGAGAGGGATCAGTAAGAGGACACCAAAACTAAAACAAACTTTCCATATTATCTGATCTCAAAAGTCAGTGTGCATTTATTTCTACCTAAGTGAAGGGAATGCTGACCAGCTGCCTCACAAGGGGGTTTAAAGCAACAAGATTGGATAAAAACAAAACTAAATGCATAAATAGGATGAGGTTAAAGAGGAATTGAAGAGCAGTAAATGCATAAATACACTGCTAAAAAAATAAAGGGAACACTCCAACAACCCATCTTAGATCTCAATGAATGAAATATTGCAGTTGAAAATCTTCATTCAATATATAGTAGAGTGTGTTTAGAACAAAATAACATAAAAAGGATCAATGTAAATCAAAGTTATTATCCCATGGTGCTCTTGTTTCAGAACCACACTCAATATAAAAGTGGAAAACCACATTGCAGGCTGATTCAACGTCAATGAATACTCCTCAGGTCTGAAGAAAGGGCAGGCCAGTCCATCGCATCAGTTGCTTTATCATGGAAGAACTATTTACACACTATAGCCACGGAAGGCCAGGCATTATCAGGCTCTCACCTAGGGCCCATTGTATCAGCAGACCCATTGTATCTTATAATGGGTCTGAAGATGTCATCCCGATACCTAATGGCAGTCAGAGTACCACTGGCTAGCACATGAAGGGCTGTGCAGCTATCCAGACAAATGCCTCCCTACATCATTACTGACCCACTGCCAAACTGGTCATGCTGGAGGATGTTGCAGACAGCATAATGTTCTCCATAGCGTCTCCAGACTCTGTCATGTCTGTTACATGTGCTCAATGTGAACCTGCTCTCATCTGTGAAGAGTACAGGGCACCAATGGCCAATCTGCCAATATTGGTGTTCTCTGGCTAATGCCAATCACCCTGCACCATCTTGGGCTGTAAGAACAGGCCCCACTTGTGAATGTTGGGCCCTCATACCTTTGTGGAGTCTGTTTCTGACAGTTTGAGCAGAAACATGCATATTAGTGGCCCTCTGGAGGTCATTTTCCAAGGGCTCAGCCAGTACGCCTTCTGCTCCTTCTGGCACAGAGGGGGGAGGAGGACCTGTCCTTGGCTTGTTGCCCACCTTCATGTCTCCTGGTGTACTGGCCTGTCTGCTGGTATCTCCTCTATGCTCTGGACACTGTGCTGAGGGACAGTGAACTTTCTTGCCACAGCTCCCATTGATGTGCCATCTTGGATGAATTGCACAACCTGAGCAACTTCTGTTGCTTGCAGACACCGCCTCATACTACCTCTAGGACTGAGAACACTAACAAATTTCAGAAGTGACCAAAACATCAGCATCGCCAGAAACAAGAACAGGGTAATGGCTTGTGGTCACCACCTGCAGAACAACTCCTTTGTAGGGGTTGTCTTGCTTATTGCCTCTCATTTCCACCTCGTCTATTTCATTTGCACAACAACAGGTGAAACTGATTCACAATTAGGCTACGTTTAGACGGAGACGATCAAAACTGCAGACACAAAAGTGCTGCAAAAGTGTCGCAAAAGTTGCGTATCGTCTTCAAGTGTTCTCCTCTTTTAGACTTCAGGAAAGGCAATAGTGGGTGAAATTCGACACAAGGCTGCTAGGTGGTGCTGTGGTAGAACGCCGGCATACGCTTATATAAGAACGCGCATGCGTGAAATAGTTCATTTTGTTCTGTTCCCCGGATGAATACAACAACAATGACGGTACCCAAGAAGAATTTTCTTTGGACCGACAGGGAGGTTGAACTCCTGCTTCAGTCAGCCCTGAACTACAGGACAAACAAAGCACAGCTTGGCATAGAATGGGAGTCGTAACCGGCTCCAAAAGACGGTACTGCAACTTTGTGATATGGAAGAGGATGACACATCTCACTAAAATTAGAATGTGTCCTTTATAAACTTATTTGTATGCATCTTTTTTTAATTTTTCAAACTATTTGCACCGTCTTCAGTACCTTTGTGGTACTATGTTTAAGAAAAGTACATTTGCAGGGCAAATGTCACTTCTTTTTTTGGGGGGTTTAACCTCCAACACTACTTTTTAGAAAAGTGTGGATGTAAGCCGAAAAGCAAATACAAATGACAATAAAGAGCTTTTGTTTTTGAAGATGTCTGGTTTTGTTGTGTTAACCAGGGTCTGGTCTTTGATTGACTCTATTGTCAGTCTGTCTTAGAGATAGAAAAAAAAGGTTTGCGACTCCGTGATTTAGCACTTTATTATTCATGCAGAAAAAACATATTTATCTTGATCACTGAACAGACGATCCATTAACTAATAAGTACCTAGCAGTGTATTGTACATAGAGTATTGACAAACATAACTTCAGCAATCAACCATTTTTATCATAATTTTTTTTTCCCTTGTCCTGTTCAGCATCACGACAACAGAATTGTGGTCTGGCTGCCGTATTTTGCAGAACACATTTTACTTTGCCAAGAGGAGCCGTTTGTGTATAAGGCTCCCCTTGAGTTTTAAGTGTTATTTTTTATTAGTGTTTTGTAATTTCTTTTTTCTGTACATTGCCAAGCCCCTCCTCCCCAGAACCCAACGTCCCCCGATCCTAACGCGTGAGGACCCCCCTACCCTCCATACCCTAGCCCACAAACCCTCCCTGGAACCCTAGCCCCCCCCCCCCCAGTGTGGGCCAGGGAACAATCCAGCGGAAGACACTCACAGACAAGGACAACCACACCATTCGGTCCACACTGCCCATTCACCCAACTACACAACACTACAGCGACACAACAACGACATGACACCACGACACTACAACATAATGATGCTACAACACGACAGCGACACCACAACAACATGACACCACAACACGGCACTTTTTTTTTTTTCCCCCACTTATATCGCCCATATGAATACATATTTTTTGAGGTAGAGCAATGGACGCCCAGGGCGCTGCCGGACCCCAGCCAAATCACCTGCCCCGAACTCCGGCCAGCGGGGCCCGCCTACCCCCCCGCCCCAGGGAGCAGCCAGGAAACAGGGGTGTGAGGAGGGCCCCCCACCCTACCTCCCCCGCTCCATAATGTGTAGACGGTTGTGTCCTAAAAGCAGTTAAAATGCAATCGACCTTTAAATGCAGTGTGACTATTCAGTGCAGTACTACTGCCACTACAGATGAACCACTTGCTAAAATCTGGTCCCTGAAAACAGCGTCTTCTGCCAGTTAGACGGGGGAGTAACCATGATTGTCTTCAAAATGCTCAACTCTGGAGGGAGTCTTGATATTCTTGTGGATTCACAACCCACTTCACAATTCACCAATTCACTCCTGGGGTCAATAAAGTATTTTTTCATTTCATTTTTTTCATTCAAGTCTATCACTGACTGTTCATTAACGGAGGGTGTCCATCAGCTCATAGGCAGTGATAGCAGGTCATGGTCGTGATGTTTTTGTTTTTAATGCATCAGATCTGTCTCTTATTTGTTATGATTCACAATAAACTCAAAGTTTGACGAGATGAGCAGGAAAGTTCTATCCAGGACATGATGTTGCTTCACTTTTCTCTCTTAGAGATGTTTGGACTCCAGTAGCTCTCAGGCTGCTCTCCCATATTATCCTGCCAACTGTATTTTCCCAAGTTTACTGAGAGGTTTTGCTTGCACATGTTTTGGGAATTGAAATCAACACCAATAGAGTTCCAAACAGGTGGGGATTAAATAAAGAAAAAAAATACAACCTAACTTTTTCAGCCTGTTCTCCTCAGGAAACAAAGACAGCCTTCAAGAAGTTGATGGATATCAGCTCAGGTGATCCCCACAGGGCAGGGATGGCCCCGCTCTCATTTGTGCGTCAGGTAGGTGTCAAGTTTCTGTTGTCATTGTGATTTAAAAAGAGGAAACACAGTTGTTTGTTTACCCAACGACTAACCATGAGTGACAAAGGTTTTTGTGTTACCATTCATATTTTCTGAGAAAAGGCCAAAAAATCAGAAAAGGCTGCTGGGGGGGGGGGGGTAAACTTTAATGCACAAATGTAACTGTCCTGACTCTAAATATTAAGCTAAATTTCTAAACATTTAGTTAACATTCTAAAAATTAAGCTAAGACATTTAAGTATTTAGCTGAGACTAAATATTTAAATGTCTTAGCTAAATATTTAAATGTCTAAGATGTTAAATCACAAGCAAAGATGTCTAAATATTTTGTAAGATTTCTATACATAGTCAAGATTTCTAAATCTTTGCTAAGGTATCTAAATATTTATCTCAGATTTCTAGATATGTAGCTTGGATTTCTAAATATTTAGCTCAGACTTAGAAATGTTTAGCTTGTATTTCAAATATGTCTTAAGATTTCTAAATACTTAGCTAATATACAAATTCACACTCCTGCCTGCAAGGGGTACAAAAATAAAAGTTTGAGGGAGCAATCCAGCTTGGCTGTTTTGGTGGAAATTCAGAGATTTTCAAGCACTGCTTCTTCAACAGTGCCATCATGGGACGTTCCTTTTAGAACGACTAGATCGCTTCCTCGAACCTTCATTTTGGTTCTTCCAGTGGGCAGAAGTGTGAATTTGCATATAAGCTAAATATTTAGATATTTTAACTAAATTTTTTGAAATCTGAGCTGGATATTGTGAAATCTGAGCTCAATACTAGAAGACTGGGCTGAGTATTAATAAATCTGAGCTGGATATTTTGAAATCTGAGCTCAATATTAGAAGTCTGGGCTGAATATTAAGAAATCTCAGCAAATACTTAGAAATATTTGCTTGACATTCAGAAACCTTAGATAAATATGTAGTTTTGGCTAAATAATTAAATATCTTAGCTAAATATTTAGAACGTAAATTTAATGTTGGAGATGGAGATGGGTTTGCACCCTGTGCCGCGTCATACTTTGAGATTAGACTGTGAGTTAGTCCAGGGTGTCGTTGCTGTTGGGGTGCGGCCTGAGTTGCCAGTTGAGGGAATGTCTTTGATCTTGGGTAATGATCTGGCTGGCAGTCGGGTGTGGGCTGATGCTCCACCACAACCCTTAGTCGTTTCCAAGCATGTAGAGTCTGAGGAGAACGGCAGTTTGGGTGTGCCTGAAGTTTTTCCAGCCTGTGCTGTGACTCGTGCACAGAGCCGCAAGGACATGGCCAGTGGAAGCGAAGGGTCTGAACATGTGGTGAACTTGCCGGACCTTCCATCATCTGTCTCTAGGGAGGACTGGGTAAAGGGCCAGAGGGTTGACCCCTCCCTGTCTGCATTTTGGGGTGAGGTGCTGTCAGTTGACAAAGTCAGGGATGTAGCGCAGGGTTACTTTGTTCAAGATGACCTGCTCGTGCGCAAGTGGGTGCCTTGTGTTGGTAACTGTGTGAGAGAAGCAGTGTATCAGGTTGTGGTGCCCAGTTGTTTTCGTGACACGGTGCTGCAAATTGCACATGACACTTGTGGACATTTGGGGGTTAAGAAAACATATGACCATGTCCTGCGCTATTTTTTTTGGCCTCGTTTGAGGCGTGATGACTCTAAGTATGTAAAGTCTTGCCACATTTGTAAGCTGACAGGAAAGCCGAACCAGGCTATAAAGCCAGCTCCTTTGAGTCCCATTCCAGCTTTGAATCAGCCTTTTGAGCAATTGATCGTGGACTGTATTGGGCCATTACCCCGGTCTAGGTCTGGTTGTGCTTATTTGCTACCTGTAATGTGCCAAACTAATAGGTATCCAGCTGCCTTTCCCTTGCGTTCAATCACTGTAAGATCTGTGGTTAGAGCTTTAACTCAGTTTATTTCCACCTTCAGTATCCCTTGTATGATTCAGAGTGATCAGGGTTCTAATTTCACTTCTCATATGTTCAGACAGATTTTGAAGCAGTTGGGGATCAAGCACTACCGCGCATCTGCCTACCATGCCCAAAGCTAGGGGGCGCTGGAACAATTTTATGCTACATTGAAGTCCATGCTCAGGGCTTATAGTATGGAGTTGGGGAGGGACTGGGAGGAAGGATTGCCCTGGCTCATGCTAGCAGCCAGGGAGGTGGTCCAGGAGCGTAAAGGGTTTAGCCCCAATGATTTGGTCTTTGGCCATTCTGTCCGTGGTCCTCTGGCTGTCCAAAAGATGGTTTAGTCAAGAGCGAGCCACCTAAAAATGTAGTTGACTATGTCAATGGGTTTCGCCGGCGCTTGTATACAGGTGTTGAGGTAGCAAAATCAAACTTGGAGGATGCCCAAGTTACTCAAAAGAAGTTGTATGACCGCAGAACTGAAGATCACAAGTTCAGCCCTGGAGATCAAGTACTAGCTTTTTTACCAGTACAAGTTTCTCCATTTCAGGCCAAATTCGCTGGCCCGTACACCGTTGAAAAGCAACTTTCACGTCTAAACTATCTGATTTCCACCCCAAATCATCAAAAGTCTACGCAGCTGTGCCACCTCAACTTATTAAAACCGTACTATGATTGTAATAGTCCATCATGTGCCCCTGTGGGGTAGTTGGTTGCCGTTACTCCTGTGTAAGTAGGATTCTGTATTTTGTATTAACTTCCTGAGCTTCTTTTGCAGGTTAGCAGGGGTTTCGTGGATTCCTTTGGGACTCCCCTCTTAAGGGGGAGGGTGTGATGCCCTAGCAGGTCAGTGATGTCATCTTGGGGGAGTGGTTAACATGCCCTCTCCCTGCAGGATGATGGAGTGATTTAGCACACCTGGGCTCAGTGTGCTGAAGTTATTTAAGTTCTGGCTTTGATTAACACTCTCGCTCTTGGCTTCCCTCCCAACAGGTACATTGTGTTTTGGTTTTGGTTAATCATGTTTTCTTAGGTTAACCTTTTACTTGGTTTACACTCCTCAACACTCACACACACACTTTCCACACATGCACACCACTGATTGTACTGATCTCCCACATTTCATGCAGTCAATACTTAGGTTTGAGTTCTGATTTGGTCTGATTTGGTTTAATTTGGCTTAACCTTGTTTCAAATGAAGTATTATTTAAAAAGTGTACATGGTGTTTGTCTCCCTTTGTCATGGTCTTTTGAGCCAGGTCGTGACATTAGAAACGTAGCAAGATATTTAGAATCAGGACATTTATGTGTGACATTTATACATCACATTTAACATTTAAATACAGCGTTTAACATTTAGATATAAGATTTAACATTTAGATCAAACATTTGACATTTATATGCCATATTTGACATATATATTTTATAAATTTCCTCTAAATCTGCATAAAAAGTGATGTTTTAGGACTAAATATGGAGAAATGTTGTTATTTATAGTGTGAGCAACCTCACAAACGGCACCCTATATGAGTATACTAGACACTCTGATGACAAGTTATAGAAAACTTATCTGTGGCTAAGTGGGCGCGGCCAGGGCAGGTGGGCTTAAACAACTGTTTTTTAACAAAGTTTTAATTGCATGACTTTTATTGTGCATGATAACCATTTCAAGACCTGCACAAAATGATATACTGTTATGAGTAAATCCAAAAAGGAAGTTTGGAAGTTGGCAGGAAAGTCAGGATTTTGGATCTGGGCTAAGACTCACACCCACATGCTCATTTCACAGCCTGAACGCAACTACCCCCCACCCCCCACCCCCACATTTATTAATAAATAACTGTGTTTACTCTTTTTAACAGAAACTTCAAAAATGACCCTGTTCATTTTTTATACACACACACTGATTACAAGCAAATAGATCACAGGTGAGGATGGTTACCTTTAGTAGACATTCAAACACTTTTGTGTTAACTTTTGTGCATTTATCAGGCCAAAACCACCAGAGTTCTGCAAACTTCTTAACAGGGTTGTTTTTAAAGTTTCTGTTGTCATTATGACTTAAAAAAGAGTAAACTACTTTTTTTTAAATTATAAATGTCTTCACCCAACCACTAAACATGAGTGATAAAAAGGATTTTGTGTTATTCATATTTTCTGAGAAAAGGCCCAAAAATCAGAAATTCTGCTGGGGGGTGTAAACTCTCAGGTACAACTGTATGTCTGTGTCTGTCTGAAATGCCAGACTGACTTTTCCTGTGACTGTAACTCAGTATCTGTCTCCATAGGTTCTGGCTGTGTGTTTGTACCCTGAGCTCCTTGATGGGTGCAGTTTTCCTCTGGACGTCCAACAGAGAGCTCGGAGGCTGCTGGGGTTCTGTGGAGGGGGAAGCGTGGGTCAGAATCACTCACATTTGTAAACACATGAGCTCATTTTACTTAAAATAACTTACAGTTTTCATCTCTGTGCACTTTTTAATAACAGGCTCATACACAACGAGCAGCTGGGGTTTACCTCAGGTCCTTAAAAGTATTTCTGAGTTCATCACATGGAGAGATGGAGGCGTGAAGTCAAACCCAGAGGACCTCTCCTTCTCCTCTGGCTCTCAGAAGACTTTGTGGGTATGATGACATGGTGTAGTTTTTGAATGTGATTGAAAGTTATCTGCATGCTGTGAGGTAGGGCTGGGCGATTGTATGATCGTAATTTGTAATTGCGATAAATTCAGATCAATTATGATGATCAGCTGTGAGCCTATCAAACATGGCAGAAATGTGTGTGAGAACAGCCAATTCGAGTCAACTTTTTCATGCTCCACTTCCATGTGAGTTGCCAAAGAATTAATCCGAATGACCCGACGTGGGGGCTAAATGTGGAGCTGAGGGCCATGAATTATTTGTCAATCATGACTTGAAGTCGTGACCTCCCCCCCAAAGGTGAGGCTGTTGTGGAGTCGGTTGTGGCTGTGGTTTGAGTATTTACAAACTGACCTGGAGAAAAAAAGTTGATGTTTAAGGTATGTTGGCTGTCGTGCTAACAAAATCAGCAACATAACAAATCTGTTATTGGGGGATACCGAGGCAATTTTCTTCCATTTTTCCATATTAATATTATTTATTTTGCTTTGTAGGTGAATAAAATGTTGACCAAATCTTTAGTTTCTTTAGTCCTCAGTACACATGCTTTAAAACCGGCAGTTTAATAACAATTAAAAAAATGTGTTAGTAAACCAAGATCAGATGACAAAAAATATATGGGGATTTTTTTTTTCCATTGCCATATCATCCAGTCCTACTGTGAGGTGTGTAATTTTTGCACAGATGGTTTTTCACCTGATGGCAGGAGAGGATGGGAAGACTCAGACAGGCATACTTACCCCGGTGCCCTGCCCTCACACACTTCCCGCTCTCATGGAGTCGTACGGGGTGAAGCTGGTGCCATATCAGCTGATGGAGGACAGAGGCTGGGCCATAGAGCTAGACGAGCTGCAGCGAGCTTTGAAAGCAGCTCGGAGGCACTGTAAGCCCAGAGCTCTTTACATCAGCAACCCTGGAAATCCTACAGGTAAAAGAGTCCTCACTGATCATTCCCAGGCTACAATAATCTAAATGAGTGTCTAAATGTTCCTCACAGGTCATGTGCAAGACAGGAAAACCATACAAGAGGTGATTCGTTTTGCTGCTGCCGAGGGCCTTGTTCTGTTGGCTGAAGAGGTGAGAATGAGCAGTGAATGAGCTTTTGACGGACTCTTTACCTACTTTTTTATTTTCATAGCAGCTCTTCTCTTCTTCATGTCCTCGTGGGACCTCCAGGTGTACCAGGACAGTGTGTTTGGGCAGGACAAAGAGTTCATTTCCTACAAGAGAGTCCTTTTTGAGATGGGAAAACCATATTCAGAGACAGTTGAGTTGCTCTCCTTCCACTCAATTTCCAGCGCCTGCATGGGAGAGTGAGTACTGACTGGACTGGCCGTAAGTGTGGCTGCAGGCTAATAAAGCTACGGTCCTACATCCTCTCACACTACTTGTTCTCTGTGTTGATGCTGTGTCCAGGTGTGGTCTGAGGGGAGGATACATGGAGATGATAAACCTGGAGCCGGAGGTGAAAGAGTATCTAAAGAACATGCAGGCCCCCTCCAGCCCTCCTGTGTTATCTCAGCTGGCTCTGGAGCTCATGGTTAATCCTCCCTCACCTGGCGATGTGTCCTACCAAACATATACAGAGGTACGGGGTAATACAAGATGTTTCCTTAAAGATAAAAGTTTTGATTTTATTTATTTATTTATTTTTTGTTACCAGAAGACTAAAAGTGCTCACACATGAGACACACGAGAAGGATCTTTCAAAGTTTTAGCATATAATTTATGGCTGTTTTACATTGATTTGTTTGTAAAGTGAAATAAAAACATTTTCAATAATATTATTTACTGTTTTAATCTTAGAGGCCCTAATATATCAATTTTACCTTGGAATTGGTGCAGATTTTGGTGTAGAAACTAGCTTATGGCAACATTCTTGTGTGGTTTATGAAACATGTACCAGGGTCAATCACAGCATACATCCAACCAGGTATTGATAAATCTGGTGGCTGAAAACAATCATAACTTAAATAACACACCCCCAATTATTCAAGGTTCAGCCTGCCTAACCAATAGTAACCCGCAGAATTTACGACATGAAGGGATGCTTTATGGGAAAAACTGAGGCTTCTCTGTATTAGAGAAAAATGAATCTGTTGTTTTTGCAGACAGAAATGTGGCGTGAAAGAGTCAGAAAAACAATGTCTGCAAGGAAATCACTGCAGCCATCAGCAGCATGGATGTAACAAACCTAAATACAGCAGAATTTCAACATTGACATTTTTTTCTCAGTTGCTTTGGTGCATTTCTCTGAACAGAATGAACATTCTTATAACTTTGAGTTCAGCCTCCACAACATTTATGAAAATAAATGCCTTGTGTGCACTGTTTTTCTATTTTACTCTTTCACTACATTTTTGATATTTGTAACACATTTGTGACCGTAACGGTAGTGAACCCCTTCTTTTCTTTTAAGCCATCAAATATATTTAATATTAGCACCACTAACTAATCTTTTTGGGCCAAATGGAACACAGGTGTTCCCAAAAGCTGGATGCAAGGTCCACTTCTGTTTCTGGTTGGCGTGCTTTCCCCATGAGGGGTATCCAGTTTGGTCTCCCTGTGTTTGGGAGATGGTCATCTCTGAACAGTCAAGTGTGTGTGTGAGGTGTGTGTGTGTGTGTGTGTGTGTGTGTGTGTGTGTGTGTGAATGCTCCTCATTCAGGGCAGCTGTGGGGAGGTTTTAAAGGTGCTGTGACTCAAGTGCTTGTCACTGGCTCATTGTTTCGCCATCAGAGGTAGTTAGCAGTTGTCTGTAAACTCGTGTTTCTCTGTGAGTCTTAGTGCTCCTCAACTTTTGCTTCAAGCACTCATTACACACAAGTAGTTGAGATCTTTGGGTCCCATATTTGAACCAAGCTCTTTGAGTTTAAATTACATGGTCGTCCTTTGTGTTCTCCTTATGAGGAGGTTCTCCTGTTTGGTTTCAGTTCAGCTGCTTGGCTGTCGGGGTTTGGTTGCCATTTTTTGAGCTTGGTGTTTTTTGTTCATGGAGTCTGTTTTGCTTTCTTTATCCATCTATCCCCCGTTGTGACATCCCCTGTGTCAAATCATCAGTAACTAAAATGTGAAATGCCAGTGTTACGCTGATGACACCCACTTATACACTCCTTTATATTCCACTGCATAAACAGCTCAGAATGTCTTTGAACTTTGTAAAGACTAAACAGAGGTTATCTTTTTGCACTAAATTCTGCAGATAGCACATATCAGAAAATTGCAAGACAAGTTATTTGTCTTTTTTTTCATTTCAAAGGAGATTCTTCAGATTAAGACAACACTTTCCCAGAATGCTCGGCGAGCCTGTGAGTTTCTGAACAATCTTCCAGGGATGACATGTCAGCCAGCAATGGCAGGAATCTTTCTTTACCCTCGTCTGAGTTTACCGTCTCAGATGGTGGAGGATGCAAAGGTCAGAAAACAAAGAACCTGAAGCGCAGAGGTTTTACAGAAGTATTCTCACGGCTAAAATACACTGCATCCGTCTGCATTCTGTCTCTGCTGCGTCATGGCAAAAAACCAATTATAATTCATTCAAGTCAACGTGTTAACTCACACTCTGTTAACTTGCGGTCCGGCTGCGTGCCGGTGTCGGCAAGACGCAGGTGGTACGCAGCAAGCCTGTTTCTGCCAGACGATGCAGCTTTGATGCATAAATTCAGCGTATGGAGGATCGAGCAGGACAGGAGGTGGTTCTCAGAAACCACCAAAAAAAGCCGGTGACTTTTAAAATAAAACAAACCGTGTCAAAACTAGATTGTATTGAGCTTGATTACGGTGATAAACAGATATAATACGAGCGGGGACATGCCAGGAGTCAGCAGATCTAAGGTTTTGTAGACCAACATAAATGAAGACAGACTCATCTATGAAATGGGAAGCACAGGAACTCCCTGACCCCACGAGACCAACTGCCTGTCAGCCCTGCGGCTCGGCAGACGTAACACACAGCTGGTGCGAGTTGACAACACACACAGCAGTGGAGATGCAATGCAGACGGATGCAGTGTATTTCTCCCCTAAAGTTTTTTCTAGTTTGGCAACTTTGGAAATTTAGATGATGAGATCTACTTCAAAGAAGCCTTTCCTGTATCTCATGTCTAAAGATCTCATTTGAGTTTCAGATGCTGAGAGTGAAAGCAGACGTTCTTTACTGTCAGAGGTTTCTAGAGGAAGAAGGAGTGTGTTTGGGAGCGGGCAGCGAGAATGGACAAGAACATCCAAACTTATACATCAGGTGAGAAAAACTGAGTTATGATCCCTTATGTTATTATCAGACACACCCGACTCAGTCGCTCTTTTTACACACGTCATAAACCTAGTGAGTGTTGGCTGTAGACACTTTCAAGCTGATATGATTTATTACATCTGATGTGGGTTGTTTGCACTGACAGCGACGTGACTGTAGGTGTCAGTGAGTTGCAAAAAAACATGCTTTGTGAGTTTGTCCCCTGATCAAATAACAGAATCAGAATCAGCTTTATTATCAGCTTCAAAAAGCATACAAGGAATTTGAAATATAAATAAATATTAAATATGAAATATATAAAAACAGATGTGCAGTAACTAAAATTAGAAATATAGAACTATTAGAAATATAGTAACTTTGTGAAAAGGAATGAAAAATACACATCCAAATTGAAATCAAACAGTGCAATTAAAAATGTGCAGCGAAGAGAATGTGCAAGAACATGCGAGAGCCCTGACAGTTGTAGTTGCCTTTGAGCAATAATAGCTGGCAGCTGTTATTTTTATTATGTCAGGTTTAATGTTTACTCATCAATTTGACGGCCTGTGCACTGCAAATAATCTTGCACTTGCCAGGATTTAAAATCTTACTTTAAGACATGCTTAATAAAATATATTGTTTTAATGTTTTTTTTAACTAATTATTGCATTTAAAACTATGTTAGATCTCAAAAAAAGCATGAATGTTTCAATTTTGTCTTAATTGGTCTGAGAATCCTAAAATGAGTGGATAACTGTTAAAACAAGTTACTTTAGTTTTCTCACATGCAATTTCATAACATTAAAACTTGTTTCAAGATTTAGCTCTACCTCAAGTTGCTTGATTTAAGAATAACACAAAAAAATCATCTTTTTAAGACACAGTTTATTTAGCAAACAGCTAAGAATTTTACAAACCCATACTCAAAAATCAAAAATTATCTTAATCATACTTCTCTAATACAAAGCAGTTTTGACTTTAAAAAATTGTTACTTTTCATTCCATTTAAGAATATAAGAAGCATGAAATTAGATTCTATTGCTCATATTCAGTATATTTCACTGACAATTCTTCTTCAGGAAGTTTGCTTCCAAGAATTTTAATCTTAAAATTAGCATTTTCTTCTTGTTCTAAGATCTGAGAATACTGATCAAGGCCATCTTGTTTTTAGATTTATCAGTCTTATTTTAAGATTTCTAGTCAAGTAAAATTATCTTGCTGCATGGACTGATAATTTCGGTATTTTCAAGATATTTTTCCATCAAATTTAGTATTTTTATCTTATAGTCAGACTCCCTTTTTTTGCAGCGTGTCTGGATGTTGTAGCGTACAGAGCTCTGTAACGCTGGCTGGAGGGGAGGAGTTTCAACAGAAAGTGTCCAGGGTGTGAAGGGTCGGCAGAGATGTTACCAGCTTGCTTCCTGGTCCTAGACCTGTAAAGGTCCTGGATGGAGGGCAGGCTGACTGTTTGTTGTAGCCTGTCTTCTTTGGAGGCAGAGGGAAACTAAACAGAGATGGAGGTGCAGAGGACAGACTGGATGATGGAGGTGTAGAAGATGATGAGCAGCTCCTGGGGCAGGTTGAACTTCCCGAGCTGTGTGAGGAAGAACAACCTCCGCTGAGTTTCTGTGAGAGTCTATGTGGAGGGTCCACTCCAGATCCAGGGAGATGGCAGATTCCAGGAACCTGAATATGTCCACAAGAGGCATGGTGTTGTTGAGAATGGTGTGGGGGGGTTCTCCTGAAGTCCACTGTCATCTCCTTAGTCTTGAGTGGGTTCAGCTTCAGGCTGTTTTGACCACAACAGAGGACTAACTGTTCCACCTCCTGTCTGTAAGCGGCCTCATCATCATCTCGGATCGATGACGGTGGTGTCGTCTGCAAACTTAAGGAGTTTGACAGAGGGGTCCCATGAGGTGCAGTCATTGGTGTAGAGGGAGAAGAGCAGTGGGGAGAGAACACACCCCTGAGGAGCACCAGTGCTGACGGTCCATGTGCTGGACGTGATGCTCCCCAGCCTCACCTGCTGCGTCCTGTCAGTCAGATCCTCTGCCAAGTGGGGGCTGGCACAGAGAGGAGACAGAGTTTCTGGTGGAGAATGTCAGGGATGATCGTGTTGAACGCCGACCTGAAGTTCACAAACAGGATCCTCACGTACGTCCCCACAGAATCCAGGTGCTGCAGGATGTAATGCAGTCCCATGTTGACTGCATCCTCAGCCGTCCTGTTTGCCTGGTAAGCAAACTGCAGGGGAAAGCAGAAAGCAACAAAAACACTAAAAAATGCACAAAGTACGAGAGAGCGCAGTACCGTGGCAACCTTCCGCGGAGCATTCTTGGAACCAACATTTGCATAGTGTAGCGTGAATTGGTCAAAGATGTTAACCTACCAATGAACAAATAATTTGTTAATAGTAGAATGCCAGCATTCCACACTTAACAAATAAACGAAGTTATAAACTTCAGAATTTTATTTAAACTTTACAATATGCTAGTTTAAATTTTCCTGGGGGCACCACCCTATTTTGTGAAAACAGGGAAAACTTCTAATAAAATAATCAGTCAGTCTTATAATCTGAAGGGCCGCTACGCACATGTGTGAGATCTTGGACTCGGTAACATAGACCCTTAATTTTCAACCACACACATAACACAAACAACGACGTACTTTATAAGGTGAATTTATTAACCAACTACAGGTAACAGATATAGCATAAATGAAACAGTGCAGATAATATGGGAGGATAAAAGGGGAAAGAATGAACGAGAACAGGGATGAAAATGAGTTCCTGATTATTGTAAAAGCAGGGACCCATTAAAGTTAAACCTTTTGCAAAACCCCAATTTCTGGCATCGACTCTGAAATACTAGGACAAGCAAAGTGTCTTACTTGAGGCAGAGGACTGGCTTGGAAGAAATCAGATGATGCAGGAGGTGAAGAGGAGTTTGAGGTGTTGTGAGCTGGAGTGGATTGATGCAGGCTTGAGTGGCCCGGCGTCCTTAGTTGTTTGGTGATGTCGGGTTGCCTGCATCCTCCTCGTTGTGGCGAAGGCGACGGAAGTTGGGCAGTTGACTCGCTCTGGTCGTGGCTCATGCCGATCAAACTCGGTCTCTCCTCCCAGATTGATGTATCAGGGAGAGAGCCGTGGAGTTCACAGAGGCACGGATGCAGATCCAGAGGGCAGGATGGCTCCAGAGTTCAGGGTTGAGAGCACAGTTGTGTGCACCAACAGAGAGAGAGACAGTCGTTGAATCTTGGCGGGTACAGCAGGAGGCGGACGCAGCCCAATCAACAAAGCTTGCTGTGGAGATGTGGTCAAATCAAAGTGGAGAGAAGAGGAGAGCCTTGTTGCGTGCACCCAGAACGCAGAGACAGTCTCTGAGTCTCAGCAGGAAAGTGGGTGCGGCTCACTCAGTGAAGTTGACGTGGAGATGTTAGCAGATCAGAGTTTGGGATGGAAGAGAGAGAGAATCTTGGGCAGCTCTGGTTTTATGGACTTCCAACACCCACCTCAACTTAACACCTCCTCTCAGCGGGTCCTCCTTCTCTATCAGAGTTTGTTACAGCCAGAAATTCTTAATTGAGTTTCACTTTCATTACGTTAATTACACATACATGATTTCACCATACTTTTACTCTGCAGTCTGCTGCTCTTAAATAAGCCCCAACAAAGGGTCCTGATATGGGAACCTAACCACAGTTATTACATATCCTTCGAAAGAACATTCATTATGCATGGTATTGTAGCCCAAACACATTATCCATGAAAGACATTATGACAGGTGTATACAGGTTCAGATGTTTTAAAATATCTGTGCATTTAAAGACATTTTACAGTCATATTACACACAACTGAATTGAGGGATCTTTGTCTTTTGTCCTCTGGGTACCAGAGATGTCTCGTGTTTCCATGTGAGCGACTCCCTTCCTCAAAGCTGGGGTCAAAGGTGACTCCAGGAAGTCATATTTCTTGATAGCCTGGAGCTTAGGGTCCACTTTAGCAAACACTTATCTTGGTTACGTTACAACCAAGTCTTTGTTGTTTGTTAACAGAGACTCCATGGTGCCTACAGAGATGGCCTATTGGTGACACGAAGCCATATGCCGGATTGGGCTAAACAGAAATAGATGATTCCTTCAACATCCTTGACACCGTCGTAAACTTGATTCAGGATGTTGGCACTTTGGTGGCCCACTTCGAAGAACCACGCTACAGTCCTGGTTGTTTCACAACTGGATCTTCCGCTATCCTTTAATCAGAAACCAAGCACCCAAAGAGTAATGGTGAGGAGTGTGTTTTGCCTGTCTCAGAGGACACAAAACAGGCCTGTTTACCCCTGGTGCTCTCCGAGGCCGTAAACCTGAGTTAGGAAGGTGCAGATTCCTGATTGTTGCCAGGAACCACGCTACAATAGAATAAGTTCTACCTGAAGGCAGAGCTATGAAACCACTTAAATCTTTACCTGAATGCTGATATGCTTAAAGTAAAAGTGTGTCTTTATGTTCTGGAAATAATAACATTGTGTCTCCGTCACACAGGCTATGTGTTTTGGCTCCTCCTGACACTCTGGAGGAGATCTTGGCCAGCCTTTGCTCTTTCCACCTGCGTCTCCTGAGCAGATTTCCCTGACAGCGGTGTGAAAGACACAGAGGGGTTAAAACAGTACCACAGTATGTTTTATCTGCAGATCTTTTAACAATTATTGACTTCTTTGTAAACCAGAGAAGGTGAAGAGGACATATGTCAGACAGATATGAGCTCCAAATACAGTCAGATTGTTTCTTCCTGAACTGAAGTCCAACCAACAGGAGAGCTTTAATGTGAGAACCACATTGATAAAGATGATCCTCAGTGAATATTTAGCTTTCTCTATGTTCAGGATTTTGTGCTTTGCACCATTGATGTCAGCCAGTCAGTCATGGGCACACTGATGATAGGCAGCTTACCTTTTTTGTCTTTTCTTTATTTAGTAACCAATCCTCGATATGAAATGTAGTAGCTAACAAAACTTCCCACAAAAAATTCTGAAGAACATGTAAAAGTACAGGTTTAAAAAACATTCAGTAAAGAGAAACAAATAAACAAAGTAAGTAGTTAGCAACACGTTTGGTTACTTGATTTAGTCTTTAACTTTGTTTGTGATTCATTTCTTGATGTGTTTGAATAAATCCAAGAGTTTATGTTCTTCAAGTTTTTTCCTGTGTATTTCATTGGATATTTGTGTGCTCCTGCCTCAGGGTGGGGTGAGGAGGTATTCATTTGCATTTAAAGAGAAACAGCAGGTGCTGGTTTCCTCAGGGTCCAAACCCCTTCTATTGCCTGTTCTAGATGATTCTGTGACCAAAGGTACAGACTCTTTTTCAGATCACAGGGGACTGTACTGGATGGCAGAAAATGGGCAAAATGTCATCTTTAAACTTGTGTGCAAGGCACAGATTAAATTCAAATTTAGAACTTTGAAGAGTAAAGTCAAAGCTCGAGACCCTCTATTATTTCGGAGACTTTTGCCCAGGCTTGGGCCTGTGAGTCAAGCATGGATAGATAGATGAATTACTTGATTGGTGACGTAAGTAAAAGGGGACATCATAAGATGCTGGTCAAGAGTTTCATATTTACTGTGAGGTATCCTATAATATTTTACAGCTATGATAATAACTCACAGTTTCATCTACTCTTGTATTGTTTTCATTTATTTAGCTTTTTTAAATTTCTTAAATTTTGTTTTGCTTTTTGGTTGCTAAGTGCCACTCCAGCAGCAGCTTGTTGCAGCAAATCTGTATTTGTTGTTGTGTCTTTCTTTTTCTGTTTCTGTGTGCGTCCTTTAACGGTGGTATCAATGTTTATATGCAAGGATTAAGCTGTTAGCAGCCTGTAGCATGTCAATGCTAACTGGTGCTAAGCCCGCGCTGAGGAGAAGGATTTAGGATGATGCGTTACTGTTGCATGAGTTGGTGTCAACATCGACCTGTCCTTCCATCTATCACGGAAAGTAAAATGACAGAGGTTAAGCTACCTGGTCGATTACCACGATTGGGTCGTGACCCCCCTTATGGTCTTCCGTATACCGCACGAGTAGTGTCTCTGTACCGATTGTCTGTATTGCGGTGTAACCTTCCTAAAGAAGACGACACTCACCTATCCTGTGTCCTCTCTCTCTCTGACCCGTCTGACCACTTCTTCAGGTCAAGTCAGGAGGACCCTGGAGAGGTGGAGGCTGACAAGAGGATTACAGACAAGCTGTCCTTACTGATAGACTTTTCAATTTAATTTATTAATCATTTAATTAATTAATTAATTAATTAATTGTCAGCTTCTTGCATCAGCTCTCTCTTTGTTGTTCTTATTTAGTTGACACTCATTATATAATGAAATTTTTGTATCCTTGGAATTTTTTCAAAATACATTTTCTTTGCATTGCTGCTGTGACTTGCCATGTTATCTTATTGTATCTCACAGGAGTGATCACAACTGTTATTTCACTAAAGGGGAGATGGTGTGCAATTATCACAGGAAAGTCATCCTAGCTTAAGAAAGGAAAAACATGCTCAAGACTCAAAAAGGAGAGATAGGCTATCTTTTCTTCGTCAAGAATGGGGGGAGGGATCCATGTGTTGAAGCACAAACATTTCCTATGCACATGCCACAAAGACCTGCACACTGTTGGAAGGAGAATCAATCATCCCTCCAAGAAGCCCATTTTAACTTCTTATGCTCCACCAGGGCGTTGACGCCCCATTTGCCATTCCTCTGATGTCATCAATGTTTAAACAGTAATGCCTTCGTCAAACATTAACGTATCCTGTGTTACTATGTTTGAATTGCTCCAACGGCGGTCGCAACAACTGGGACATTGTATCCATTTGAGGTCATTACGTCACGTCACGTCCGTAGCCCGCACCCTGACAACTCACTCACCTTTCCACCAGAGGAAATCAGGGTTCAAACATATCAAAAAAGTTGTTTCATGAAATCATTCCAAATAGTAAAATTTCTCCTGTGAAGTCTGTTTGTCTGTTGTGTCCATTCTCATCAATAACACCAGCTTCACAGTCTTATAACATTTCCCCCTCAATGTGAGTCCAGCATAGCTTGGCATATTTTCTTTTTTTAGGCTTCTAGCTAGAAGACATAAGTATCTCCATCACAATACATGGAGTTTTGGTGCCAGGAGAGCCAGATTTATACAACTGGTCCTCTTTGCTTAACTGGCCAATAGCGTGCATAAAAGCCCCCTAACAGGCTCATTAATTGACTTTCGGGCCTGTCAATCACACATACAGTCACTAATAGCCTTACTATTCACATGAAGCCTGCTGAAGCTATTTAGATGGTCAAAAAGACTTCTTTGTTGCAGTGTGCATCCATTCATATTCACATACGCAACAGGAGAGGTAGAATCTGTGACTGGTAACTGAAATTTCATGATATTGGCAAACCTTGTCACAAAAAGGGCAAAGTTGACCTTTAAAGAGTACAATGAGCACTGATAAAGCTGGCTTTGTAAGCTGTTAGAGTGATGCTGTACTGCCGTGCTTGTAATCTATGTTATCATTCTGACGTCAAGGACAGACTGCTCATGCAGAAAGTAGGTATCAGCTGTTTACAGAATGTGGTTACATGATGTCCATTCAAATATGTTCTGCCTGTGAACTTCTGGTTTGTACATGACTAATGACTATACGATCACGCCCATATGATGATTTCTCTGTGAATAAAGAGCTGAACAACGGGGAAGTCGGCGGAGCTGATGGGAGTCAGGGTGCTGGATGCACCTCTGATCAGACTTCCCTTTTGCAAATGCATTAACTAAGAATCTGTGCCTTGGAGCTTCTTTCGACACCCACAGCAGCTGATAGCNGTGCCACTCCAGCAGCAGCTTGTTGCAGCAAATCTGTATTTGTTGTTGTGTCTTTCTTTTTCTGTTTCTGTGTGCGTCCTTTAACGGTGGTATCAATGTTTATATGCAAGGATTAAGCTGTTAGCAGCCTGTAGCATGTCAATGCTAACTGGTGCTAAGCCCGCGCTGAGGAGAAGGATTTAGGATGATGCGTTACTGTTGCATGAGTTGGTGTCAACATCGACCTGTCCTTCCATCTATCACGGAAAGTAAAAACTGTCTCCAATTCGATGGACCAGCTAATGGTGCTAACCCAGCACTGGGGGGAATACCAGAAGGCATATGGCGTGCTCATCACAGAGACATGGCTAACAGACATAACGCCACATTGGAAGGATTTCTTCTGCTGTGAGTGGATAGGACACAGGAGAGAGAGAGACTGGGCAGACTGGTGAAGAAGTCCAGTTCAGTCCTCGACCCTGGAGAGGTGGAGGCTGACAAGAGGATTACAGACAAGCTGTCCTTACTGATAGACTTTTCAATTTAATTTATTAATCATTTAATTAATTAATTAATTAATTGTCAGCTTCTTGCATCAGCTCTCTCTTTGTTGTTCTTATTTAGTTGACACTCATTATATAATGAAATTTTTGTATCCTTGGAATTTTTTCAAAATACATTTTCTTTGCATTGCTGCTGTGACTTGCCATGTTATCTTATTGTATCTCACAGGAGTGATCACAACTGTTATTTCACTAAAGGGGAGATGGTGTGCAGTTATCACAGGAAAGTCATCCTAGCTTAAGAAAGGAAAAACATGCTCAAGACTCAAAAGGAGAGATAGGCTATCTTTTCTTCGTCAAGAATGGGGGGAGGGATCCATGTGTTGAAGCACAAACATTTCCTATGCACATGCCACAAAGACCTGCACACTGTTGGAAGGAGAATCAATCATCCCTCCAAGAAGCCCATTTTAACTTCTTATGCTCCACCAGGGCGTTGACGCCCCATTTGCCATTCCTCTGATGTCATCAATGTTTAAACAGTAATGCCTTCGTCAAACATTAACGTATCCTGTGTTACTATGTTTGAATTGCTCCAACGGCGGTCGCAACAACTGGGACATTGTATCCATTTGAGGTCATTACGTCACGTCACGTCCGTAGCCCGCACCCTGAAAACTCACTCACCTTTCCACCAGAGGAAATCAGAGTTCAAACATATCAAAAAAGTTGTTTCATGAAATCATTCCAAATAGTAAAATTTCTCCTGTGAAGTCTGTTTGTCTGTTGTGTCCATTCTCATCAATAACACCAGCTTCACAGTCTTATAACATTTCCCCCTCAATGTGAGTCCAGCATAGCTTGGCATATTTTCTTTTCTTAGGCTTCTAGCTAGAAGACATAAGTATCTCCATCACAATACATGGAGTTTTGGTGCCAGGAGAGCCAGATTTATACAACTGGTCCTCTTTGCTTAACTGGCCAATAGCGTGCATAAAAGCCCCCTAACAGGCTCATTAATTGACTTTCGGGCCTGTCAATCACACATACAGTCACTAATAGCCTTACTATTCACATGAAGCCTGCTGAAGCTATTTAGATGGTCAAAAAGACTTCTTTGTTGCAGTGTGCATCCATTCATATTCACATACGCAACAGGAGAGGTAGAATCTGTGACTGGTAACTGAAATTTCATGATATTGGCAAACCTTGTCACAAAAAGGGCAAAGTTGACCTTTAAAGAGTACAATGAGCACTGATAAAGCTGGCTTTGATTCGTATTTCCGAAACCTACTGTCGTACCATACACTCTTGTCGAGAAGACCACTAACTGGTGGACTTTGATTTTTGAGATAGTGAGGGTGTCCTAAAATGGATCTTTCGAGTTTAAAGTGGGTCTATATCTACTGTTCCAGATCTTTACTACACCACTTAAAAAACACAAAACGTACTTCGTATAACTTCAATTACTAGTTCAAAACACAGTTATAAAAAAATGAAGAGGAAAAGGGCTGGATTTAGCCTGATGCGGACTTCAATTATTAAAAAAAACTGTGAATTCTAGATTGGTCTTTGTTTCATTATTACATGTGTATTATTGATTGCATTTTTCTTGTCAATGGTCAAAATGCTTTTGGATAGACTTGCTTCCGGTGCTTAATACATATGCCAATTATCATCAATTGTTCAGGTTTTTCCAATTTTTCTAAAGTGCAAAATTTGAAAAGGAGAAGCTAATTAATAGTCAGTAATATGTTTTAAAAGTTAAAAAATAAAATATTTTTTTTAAAAATGGAAAATTTAAAATTTATACCCCAAATGGACAATGTATCTCAGGGAATACAGAGTGTTAAATAGAAAATAAAGATGATATTTTATTCCAAAATGTGTATATGTGCTTGACTATTTAAGTGTTAACAGTCAGGATAAGGAGTTTGAGGTTTACTCAAAGTTGACCATTTTTCAGAAACACAAAAACCTGACTGGACGCGGTAATGCTGTGACGGTAATGCTGTGACGTAGATTGTGTGAGACGGCAGATTGAATCTAGGCGCGCAAATCATCCATTCATTCAACCGTAAATATTCACCAACTCTAATTTAATCTACCGAAAGTACTAAGTATCTCCACAGGGCACTCTGGAGGACAACAAGGAGGATCTGACCGGCTTGACGGAGTACATCGATCGGTGTCAAAACAGGATTGTCATGGGGAAGCCAAGCATGACATCCACCCCTTCTGCGTCATCCAAGGTGAAGAGACCGCGCAGCGGAGACTCATCCGGAGCGATCTCACCTCCAGGTAACGACACAACTGATGTTCTTCTTTCCATAGAAAAGAAGTTAGGCAGCCTGGACGCCCGGTTGAGCCTGCTGGAGGTCCTACACAAGGAGTTCCAGGCGCTGCGCGAGTCACTGGAGTTCAGCCAGCACCAGGTGGAGACGCTTGCAGCGGAGAACAGCAGCCTTGGAGAGTCGGTGAAATCTCTCCCCGAGGGGATGACCCAGCTCTCCGATGAAAACAAGAGGATCAAGGAGACAGTCCTCGATCTTCAGGCATGCAGCATGCGAGACAACCTGGTGTTTGCAGGCATCCCTGAGCAGGCTGAAGAGGATCCTGAGGCTACGGTCACAGCCTTCATCAAAAAACAGCTGAAGCTCCCAGAGGAAGCTGTAAATAACATAGCATTTCACCGAGTTCATCAACTGGGAGGTAAGAGAGTAAATTCTAATAGACCAAGGCCTATTGTTGCTGAGTTTGTCAACTTTAAACAGAAAGAGCAGGTAAAAAGCCGGGGCAGGGAGCTGAGGGGGACGGACTTCAGCGTCAACGACCAGTTTCCTAAAGAGATCCTGGAGCGACGCAAGGTCCTGTTCCCTCTCAGGAGGAGGTTCATTGAAGAAGGCTCCCGCGCTGTTATTACTGTTGACAAACTATTTGTTAACAACCAGCTGTACTGTGATCCAGGTATTACTCCATGGCTTTACTAACCACAGGTAAGCCACACCACTCAACAGCACATCATGTAAGGTTTAAATACTTATGTGTTATACACAAATTAATTCAACAGTAACATATAATAGAGAGCTCACTGCTAGTCTCCGTGAGCAGGATTTTGATGCCTTTAGTTTTGTTCGATTGTTTGTGTTTCTTCTTTTTTCTTTTTCCCCTCTCTTTTTCTCCACTCTCTCCACAATCAGCTGCAACCTTAACATTTTATACTCCTCCAACAACAGGATCTCAGACACCTATAATCAAAAACACAACACTTGAGGCACTCCTGCAATGCAAACGGCATGTCACCACACAATAACACTCACTAAGCACAGTAACACACTCACAGCATGCGCATTTACCAAACATAAAAAGATAGGGAAACTTTACACAGATGATTTCACTAGTACACATACGCACTTGGGTGTAACGTACACGTTCATAAGGAAGCATAGATATGAACACATACACATGCATGCCTGCTCACACACGCATACACACATCTCCATCACTCAGCCCGTCTAGGTATGTCGCCCCTCAGGTTTATTTCATGGAATATACGTGGAGCTGGTTCCAGGGAGAAAAGGTTGAAGGTATTAAACAAATAAATGATCTACAAGCAGACATTATTTTGCTGCAAGAGANTGGAGACGCTGGAGTGCCGTGCTGTAAATTGAGTCCGAGTGTTGTAGAAATGACAGACGAGAGTCCATCTGTGTCCCAAGATACTTAAAGCATTCCACTTGTTCAACCCTCTCTCCCTGTAAAATCACAGGTTTACAGAGCTGAGGTGTAGTTGCTGCACTGTCCCTGCCCGTACAGCACAGCTCCTTGGTCTTAGTGATGTTTAGTTCCAGTGATTTGCTTGTGAAAGTAGTGACCAGGTCATCCACTACCTGCTGGTATTGGCTGACAGCTTCCATGCTATCAATGTGGGCCACCAAGGCCATGTCATCGGCATATTTTAACATTTTATACTCCTCCAACAACAGGATCTCAGACACCTATAATCAAAAACACAACACTTGAGGCACTCCTGCAATGCAAACGGCATGTCACCACACAATAACGGAGTGATTCGTGTCATTGTGTGAGTGTCGTACGCGTAAATGGTTTGTATTTTTCTATCCCTTTGAAATGTGTCTACTAAAGTGATCATGTGTATGCGTGAACCCACATTGCATGTGCAAGTATTCCTTCGTATCTATACTTGTGTATGTGTACGTACGGACGAGTGTGTGCGTATGTGTGTAGAGGTAGTGAGTCGGGCTCTAGGTATGTCGCCCCTCAGGTTTATTTCATGGAATATACGTGGAGCTGGTTCCAGGGAGAAAAGGTTGAAGGTATTAAACAAATAAATGATCTACAAGCAGACATTATTTTGCTGCAAGAGACTCATTTATCAGAGAAAACAGTGGATTTACTATCCACTGCACAGTTTCCTCATGTGTATTCAGCCTGTCTCAATTCCAGACAAAGAGGTGTAGCCATCTTAAGCAGTGGAAAGGTAAATTTTACTGTTGAAAGCACAGTCACCCAGAAGGTCGGTATATAATTATGAAATTGGATATTCAAAATACAAAGCTATGCATTGCTAATGTATATGGACCGAATGTTGACGACCCCTCTTTTTTTCACTCCCTGTTCACCTCACTCTATGCTCACTTAGATACCACACTCATCATAGGAGAAGACTTCAACATGGCCTTGGACTCAGGGATGGACAGGCTGAGTGCAACAGGAAACCATCAGATCTGGCAATCCACTACGGTGGTAAAACAATACATGGAGGATTTTGGTCTTTGTGATGCCTGGCGTTCACACCACCCCACTCTTAAAGAGTACACATACTTCTCATCAGTGCATCATTCATATTCCAGAACAGACTTCTTTCTAGTTAGCAGCTCGAAAATGAGCGATATATTAGAAACTAGTGTTCATCCCATCACCATCAGTGACCATGCACCAGTCTCATTCATTTTAGTTGATAAAAAAATAAAACCACCAATGAGAAGCTGGAGATTTAATCCATCATTACTTAAAGATCCTAATTTTATCAGTTATTTTGAAAAGGAATGGTCTCTGTACATAGAAAATAATGACCTACCAGAGACCTCAGCTTGTGTTCTATGGGAAGCAGGGAAGGCAGTAATGTGAGGGAAAATAATTTCATTCTCATCTCACAAGAAAAAGGAAGAGAAGCCCCGAAGATTCGAATTGGAGTTAGGAGTTAAATCATTAGAAGATGCGTACAGGGCATCCCCTGAAGAGCAGGTACTGAAGAGTATCAGGAAGGCTAAACTTGAACTGAATGAAATAATCGAAAAGAAAACTCGGTTTATGCTGCAAAGACTACGCTTGGAGAACTTTGAACATAGCAACAAAGATTCCTAGCTAATCAATTAAAGGCAAACAAAGAGAAAACAACTATCTCATCTGTCAAGGATTCAGCAGGAAATATCCCCCATGACCCCGACAGAATAAATTATATTTTTAGGGAGTTCTATAAGACACTTTACTCATCGCAAATTGACCCTGCAGACAGCAGTATTGAGGAATTTCTTAGTGATATAAACCTCCCAGAACTACAACAGGAACAGGGAAAGGCTATAGACTCACCCCTCACAATGGTAGAACTCCATAAAGCACTACAAGGCATGCCTAGTAATAAAGCGCCAGGGCCAGATGGTTTACCAGCAGAATTCTATAAGGTCTTCTGGACCACACTAAGACCCACATTTTATAAAATGGTCTTAGAAATCAAGGAAAAAGGTCAAATACCCAAAAATATGAACTCAGCTAACATTACTCTACTTCTAAAACCAGGGAAAGACCCCACACTCCCATCCAGTTACTGGCCAATATCTTTAATTAACGCTGACCTCAAAGTAATCTGCAAAGCCTTCGCCAAAAGATTAGAAACAGTAACTCCTCTTATCATACACCCTGACCAAACAGGCTTTATAAAGGGTAGACATTCTTCTACTAATATGCGCAGATAGACAAATCTGATAGATTATGCCACGTCACACAAGCTAGAATCCACTATCATCTTCTTAGATGCAGAAAAAGCTTTTGACAGTGTTAACTGGAAGTTCTTATTTGCAACATTGAACAAATTTGGATTCGGCCCATCTTTTATTGACTGGTTGGAGATTTTATATAAGGATCCAAATGCATGTGTCAGGACAAATGATCAAACTTCTCCAAGCTTCAGTCTGAAGAGGGGCACCAGACAGGGCTGCCCACTCTCCCCCTCGCTTTTCGCAATCTTCATTGAACCCCTAGCAGCTAGCATTAGACAAAACAAAGAAATAAAAGGTATTCACAGTGAAAGTATAGAACACAAGACAAGTCTTTATGCTGATGATGTATTACTTTTTCTCCAGAACTCACAAACATCTATCTCTCATACAATCACAACCATTAATACATTCTCATTAATTTCTGACTATACTATTAATTGGTCAAAAACTACTGTACTGCCTATTTACTGAACTTTTCAAATTATCCCAGATATTAAACTACATTCAGGTAATATTAAATACTTACAAATAAATATTTCCCCCAGTCTCTCTGATCTAATAAAGCTAAACTATGCCCAGCTCCTTAAAAATAATTGAGGACGACCTCACAAGGTGGAAATCCGTACCCATTTCACTTATGGGGAGAGTTTCCACCATATAAATGATGGTTCTACCTAGAGTAAATTATTTGTTCTCAATGATCCCCACAAAACCTCCTTCCACCTGATTTAAGTAATTAGACTCATTTATCAGCAAATTTCTCTGAAAGACAAACCCCCGCGTATTAGTTTAAAAACTCTACAAAAGACTAAAAACAACAGCGGTCTAGACCTGCCCAATTTTTACCACTATTTCTTAGCAAACAGATTGCAGTATATCTCAAAATGGCTGAATCCCAGCCTACTAGATGAACCATGGCGCGATATAGAACAAGCACTTTGCGATGACCTTGTCATCTCTAATTTGCCATTTATTAGCTCAACTGTTAGACCTCATAAATGCTTTAAAAACATTGATATGGGGCGCGGAGGGCCTAGTGGATATGGCTGCGCACCACGAGGTTTGCCCTCGAGCATGCGGCCCGGGTTCGAGTCCGACCTGTGGCCAATTTCCGGCATGTCACTCCCCACTCTCTCTCTCTCCCCTTTCCGACACTATCCACTGTCCTCCTCTATCAATTAATACCTTTAAAAAAAAAAAAACATTGATATAAACTCCACTCTTACAGCTTGGTGGGAGTTTCCAAAACTAACCAATTCTTCAGTCATTCCGTGTGAACTTACACCCATCTGGAACAACCCTGACATCCTGCAAAATAAAAAAATGATTAACTTTGCACAGTGGAGTGATAAAGGCATTAAGCATTTTGAACATATTATTCAAAACAGCAACTTCATATCATTTGAGGAACTCATTGTACAATATGGAGTCAGTAGATCCAAATTTCTAGAGTACCAACAAATGAAATCTATAATAAGAAAAAAGTATAATTTCAACTAGCTAGATATACAACTTCCTATCAGAGTTGCAGAATTTATCAACCTCAGTACCCCAAAATTGTTATCAAAAATATATAGAATGCTGGTCAAGACAGAGGACTCCATCTCACTCCCAACATTATGGTGGGAAGCAGATCTATCCAGTAGTTTTAATAACAACTTCTGGTCACAAATATGTCTAAATACCTTTAAAATGACTAAAAATTCAAATCTGCAACTTATACAATACAAAATTATCCACAGAATCCATTTCACAGGACAAAGGATGTTCAAGATGGGTCTAGCACATTCAAACATCTGTTCACATAGCGCCAATTACGTACCAGACGATTATTTTCATGCTGTGTGGCCAGTTGAGAGGTTTTGGCTCCAGGTATGTAAGGACCTCTCAGCATGGTTCAAGTGTAATATCCCTGTATGCCCCAGACTCTGCCTTCTTGGGGACCTAGATGGAACCATCATAGATTCTAACTCTGCATACCTAGTCCTCACCACCCTGTGCATCGCAAAGAAAACAATTCTCTTAAGTTGGAAAAGTAAAAATAACCTGTCTACCGACCAGTTGAAGAACCTTCTTTCAGATTACATCAGCAGCGATATAATGTCTGCCTCTTCCACTGAGCACAAATTGGAAGATGTTGATTCTCCCTGGTTCCCTGTGATCAGCTCCATCACTTAGTTGGTGTTAGTAGGGATCTTGCTGCCACAGATGGTTGGGTGTAGGCTGGGGGGGGCTGTTGGTCGCCGCCCTCCCGGCGGTGTCACGGTTCGCGGGGGCAGCTGTGGGGCTGGTAGGGTGGGGGCTGTGGGCTGGGGTTTGGGGAGGCGGGGACACTCCGTCGGCGGCGAGTGGGGGCGGGGCCGCTAGCTGGGCATCTCTGACGTGGACGGGGGTGGGCGTGGGCCCCGGTGCCTGGGGCGTGCCCTCTGTCTTTGGAGGGGGAGCATGGCCTGGACCTCGGGGGTGTGGGGGCCTGCCTGGGTTTCTTTTATTATTATTACTATTAATATTGATATCCCTCCCCTCTCTTCCTGAGGTGTGGGGCGTATGGACGATCTGGGGCGCCCTGGGGCCCCGGCCACTACGTCCCCGGGCTCTGGGCGGGTTCCCCCCTGCCCTGGGGGGGTCCCTGGGGAACTGGGTTGCCTAATGCCGCCACCACGGCGGCTCGCCTTCCGGAAGGGAGGTCTCTCCTCTCTGGTCTTCCTTTGCCCCCAAGCCCTTTCTCCCCCGCTCCTCCATACACACACACACACACACACACACACACACACACCTAGGGCCTTGAGGGGCATGCTCACCAGGTGCAGCGGAAGGGACCGTAGGGACCACTTCCGCTGCACCCTTGGATGACTTGCTCCTTAGTTTTAATTGCACTTAAGTCGACACTACATGATACCAACCACACCACACCACATATACACAGGGCCTTGGGGGGTGGACCAAGTGGCAAATGGTGGGTGGGGTCTCTCAGTCGATAATCTGGGAGGCTTCGCCCCCTGAGCTGCGTGGCGGTCTGCTCCTCAATTTTAACCATTTTAACTGCTTTTAGGACACAACCATCTACACACTACGGAGCGGGGGAGGTAGGGAAGGGGGGCCCTCCTCACACCCCTATTTCATGGCTGCTCCCTGGGGCGGGGGGGTAGGTGGGCCCCGCTGGCCGGAGTTCAGGGCAGGTGATTCGGCTGGGGTCCGGCAGCGCCCTGGGCGTCCATTGCTCTACCTCGAAGAGAGGAGAGGTAAAAATATATATCCATATATATTACAATATAATTTATAATACATAATAATATGTAATATATTTTCATATGGGCGATATAACGGGAGGGGGGGAGTGTAGTGTTGTGGTGACATGTTGTTGTGGTGTCGCTGTCGAGTTGTAGCATTGTCGTGTTGGAGCATCGTTATGTTGTAGTGTCGTTGTGTTGTTGTGTCGTGGTGTCATGTTGTTGTTGTGTTGCTGTTATGTCGCGTTGCTGTGTGATTGGGCAGTGAGGACTGAATGGTGTGGTTGTCCATGTCTGTGAGTGTCTTCGGCTGAATTGTTCCCTGGCCCACACTAGGTGAGGGCTAGGGTTCCAGGGAGGGTTAGTGGGCTAAGGTATGAAGGGGAGGGGGGTCCTAATGGGTTAGGATCAGGGGGCGTTGGGTTCTGGGGGGGGGCTCCATGGTCTCTGGGGCCTGGCTGGGAGTGCTGGAGGCGGGTGGGTGGCTGCCTAGGCTGGTCCTGTCCTCTCGTGGGCTGGGCCTGTCCCCCCCTTCGGGCTGGGGGCGGGCCACTGGGCTCACGAGGCCCCGAATCCTGCTCCCGACATGCAATCGGGGGCCCGGCGTCTAGCGGGGCTGGTGGGCCCCTGCCCCTGGCCGCCAGGGACCCCTACCCCGCAAGGTCTGGGGACTGCCTCCCGCTTGCCCCTATCTCCTCTTGCTGCCCCCTCCTTGGCTGGTGCGTAGCTGTCTTGGGGATGGTCTGGCTGGGCTCTGCTCTCTGTCATAGCTGCGCGGTTGCCCGGCGCCTGGGGCCCTCTAGGTGTGTATCCGGTCCTTGGAGGCAGCAGACACACTTGCATGTTCACTCCCTGGCATGATCACTCAACACCAAACACAACTCAACCTCTATAATCTGCATTCACACCCATGCAGCTGCTTGTGTAGGTAAGTATATGAGTATACATATGTTCCTGTGCATATAGATTTATAATTGTTATTGCTGTACTCATTGATTCTCATGATCTCTCTAGTTCATCTGTTCACAGGTGCTCCTAGTGATTGTGGTGTCAAAGACCTCGCTCTTTCCCTCTGTCACTATCCCTCATCTGTTTTCACCCTAGTCTGTTCAGGCAGCAACCTTTAACCTTGGCAATGTACAGAAAAAATAAATTACAAAACGCTAATAAAAATAACATTTAAATCTCAAGGGGAGCCTTATACACATATGGCTCCTCTTGGCAAAGTAAAATATGTTCTGCAAAATACGGCAGCCGGACTGCAATTCTGTTGTTGTGATGATGAACAGGACAAGGGGAAAAAAAAAAAGAAAGAAATAAACACAAAAACCTTAATAATTTTCTTGCACGATGTCAGATCCTGACCAAAACACACACAAATGTTCAGTGTACCCGCCTGAGTGCGGCCATATGGCTTTTATTTATGCAAAGTAAGGCACCCCCTCTAGGCAACAGGAAATTAAATGCTTTACTCTGTGAAAAATAGCTCCTCCCCCTTTGATCTATTTTTTATGACATTTGCACCGAAAAATCAAAAATATCCTTAAGAAGCTCTATTATAAGTTGAAGTTCCTATTTTGAATTATGTGTCTCTGGTGTAGTGTCAAAGTCTGAAGTGGCTCCATGAACCAAGTCCCTCATTTTGAGCACAATCTGCCAAAAATTTCACACAAACTGTCAAGATACACCCCTGGACACAACTTCAAATTTATATTAACAAGCTCTGAACATAACTATTTTAATGGATCCACCCCACCACCCTCCATTTTCCATAACTCTGAATCAGTGGATGTGCTGAGTCAGTGGAGCCACTAGATGGAAGCTAACTGACTATTTTTACTGTGATCTCTGTCCCAAAAGAGAGGCAGACTTTTTCCTTTACATATTNAAAAGACAAAGTGGCCGGGTATCAGTGAAGTCTCCGGATCTATCAAGAACAACGGAATGAAAAAACTCTGAAAATGCTCCGGTGCATGTTTATAAGATCGATGATTCGCTCATTTCACTGTCAATCAAAAAGGGATTTAGCCTCAGACAGATCGTCCAATCATCATCCAGGAGCTGATCGTCAGGGCCCGCCCACTGCTCCATAGACGCTAGAGAGGCTGACCTGTGTGAAACACGGTGGAGCTGTAGAGACGAATGAGAAGGAATTTGTGTCGGTTTCCTGAAGCTGATTCTGAATAAAAGATGAACGCGTCATGGTGCATATTTAGTAAATGAAATATACACACAGTGGTACATGTTTCACCACGTTTTCTTTTTTTGAATTTACATTTTAGGGGAAGCTGAGCTTCCCTTGCAGTCTTAGTGCAATCACCACTGACATACATACACACACAGTCTCTCCCTCTCTCTCTCTTCTCCTTTATTGACTTTTCTACCCCAAAAATATAATACGGGACAAATGCCTGTATCAACGATAACAGATATTGGCAACTTTGAAATGTCCCGACGATGTCTGGCATATGAGATAGAATGGCTTTCCATTACGTTCAACAAAGAAAAATTCACTCTCCACTCTGTTAAAAAAGTCCTCAGTTCAGTCTTAAACTTGCGCTTCGCTGCACACTTTTCCCAGCCATTTTTCGTTAAGCAGAAATGCGCCCCAGCAACTGCACTGTTCTCTTTTCCCTCCGAACCAAACACTGTATACGGCTTCGAACGCAACACGGTCTCATCTGCACATGCGCACTCTGCTCCGCTCACTCACCCCGCCCACACCTGATACATTTTTCAAAGCGCCTCATTTTTTTGAAGAATGGACAGAAGAGCCGCACACTGGCAGGCAAAGAGCCGCATGCGGCTCGCGAGCCGCGGGTTGGCCACCCCTGGCCTAGACTGTTTTAGGGGATTTTGGGGGGTGATTTGTGGATGCTTCAGACCTCTCTTTCAAACTGAAAGATATACTGTTGTTGTAACGGTATCTAGATATGAAAATTCAAGATATTAATATCCAAATGTCTAAGATATCGATGTTGGTTTTCCCAGCTCACCCTGTATGTAAAGCTCAGACAGATGTATGTGTCACACTAGGTGAGGTTTGGATGTACCAGCAAGGTGTTTTTTTTTCCCACTGTTAAAAAGAATCAAATACAGCTTTTGGGTGTTTAAATTAGTTTTATTTCTAAAACAATTTAAAATGCTAAAAAAGTGTTTTTTCTTTTAAAAAGGAGACGACAAAGATCAATAAAAGGTCCGTAAAACCGTGCTAGACAAGAACATAAAAGAGTCCCAGACTTCAGGTGTACCCAAAGTCCCACTAAAATCAGGAGTCCTCTGTGCAAATTCGCGGGGAATCCACTGGAGCGCTTTCTCAGGCCGCCGTACAGATATCCTCGCTTCCTCTGCTCCTCAGCCGTGCCGCTGCTCTGCTAAGAGGAGAGAGAACAACTAAGCTGCCGTTCCACAGTTTCAAGGGCCACACACACGCTAAGGAGTAAAGGTTTGAAAACCTCCCTTTACTTAGCTTTCGAGTCGCGTTGTACTATTCCTCCTTCCCAGTCCCGGCTTGCGTCACTTGCTTCTCTTTTCCTACCCACTCGGTGCGGCTGTGCGTCGCTTCCTCCCCGCGTCTGTGAGCTGGGGGGGAAGGGCGCCACAGCTTCAGTAAAACAAATCAGCACACAAAAAAACAACCACGCACATGTACCGACTGGGCTTCAAGCTTGACAACGTTCCTTAACTTAAGTGATTGAGGGCGTTGAATCAAGCCTCCACGGTCCTTCAGCCGCTCCGGTCCTTCAGGGGCTCTGTGACCGCCGCTTCCCGATCTCGCTGCTCTCTTTTCCGTCTCTGAAGACCTTCGTCTCCAGCGTCAAAAACGTCTAGCACACCTCGGCTGTTTTCCAAACCGCCTACTACATACTACATGTGGAAGTAGTATGTAGTATGACTGTTTTGTTGGACCTGTGAAGTAGTATACTACTCTGGATTTCAGGAAGTGGAGCTGATGGATTTTTTTCTAATGTCTAATTTCATCATAAGTAAACCATGAGTACATTTAGCATTTCAGTCATTAATTCACCACATCAATCAGTGGTGAAGTTACAGGAGCAATAAAAGTAGATAAGTTAAATTAGATGTCAATGAGATACAAAGGAAAATAAATAAATGAAATTAAGCATGTGAAGGAAGTTGTAATTTTTTTTGAGAATTGTTGTGGTTTTTTCATTATTTTAGTGGTTCAAGGAACATTTTTAATTCATTTAGAAAAACAACAAATTCAGGGAGAGATAAAAGTCCCGATTTTATCACATTTGTAAAGGTATAAAATACAGCAAAATCGCCATATTTGATTTTTTTATCTTGCACCAAAAGTTATCGTGTATTGAAAATAAATCTGAAACCAACTGACTTTTTATTTTTACAGCTGGTGGAAAAACTGCGTCCTCATTACCCACGATCCGACAATCAACTTTTTTTTTTCACTACTTACTAAATCCCCGAAAATACTTAAAGTATTTTCATTTGTCGAGAAAGTACTACTTCACTCGTCTAAATGGCGACAAAGAAAGGACAGTGAAGTGAAAATAGAGAGCCTGGCAAAGTGTAAAAACAACAACACAACATCAACTCGACTAAATAAGGTCATCCACAGTCATATTCACCTCAACCTGAGCGCCCCCAAACTGACAAACGGCATTGGCGCCGTGCATTGTGGGAAACAGTACACCAGGTAGACTGGTCCGTTGCATACTGAGAAATTTTCTCAGATCAGTAGGTCATCCGGGAACTTGTAGTATACTACAGATCTCGCAAGTTTTCGCATACTGCCTACTAAATACTGAATTTCAGCCGAAGTAGTAGGCACCGCTAGTGTAGTAGGCGGTTTGGAAAACAGCCCTCCTGTCCGCCACGCGTCCTCTCCTTTTACTTCCTCCCTTTTTCCGCTCCTCCCACACCTGCTTTACCTTTCCGCTCAGTCACTCACGCCACTCTCACAGCCCCACCTCCAGGGGGGGCGGACCTTTTCCACTCCAGTTGTCTCTCTTTTTGCCTCGATTACTTTCAGGATGTCCATACAAATAAAATGAAGCTAGGAAAAACACACTACAAATTTAAGGTCACTTCACAATTAAAACCAAATAAAAGAATCAAGGCAGCTGTACGAACTGGCATTGTGACATATGCTTACATCTGTTAATATTGATGACCGACAGTGAGCTCTAATCAATTAACCCCACCCTACACATCCTGTTATATTATGATGCTTTTATTTTTCTGAAAAATACTTAGTTTTCTCTAGTCCTAGAGTAATATTGTATTGTGTCGATATTTAAATATCTGGCATTAATATCAAGATATGAAATTTTTCAATCGCAGGGTGTGTATTTGGATGAATTTGCCCAAGGTTTTTTGTCCTATCAATTCCATCTTTGGCTCATGTGTGCAACAGATTTTAACGATTAAAAGTTATTAAAAGAATTTTTGTAACTCAATGTGTGTGGCCACCAAAGACCGTCCAAAATGACAATTTTTCACATACTGAGATATGCATGAATTTCTTGCGCATATCTGTCATGCCAAGCTAGGCCTCAGCACCTCCCTCTGCAACTGGCTAATGGACTTCCTAAGTGAGAGGCCACAAGCAGTGCGTGTTGGCAACAACACCTCCAGCAGCATCACCCCGAGGACAGGGGCCCAACAAGGCTGTGTGCTCAGCCCTCTGCAATTCACCCTGCTGACACACGACTGCACACCAACCTATAGCTCCAACCACCTTTTAAGTTTGCGGACGACACAACACTGGTCGGGCTCATCACCAAGGGAGCAGCACCAAATTCCTGGGGGTGCACATTAGTGAGGATCTCTCCTGGACCACAAACACAGCATCACTGGCTAAGACAGCCCAGCAGAGCCTCTACTTCCTGCGCAAACTCAAGCGGGCGAGTGCCCCACCACCCATCTTGACCACATTCTACAGAGGAACCATTGAGAGCATCCTTTCCAGCTGCATCACTGTGTGGGGTGGGAGCTGCACTGACTGCAACAGGAAAGCACTACAGCGCATTGTGAATACAGCTGGGAAGATCATGCATGGTGCACCACTCCCCTCCATGCAAGACATCTACACCACCCATCTCACCCGCAAAGCCATCACAATTGTGAGCGACGCTAGCCACCCTGCACGCAATCTGTTCAGACGTCTGCCCTCTGGAAGGAGGTACAGGAGCCTCCGCTCTCGCACCCTCCCCTCCCTCAGCCCTAGCCAGCAGAGCCATCAGACTGGGAGGAGTCTAGGACAACCCCCCCCCCCACTTATTACTATAATCACCATTAATGCTGCTAAAATTGTTTCACTGCTACTGACTGACTTTTGCACTACAAAAAAAAAAAAAAAAAAAACCATCACCAGCACTTTGTTTTAATCCTGTCTTTTATGTTTTTATCCTTTTATGTTTCTCTTTTTGTATGTCTAAATGTTTGTCCAAGCAAGGGTTTGCAAGAAACATAATTTCGATTCCTTTGTATGTCAAGTACATGTGAAGAAATTGACAAATAAATTGACTTTGACTATGACATTTCCAAATACATTTTTCTAATGGGGGGATATCAAGTTTGGCAATTTAATGTTCAAAGTTCAAATTCTTGCGCTAGCAGGGTACATGCTTTTTCAAACTTGTTCTAGGTTTTTGTCAGATCAACCTGGAATGTGGCATACTGGCATACTGGACACATAGAAGATTAAAAGCTATTCATAGAATTTCCCTAACTCAATGGCCGTGGCCACCAGGGTCGCCCAAAGTTGACCCTTTTTCACCCCTAATATTGATTGTACTAACTCTCACAATTGATAATACTTATAATAATAATAATAATAATAATCTGCAGTGTACCTGCCTAAACAACCAGCAAGAACCAAAACAAAGTCACACTTCAAACGTGACTTTTGCTGCACACTTCAAATGGGAAAGAAAAAAGCAATATCTGGTACACAAATATGAAAATTACAAATTTGACCCAAGGAGTCAAAAATGAAATCTTGATAGATAAGAATAGAACTACTTTATAGATCCCAAACAGGGAAATCTTAACATAGAGGAATGCATTTGTTCATGTTAAGATAAATGTGGGATCAGAAGTGGCATTTTCTGTGGTTTTCAGTTTTGTCTGTAGAATCAAATGAAGTGGATTTTTTTTCATGAAGCTCAACCATTTCATGCTAATTCAGGGAGCTGAGAAAGCAGTTCTTGAGTTTTTCTTTTTTAAAAAAAGATTATCTGTCATAGTTCCCTCCCCACTTCCGAGTGTGTCAGTTGTCTCCCCTTCCTGGTGTGTGTTGTTTTTTTCCCTTGTTCTGTCTCTGTCTGTCAGGGAGTGGCTCTACCTCCCTGCCTGGCTGCCAGTCTTCTCCACACCTGCAAACCTTCTACACACCAAGCTCCTGCAGTATTTAAACCCCGGCTCCTCAACCAGTCTTAGGCTGCGTCTCATTTGCGCTAAATGATGTCTCCTCTGTCCTCTCTCCTCCTCGACACCGGAAGTAGTTCCAGAGCCGCCATATTGGAGACTGTCCCATTTGCGCTCATAGACTGTATAATGAGTAATAATAAATGTTTGTGCTAAATTGCTCGAAGAAGAGAGGAGAGATAATCAAGGAAACACGAGAGCTGCCTTTGCGGAAATTTTTTTACTGACTGACACGCCCCCACACGGGATGACGGTCTCTGATTGGACGGTGCTCCGGTTCAGAAACTTTCTCTGACATTTCACATCAGCAAAGTTAAATGATAGAGAAAAGACAGAGCTGAAAACAGTCTCTGAGGATAAATCTGAAACAGGTCAGACAGCTGGGATTCATAACATGTTTGATTTAAGTTTGAAGCACTACATTCTGATCACAACTGTCATTAAATCAATAAAACAAATCAACAAAACAGATCAATACCAAGTTTTTATACCTGAGATTCATCATGCAATAATTCGTATTGTTAAATGAAATAGAGAAAAAATAGTCATTTATGATCAGTTATTTCCCCCATTTATTTTCCTGCAACTTCTCTTTCTTTATAAAGAGACTTTGTGGATACCGTTTTTCCCCAACTCTGGTAAAGAATGAAATAAAGACTTCTGCCGGCCGACAATAGTTTTATTTTCTTTGCAAAGAAAAGGTCAGTTAACACACACAAGCAGTATGGATGCCAAGTGACAACCAGTGAAGGGAATCTCACAAACTTATATCTTGCGATGGGGCTTTGTTTCACACCTTCTCTGTCTGAGGTACATTTGGGAACAAAGGATCTTAAAATCAAAGGCTCTGAGAGGGGGGCTATTCAGGATGTGATCTTTGGGGGGACACAAAAGGTGAGGTGTGGGGAAGTGTGAAAACAAAAGTTTAATCATTTGGAGGATGTAAGAACAGGGGTGGTTTTGCAGATCAAAGTCAATCACAGGTTTTTCAGTGATGACATCAGATTCAATCACAACAGATCAAAGTCAATCACAGGTTTTTCAGTATGGACATCAAATTCAATCACAACTTTAAGTCAGAAGATAAGTCTGTTGGGACAAAAACACGTGACATTTCAGTTTATGAAGTTTCATTCATGAGCTGGAGGTTTGTAAAAAGAGACATGATTTCTATTTTACCCTAACATCTAACTCTTTTAGTCTTCCCATAGATTATGTATTATTATATAATCAGTTTCAGGGGTTCACGATCGGATTTGCTCTGGATGAAGGAGAAATAATTAATAAATAATCCAATAATGGCGCATTTAACCCCCAAAGTGATCCTTGCCCTTCTTAACTGGACACAGAATAAACAGAGCTCAGGTTTTCTTCATGTGAAAGTGTTTGTTAAACAGGTTAAAAACTAAGTTAAAGCTCTGTTACTGTTCATATTTTATTAGAGTTATTACAGCACATGTGCAGACACACAAACAGCTGTTAGAGCTGAATGACAGATTATCTTGATCAGCTGACGCCATCATTACTAAAAGATCCACGTCAATCAAACGCCCCCGGAGGAAAGGACGTCTCATTTGCCTTAAAACGAATCTCCTCGCTCCTCTCTTCATTTCCTCACGTCTCTCTCGTGCATCTCCGGTGGGCGGGACTAAGACACAAGTGAACGACGCAAGTGTAGGAAGGAAGGATGGAATTTAGGGCAAATGAGACGCAGCCTTAGACTGAGTATTCAGTACAACAAGTGGTACTTTCAAATCTTGTGTATTTTTTAGAGATCCGTTGTACTTAGAAATATTGGATTTTTGTGACTGGCCCTTTTTTCTGAGTGCCTTTGTTTCTGCTCTGCTTAGGATCATCTCACCCTCGGACTTCAGCCCTCTTCAACTCCACCTGCCTGTTTTTGGAAGACATCTCACTCCATTATTCAATAAACTCTGATCTGCTTTCTGAATCCCTGCCTGATTTTTGGGTCCCCAGAAACTCAAAACCATGACATTATCATGTGGCAAATCTGAGCTATATTCATTCAGCCAGTATGGCTTGAAAATAAAAATAATCTGAAGGGCACAAATCTTGAAAATTAATCCTATAAAAGATATCTCGTTCAATAGGGATCCTTTTCATAATGTTGTCAGACACTGATAATAATCTTAGCCTGTCAATTACATAAAGCACTTTCAGTGGACACACCTCAACAGTGAGCAATCATACAGGCCATGTTGAAAAATGTCCTTTAAAAGGGAAAAACCTTTACGTTCCATCAACAGAAATTTTCTAGATACAGAAGAGGGCAGCTCCTTAAAATTTCTGTCAGTTGCATTTTTTAATGTTTTATCTAACTCCTTAACTAGTCTGCTTTAGGAGAAAAACATTGGAACCAGGTTCTAAACAGTAGAGGGCACTCCATATGCATATTTTGAACACAAAATGTAGAATTTTCCCTGTTTGCATCAAAAGTCAAGATTTGGACCTGGATCAATCAACAACATACTTGGACAGTTTTTTTTTTCTGCTGGAAACAGTGCCTCTAGGGTTGGGTTACTGTTTAAGGTATGAAACACTAAAAACCTGAATAAGATAAAATACATTTTATCAAGCTTTCAAATCACGGTGCAACTTGCTTTTATTGCTTAACTAGCATTGCGTGCTGCACAGGCACTGTAAAAAAATATTTCTCTATTCACATTCATGGGTGTTAAATTTCCTTATATCATGAATGAGTCGACCAAGAATGCCATATCTGTGATACCCTCCAAGCCAATACTCCAACTCAGTAACCCTTAAATGTTCTCTTAAAAGCCCCATAATCCAATTTCCTCTGTGATGCCAAAGTTCACATTTGAAGGTTTGCCAGGCTCTCTCCAAATTCTGTGTGACATCTGGAAACAGGTTCTACACGTCTTTTGTGGCAGACCATATGATGATCATATCCCTCCTCTGACGGAGCTCTCCTGTAAGCTCCATAGACTGTATAAAACATGGACGTAGTCTCCGTGACGTCACCCGTCTGTTACTGCAGCTCTGTTTTGAGGCTAAACGATGGGCGCGGCCATATTGGAAATGGGACGAGTGACGAGTGCCCAAACTCACAGCCATTGGGCGCCCGTCAGTCACGTGATCTGTGCTGTGGCTCTGATTGGGTAAGCTCTTAGTCCTAATATCTTCCAAACGGTCGAGTTAGAAAAAAATTCACCCCCCTCACAGTGGGAGCCGTTAGCAAAATTAGCGATCCAGACGGGAGACAGAGTTTGTACCAGGCTTTAAATACGCCGATTTCGGCTCTGAAAATTGCCTTTTTCCCGTCTGCTAATACAGTACTTCCGGTGCTTCTGGNTTGGAAGACATCTCACTCCATTATTCAATAAACTCTGATCTGCTTTCTGAATCCCTGCCTGATTTTTGGGTCCCCAGAAACTCAAAACCATGACATTATCATGTGGCAAATCTGAGCTATATTCATTCAGCCAGTATGGCTTGAAAATAAAAATAATCTGAAGGGCACAAATCTTGAAAATTAATCCTATAAAAGATATCTCGTTCAATAGGGATCCTTTTCATAATGTTGTCAGACACTGATAATAATCTTAGCCTGTCAATTACATAAAGCACTTTCAGTGGACACACCTCGACAGTGAGCAATCATACAGGCCATGTTGAAAAATGTCCTTTAAAAGGGAAAAACCTTTACGTTCCATCAACAGAAATTTTCTAGATACAGAAGAGGGCAGCTCCTTAAAATTTCTGTCAGTTGCATTTTTTAATGTTTTATCTAACTCCTTAACTAGTCTGCTTTAGGAGAAAAACATTGGAACCAGGTTCTAAACAGTAGAGGGCACTCCATATGCATATTTTGAACACAAAATGTAGAATTTTCCCTGTTTGCATCAAAAGTCAAGATTTGGACCGGGATCAATCAACAACATACTTGGACAGTTTTTTTTTTCTGCTGGAAACAGTGCCTCTAGGGTTGGGTTACTGTTTAAGGTATGAAACACTAAAAACCTGAATAAGATAAAATACATTTTATCAAGCTTTCAAATCACGGTGCAACTTGCTTTTATTGCTTAACTAGCATTGCGTGCTGCACTGGCACTGTAAAAAAATATTTCTCTATTCACATTCATGGGTGTTAAATTTCCTTATATCATGAATGAGTCGACCAAGAATGCCATATCTGTGATACCCTCCAAGCCAATACTCCAACTCAGTAACCCTTAAATGTTCTCTTAAAAGCCCCATAATCCAATTTCCTCTGTGATGCCAAAGTTCACATTTGAAGGTTTGCCAGGCTCTCTCCAAATTCTGTGTGACATCTGGAAACAGGTTCTACACGTCTTTTGTGGCAGACCATATGATGATCATATCCCTCCTCTGACGGAGCTCTCCTGTAAGCTCCATAGACTGTATAAAACATGGACGTAGTCTCCGTGACGTCACCCGTCTGTTACTGCAGCTCTGTTTTGAGGCTAAACGACGGGCGCGGCCATATTGGAAATGGGACGAGTGACGAGTGCCCAAACTCACAGCCATTGGGCGCCCGTCAGTCACGTGATCTGTGCTGTGGCTCTGATTGGGTAAGCTCTTAGTCCTAATATCTTCCAAACGGTCGAGTTAGAAAAAAATTCACCCCCCTCACAGTGGGAGCCGTTAGCAAAATTAGCGATCCAGACGGGAGACAGAGTTTGTACCAGGCTTTAAATACGCCGATTTCGGCTCTGAAAATTGCCTTTTTCCCGTCTGCTAATACAGTACTTCCGGTGCTTCTGGAGCCAGCCTCAAGCGGTCACTTGAGGAACAGCAGCTTTTTAGCACTTCCGTGTTGTCTCATTTTTTCAGACCGGAGGTTGCCGCTCGGTAAGCTCTCCAGTCATCAGTCAAAATGCTTTATTCCTTCTTAACATGGCACTTTATAATAGGCAGAAGGTGGTCAGTGGAATGCCTCCTGACAATCTTGAGAATGGGTCTTCTGGTGGTATGTGACACTTCCAACATACCAAAAACCCACTTTTTATTCTGTCTCCATGCTGGTCCCATCCTCCCCCGATTGTGCTGTCAAACATTGTTTGGGAATACACATCATATTGATGAAAGCACTTTGTAATTCGATTTACAAAAATTACAAAACTACTTAATTGCAATTTACAAAAATTATGTGTAACTTCATGGTAGACAGATGGGTAACTTATAATCTGCTAGTCAAGGAATAAATTATAAAGGTCTATTATTATTATTATTATTTGTAACTTATTTCAGTTTAATAGCAATTACCAACCAAATCAGCACAAGTAAAAACAAGTATCAATTTTTAAATGGGATGAATTACTTTGTCATTTGAAAACTGGTTCTAGCACATTGTGGACAAATATATCTTTCTCACCTTTCTTTTGTGTGAAAACTTGCTTTTGTCAAGCATAACAAGGCGGCAACTTTCATTTTGCCTTGAATTCAAAATTAGCGCATCTGCAGACCTGCATATAGGAACAGACAAAGCATAATGATATGACTAGCTGCTAAATACTGACTGGAAAGTCATGGTAAGTTTTTGACATGTAAATAATAAAAATGTGGTGCGGTATTATACTTTTCTCTAAGACAAAGCCATCTTTGTTAAGGTTCTACTACAACTACAGAATTCAATGATTTGCAAATCCTTTTCAACTTGTATTCAATTGAATACACTGCAAGACAAGACACTGAATGTTTAAACTGAGAAACTTTATTTTCTTTTGCAAACAATTGTCAACTTGGAATTTAATGGCAGCAACACACTGCAAAAAAGTTGGCACGGGCATTTTTTATGTTACATTGCCTTTCCTTTTATAAACACTCAGTAAACATTTGGGAACTGAGGAAACCAATTTTTGAGCTTTTAGAGTGGAATTCTTTCCCATTCTTGCTTGATATACAGCTTAAGTTATTCAACAGTCCGGGGTCTCCATTGTTGTATTTTACCCTTCATAATGTGCCACACATTTTCAATGGGGGACAGGTTCAGACTATAGGCAGGCCAGTCTAGTACCCTGTAGGAAAAATGGTGGTTTCCCACTTGAGAGGTACAAACAATTTCCCATGCCCAAAGATAGTATGACTTGATAATTAGTTATATGGACTCTTAGCTTCCTAATTGCCTTGCACCATTTTCCTGCATGGTCATTAATGGGAGGAAGGAACGATGGAGGGACATCCGAGTTCTCAATTGAAGCTCGATTTATATATTTCAATAAGTCAAAAATGTTCAACAGAGTCTCTGGGTTCAGATTACGTAGCCCTGACAATCAGACAAGTGCTGAGGTCGTTCTCGTTAGTGAGAGGCAATACAGTTCTTTTTGGTGAATCGAATTATTAGAATCAGTTCAGTAAAAAGATATGTTCACCGATGCATGCAGTACATCGCCGCAGTTACATATATCACTTAATAATTAGTGAGCTGACACAATGCTGTAAATCCAGTTTCCTATGATCTTAACTGCTGACAAAACTCACTTTACTCATGGTTGTCCTCCATAAACATAACCCAAGTCACCACTGGGTCCACTTATACTCAAATATAACCCAAAGAATAAAAACTACTCAATAAAATGCAGAACCAGACTTGAACTAACAACAAACACATGTTGTACAAGAATATCCCCACAATCCCTTGGGAATGGCCAGGATGCTACAATGTTTACATTGCCAAAACAGGTGTGACATAAAAAACAAAAGTACACACAGTTAAACATCTAGTTAAACAACCTTAACAGATGTGCAAAAAGAGCATGCAGTGCAAAATCTAAAATATCAATAAAATATTAATAAAATAGACTATATCTCTGTACATTAGACACAGTACAACATTGTAATTATCAACTTTAAAGTATAAAAATATTATCAAAAAGTGTACATAGTGTTTGATATTTATACGTTATATACATTTTCAAGACCAGTCAAGGGCTTTAGTCCGTTCTGTCTCTCTCTCTCTGTCAGTTCGTGATTCGTTCACGTACTGGATGTACGTGCCTTCAGTACCTTCAGTACATTCAGTACGAATCACTGACAGAGCTTCAGTTCACTCCGCGATTCGTTCACGTCATTCAGTACGTTCAGTTTGTTCAGTTTGTTCAGCTCGTTCAGTGCGCCAGTACGTCAGTACGAATCACTGATTCAGAGCCCCAGCTCAGAGCTGTGCCTCGCTTTCTCAGTCCGTAAGTGATTAATTCATGAAATAAACGTTATTTGAAACCATCAGAATTAATTTTAAAACAGTAAGCTGAGTAATTATGGATATAGAGGCAGTTTGCGAACCGACAGCAGCCAAAAAAAGCTCATATATATTTTCGCGAAACCGAAATATTCACTACTTCACCATGTTTGGTGACACGAGAGGGAGATGTACGGGTGGGCTTGAGGGACACAGGACTTCCAACCGACTCTGTCCTGTTTGTTGAGTCATTACTATCATTGACATAAATGGGTGCGGGGGGAGGGCTTGGGTGACTCTAACAGTCAAGAGAGACAGAGACAAGAGACAGGAGAGGGAAGTGCAACTGCAGTTCATAAATGAAAAAAACTTTTTAAGTAAGTGATTCGGTTCAGTTCGTTCACCCAGAAGATTTGTTCATTTGAACGAATCGTTCATGAACGACTCATCACTAGTTCTTGTGGTGGAGCAGAAGTGGATGTTTACCAAATAAGGAGTTGTTAAAACATGCACACACACTCACACAAATTATATTGTCTGCCACCAAGTCACACTTGCAGATCTCTATAGTAACAGCTGACCTTTTCTCTACATCTTAACTTTTTACGCATTTTCACCTACACTGTCTAGTCTCAGCACCTTAACACTCTGTATGAACTTCATTTTGTATGACTTAAAGTTTTCCACTCTGTATTAACTTCCTTCTTACTGTTTACATCAATTCATTCTGTTACCTATCATTCTGACCCTCTGAAATAAGTTCACCAATACATTACTTCAATGAGCAAATTTTGTTAATATTTTTAGCAAAGCACAAGCACATAAGCTATATATTCTAACTGTTGAGTGGTGCTCTCAATTATGTATGTCATTTGTTTATTGATGGGAAAACCTGATGTTGTGTTTTGTTTACTGTTTTGAGTTAAACTGAGCTGATTGACTGATTGTCTCAAAGGTGTGTGAAATAGAGTTGCGAACCTGCAGCTGATTGTGTGGGCCAGCGTGGTGAGAAAGAGCATCTCTGGTCAGTTTCTTTGTTTAAGATTTTCCGCCTTTTTATCCTGGGTTTCACAAATCGTATTGCTGTATAGCCTACTCTAACAGGTTATGGGCCCAGAAGAAACCCATTGACAGTTTAGCGTGTTTCCACTGTTTGTGATGACTAGCACGCTGATAAAATGAGTAGACGGAGCACAGATTCAAACTGCTGGTTGCGTCTCTTGTTTGATGTGGATGAAAAGAATTATGACCTTTGGGAGACAAAGTTGTTGGGCCATCTTCGTTTGTAGGGCCTGAAGGATATTATTTTGAATGAACTCAGCTGGGAAGAGGCAGCGGAGCTTCGTGCAGGTGAAGCCAAGAACGCCGAGGCATATGCAGAGCTCATTCAATTTTTGGATGACAAAATCTTATCTCTGGTGATATGGGAAGATGGGCGAAAGGCTCTTAAGTTTCTTGAAGATGTTTTTGATGTTTCTTTGCAATTGTTGCAATAAGATGAAAGGGGGAGGAGCTATGGGTCACAGCATAAAACACTTGATTTCCTGTTGCCAATAGGGGGCGCCTTACTTTGCGTGAATAAAAGCCATATGGCCGCACTCAGGCTGGGACAGTGAACATTTTTGTGTGATTTGGTCAGGATCTGACTTTGTATGGGAAAGTTATTAAGGTTTTTGTGTTTGTGAGAAAATGCTCAATTTTGGGTCGACTTTGACACAACACTAAAGACACATCATTCAAAATAGGAACTTGACCTTATACATGGTGCTTGTTGAAGATGTTTTTGATGTTTCTGTGCAATTCTTTAAAAAAAAAAATCAAAGGGGGAGGATTTATGGGTCACGGCGTAAAACACTTGATTTCCTGTTGCCAATAGGAGGCGCCCTACTTCACGTGAATAAAAGCCATATGGCTGCACTCAGGCTGGGACAGTAAACGTGTGTGAGTTTTGGTCAGGATCTGACTTTGTACGAGAAAGTTATTAAGGTTTTTGTGGTTCTGAAAAATGGTCAACTTTTGGCGCCCCTAGTGGCCACGCCCATCAATATTATATCAATACTTTGATTACTTTTAATCATCACTGGGTCTAGTATGCACCTGTCCGATTTGGAGATAATCAGAAAAAAACTGTAGGACAAGTCTGAAAAAGTTTGTACCGTGCTAGCGCAAAAAGTCTAACTTTGATGTAATATTTCGGAACTTTAAATGATTTTTTTGCCTCAACATTTGACATTTTTGTGAAGGTCTTGGAGTGATAAACGTGCCCAAAAAATTTCATACAAATCGGAGAATTTAAATTTTTCTTTTTTTTTAGCCTCTGGTGGCCACACCCCAGAAGTTATTAAAAGTCTTTTGATAACTTTCAATCCTCACTGTGTGTAGTATACACATGAGAAATTTGAAGCTGATCCGACAAAAAGCCTAGGACAAGTTTGTTCCAATACGTACCCTAAAAATCGTCAAATTCCGACTTTGGGACAAATTTCCGAACTTGCTGTGCGAAATTCAGAGTTTGCCCAAGAGAATTTTTTGAAGGTCGAGGCATGATTGAGGTAGCCAAAAAATTTCAGACTTGTAAGTGAAAGTAGGCGGCGGGGCTACCGTTTTAAGCTAATGCTACATGCTAGCAAGATTGTAGCATTTTTTGAGTGGCAAAATAATAAATTTTTTGCAGTGGTCAGGGGGGGTAGGACATAGTGTGGCGCTCGTTTTTCAAGGGAAAGGGGCGAAAATTGGGGTTAAAGTGTCGGAAGAAATTTATAATCCTTAAGGTTCCAAGAGGGCCTTCGCCCGCCTGCAGTTGCTCGGGCCCTAACTAGTGTAATCCATTTGAACTGATGTAAATTTAATCACAATGATTTCTTTTGACTTAATATTAAGTGAAATAACAAAGACAAAGTTGCTTCAAAATAATGTCCTTTATTTATTTAGTGTACAAAAGTCAAAAGACTGTGCTTCCTGTACAACCAACAGATCAACGAAACTCCTATTTTTATTACCAGAGCCAGGTGTCTCACTGAGATAAGTGGTTGGGTGAAGAAATATGAAACAGAGAGTTAAAACCAACAGAAATCTGAGCTTGCTGTACACCTAACAAAGCACCAACAGAGAGGCCTTCTTGGACTGCAAAACACGTGGTTATTTATCATGTGTTTCTTATATTTATGGACAATAAAAACTGTTACTTCTTCCTGTGTCTTTAAAATGAGAGCAATTACGTTGTATTTATATGAAAACATTTCAGAAGAAACCAAGATGTTGAAAAGGAAAATGAACAAACCAATGGACAGATCCCCAGCCAAGACTATAGTCCATTAAGAAAGGATATAGATTATAGTTGTTCTTAATGTGTAATAACAGTGGACTTAACAAAAGAGAAGGAACACATAATTCAGTACGATTGTTTAACAAGTCGGTCATGGTAAACAGTCAAATTGAAAGAGTTAGAGAACAATCTGTACTCTCATTGAACGTCTGTCTGGGCAATCAGAGGATTTATTTATGACTGTGACTTATTTCATGTTTTCTCACAGAATTGCACGTCTTCAGTCTCCCATAAATGTACCTCAAATGTTTGACAATCTTGTCAATATGAAGACAAATTTGCTAGGTTTATCCAATGTACATTTGCAATTTATGTATCAGTCCAGAATAATGACAAATACTGTTCAGAATATTCTCCACAATAACATTACTGCAAGCTGGAAAAGTGAAAAGAGCACAACATACAGTGGTGGCCAAAACTGTACACCTGGCAGAGCTGAAAATCTCCAACGGTTTAATTTTGTAATGTTCCGTAGAATGCTATTAGAATGCATCTCTAAGCCCAAGAAATACAAGATCAAGGGAGTCCTTCTGTTTTTGTCTACTTTGATATTTGATATTTGGTTTTTCCTCCTTTGACAGCAGTTACAGTAGCACATGTCATGACAATTTATTCCTTGAGAGTTTTAACACCAATGGTGGCACATGTGTTCTGCAACTCAAGCCAAAGGGTTTGAGTTGAATGTTTAACAGATCTGTCTACTTTGTTTTACAACTCACCCCTAACCTGCTGGATAGGGTTGGTCCAGCAGGTTAGCTCCTCAAGCCTGGACCTCCAGGCTTGAGGAGCTAGTCCATCATTTTCAACTCTGATTTCAAAGTCAGAGAAAAACAGAATATAATCAAGCAGATTATAAGGGTATATAATAGAATAGAATGAACTTAATTTGTTCATGAGGACTAAATCTTCAGTAAAAGGGGCTCACAGAAACTACTTGGCCAACAGTGCACTCATCCTGAAAACCCAAACCATGAATGACTATTACCCTTATTGATATCAAAATCCACTATTTGGGGTGTGTTTGAGAGCTTGCATACTTACTCACATATTGATAAGAGATTCATAAACTAAAAAAAGACATTTGAGGATGTGTCTAGAGGAGCTAAATTTTTTTTTGATAAATTTCAGGTTTGTTGTGACTTATCTCTAGACAATCATTCCATTAACTTCTAGTAAAACTAGTCCAGGAAGGACAGGGTACCTGCCATGACTACTTTTCCCCTTTCATCTACTGAATTTCCTTCTCTGGCCATCCTCCAGCCAATCCTCCTCATTACATTTCCAGCAAGCCATGGGACTGAAGGTCCTGAGCTACATGTGTAAGGCTACAGCCAAACACACAGCTCTTCCAAAGGTGTTTTTCTTGGTAGAATTATGTTGTGTAATGGTCAAAGCTTCCCAGGTATTCCAGAGCTGCCCTGTAGCATAGCTGGTACTGGTCCTAAAAACAAAATTATTTCAGTCATTTCAAAGACAGACAGCAAAATTTTATCCGAAATTAAAATTGGGTACAAATATATAGGAGGCATGACTTGGGGCATGAAATACACAAGGGGCACGGCTTGTGATCATTTCAGGCATGATGAGCTGAAGCTAAAAACTGCACCTCTGTCTGCACCATGACTGGCCTCTGGGTTCGCAGAGTCTTGACTGTTTGGAAGACATCAACCAGTCCTTCGTACCTCATCCTTTCCAGGACAATGCTCAAGGTAATAAATACACCACTCCGGCCTACACCAGCACTGTTAAAGAAAGACATCATTAAATTACCAAGATCATCAAGCATAAAAAATGTACACAAAAACTAAGCACAAAAAAAGGAACATGCATTCTTGGGATCAGCAGGAGAGCTGTTACTCACTGCTGTGCTAACCCAAAACATTTAATATATTCTACAACCCCCATTCCAATGAGGATGAGACATTGTGTAAAATGTAAATAAAAATAGAATTCAATGATTTGTAAGTTCTCTTCAACCTACATTTAATTGAAGACACCACAAAGACGAGATATTTAATGTTCAACCTAAAAAAAAACCTACATTTTTTTGTGCAAATATTTGCCCATTTTTAATTTGATGCCTGCAACATGTTTCAAAAAGGCTGGAACAGGTGGAAACAAAAGACTAGGAAAGTTGATGAATACTCAAAGAACAGCTGTTTAGAACATTTCACAGGTGAACAGGTACATTGGATACAGGCTCAGCCGTTCACAAGCAAAGATGGAGCCAGGTTTACCACTTTGTGAACAACTGCAGGAAAAAAATAGTCCAACAATTCAGGAACAATTTTTTTCAACGTTCAATTGCAAGGAATTTAGGGATTCCATCATCAACAGTCTATAATATAATCAGAAAATTGGAGAAGAGAATCTGGAGAAGTACCTGCATGTGAGCCACAAGGCCAAAAACCAACATTGAATGCCAGTGACCTTTGACCCCTGAGGTGGCACAGCATTGAAAACTGAAATCATTGTGTAAGGGATCTTAGTGCATGGGCTCAGGAACACTTCAGAAAACCGTTGTCAGTAAACACAGTTCGTCAGTTACATCTACAAGTGCAAGTTAAAAATCTACCATGCAAAGAAAAAGTCATACATCAACAACATCCAGAAAAGCAGCCGCCTTCTCTGGGCCCACGCTCTTTTCAAATGGATTAAGGCAAAGTGGAAAAGTCTGCTGTGGTCCGATGAGTCCACATTTCAAATTGTTTGAAATATCGGCATTTCCCCTTTTTTTGATCTGACGACCGATAATGATCCCTTTAAAATAGTGAAGCTCCGTGAAGCCGGTGTGCCTCTGTCTGCACTCACTTTTCTGCCTCCAGCATTGTCCCACCCACAACTCCGTCTGATTGCTTACAAACAGAGCTACAGCACAGTAACAGCCAATCAGCAGTGAGTGTGGGACTCGCCCTGAGTAGTTCACTGCGAGATGAAAAAAGTTTCATTAGAGCGGTCCGCGCTCTGCGGAGAAGCTCCGGAGATCAGATACATGTTTTTAAGGTAAATTACGCTGTAGACTCTCCTAAAATTGTAATAAACAGCCCAGCCCTCTACTCGCAACAACTTTACTGTGAGACCAATAAAGTTTTATAACCATAACCGGCGGCAGCTCTGCTCTCGGTCTCTCCTCACCTGTCTGCTAATCACTCCATACAACACTGAGGCAAATGTCCTTATAGAAATAGTCCGTGATGGTAGAAGCGTGCTTGTGTGTGTGTTTGTTCATGAGAGCGAGAGAAAGAAAGAGAGAGACCGTGTGTGTTAAAAAACCTAATGAACCCGACCCTGTCCAGTATTAAGGGAAGCAGGGAAGCACATGAAGGGGAAGGCTGTATAGCTTTTAGCATAGCATTGGCTCACTGGTCCACTTCTCTGCACTGTAACCACAGGGAGAGTGTCTGTTATGGTAAAAGTAGTGTGGCATCTGTAGGGAGGTATTTATTTAACATAATCTCTTAACTTTATAAACTCCTTTAATTTTTTTTTCAGATTTCTTTGATCTTAAAACACTTGAAAGATAAGATAATATTTTAGTAATTAAATTCTGGAAGACCTTATTTTCTGCAGAAAACTTTAGGGCAGTATTTATTTGTTCATATGTTCAGTCAGCTTTTAAAGACATGCTACTGAGCCAGGGAGCTGTTTGAAAATCATATGCCCAAAGGCATTAAACACAGTCAAGTAATGGAGTTTTTTTCTGTTCAAAATTTTACACCATTATTTTCACTTTTGCTGCAAATGAATATCGGTCACAGATATTGGTTATCGGTCTCCTTAACAACCGATAATCGGCATCGGTCCTGAAAAAAACATATCGGTCTATCCCTAATTGGTGTGTCTACAACGGAGGGATTATGTTTGTACACCTGATGGCTCTATTTGACCAATTACCTTAAAGGTGAGGAAATTTGACAGTCATTGCTTGGAATTGCACGGAAGTGACATTATGATATTCTTCTGTGTCCAAGCCATTTGGTATGTTTCGTGTTATTTAAATCACTATGAATTGTTTTGCCTAAAGTGTGAGGCTGACATTGAGGTGCAAGTCTGGGCTGATATTTTGCTCCATGAGTGTAAGGTTCTGATTATTGCATAATAATTTTGAGCTTAGTTTTTATGCCATTGAAAAAGAAACTGTAAGACAAGTCAAACAAGAACATGTTGATTATGATCAGAGATAAAATGTCATCATAAAATAAGCGATCAACACTCAAACCAAAAGTAAAAACTAAGTCTAAAGACCTAAAACTAAACTAAAACATGTCCTCTCACACATGTAGGGCTCTTTTTGTGTTGCATTAGATTACAAGAGCCTGTGAAGTTTATAAAAGACCAGGGAAATCTGTCACTATCATCAGTGTGAATATTAAAATCCCAGAGGATCACAAGCAGAGAAAACCTTGCTTAGGAATGAGCTGTTTGGGTGGCCTGGTGGACAGTTATGTGTTACCTAGTATGCTTCAGTCTTAACATTCAATATATTGTCTGCGCTATTAAAGAAAAAAAAAAGGGGGATTAAACTATTTTCAAACCATGAAATTCTACTTTTATCAAAACCTTCCCACATTGGCACAGCTCTACTTGAATGGGGTTTTGTCTATCCATCAATCTTTCATTTTTTTTGATGGTTTCTCCATCCAGTCATCCATCCCTCACCTCATGCACACATCCTGTGTCCGCACTCAGACAGATGTACCTGCAATGCACAGTGATGGGTCCATCTTGCCCAAACTGCTCCTTTGTTTTATGCACTTGGCTGATGAAGTCAATGAAACCCTCTCCAGTCTTTGGTACTCCTTGCTCTGGCCAGTCTGTGAACTGAAACTGCCGTATGGTTCTTGACTGACCATCCTGGAATAACACACACAGAATCAATGGAGATCATTGTCTATCACCCTGAATTAAGTTTTCTCAGAAAATATGAATGGTAACACAAAAACCTTTTTATCATTCATGGTTAGTGGTTGGGTGAAGACATTTATTGAAAAAAAAATAGTTTACTCTTTTTTAATCATAATGACAACAGAAACTTCAAAAACGACCCTGTTCCAAAGTTTACACCCCCCAGTTTTTAATACCTTGTTTTCCCCCCTTTAACATCAATAACAACTTTAAATTATTTTGTGGTCATTGTGGATGAGGGTCTTTATTATCTCAGATGGTAAAACTGCCCATTTTTCTTGGCAAAAAGCCTCCAGGTCCTGTAAATTATTGAGCTGTCTTGCATGAACTGCAGGTTTTATATAGGGGCCCAGCTGTTCCTCTGGATGTTGTACTATATGAAATGACCTTGTACAGTGTAAATTGCTCCTTTGGATCCACACAGATTGTTGTCAGAAGGTTCACAACGCATCGTACAAATGCAGCGTAGAGGAAGAGGACATTTACGTGGCTAAGTTACAATTACACTTCAAACCCCCCCCCACTGGATCGACGATATCAAGGCTAGGAGTCTGAGATGGCCACTTTAAAACCTTCACTTTCTTCAACCGTAGCCAATGGCAGGTTGATTTGGACTTGTGTTTTGGATCATTGACATGTTGGAATGTCCAAGAATGTCTCATGTGCAGCTTCTGGGCTGATGAGTGTAAATTTTCCTCCATTATTTTTTGATAACAATGACTACGTTTACATGCACACCATATTCCTGTATTAATCGGAATAAGGACAATATTCGGATTGTGTGGGAGTCATGTAAACACCTTATTCCACTTGTCATAACCAGAATAAGCTCATTTTCCGATTATTAAAAATCCGAATAACACCCCTAGCATATGCCTGTATTATCCCGAATATTGGGTCATGTAAACGCATTAATCGGAATATGCTCCAGAGTAAACTGCGTTAAAGGATGTTTTCCGTCTGCGCATGTTCAAAACGGCGAGAAGGCAAAACTCTCTACACTTTTGGGGTGAGGAGAAAACAGTTTTGTGCGCTAAATATGCGCTAGAACATGTTCATCTTTTGTTGAGAATCAGCTGCTTCCCACAGGAAACCGTCACGACTTATTTCTCATTCATCCCCTTCATCCCTGCAGCTCCAATGTTTTACACAGACAGACGCTCAGCGTCTTTGGGGGTCTATGGGGATGTAGGCGGGCCCTGACGCTCGGTCTCTGCGTGATGATTGGATGATCTGTCTGAGTGGGAATTTCTTTTTGATTGACAGTGGAATGAGTGAATCAGCGATCTTCAAGTTTTTACATTCACCCGAGCATTTTCAAAGTCTCTCATTCGGTTGTATGAACTGATCCGGTGGCTATACCGAATCATATGAGAGACTTTGTCTTTATCAAAAACGACCAGTTGGTGCTAATGTCAATACAGTGTTTTAAAAAAAACGCCTCCTAATTGACGTCTTGTCATGACGCTACTATTTGTACTGCTACTGTTTATTCAGAATATGCTGATTAACATGTAAACGGGAATATTCCGTTCGCTCAGCACTCTGTGGAGCATGTAAACACCTTATTCGGAATATTTCCTTAATCAGAATATGGACCCTAATCCGAATATGGTGTGCATGTAAACGTGCATTCATCCTTCCATCAGCTTGGACCAAGTTTCCTGAGCCTTTGTAGCTCAAACATCCCAAAAACATCAGTGATCCACCTCCGTGTTTCACAGTAGGAAAGGTGTACCTTTCATCATAGGCCTTGTTGACTCCTCTCCAAATGTAATGTTTATGGTTGTGGCCAAAAAGTTCAATTTTGGTCTCATCACTCCAAATGACTTTGTTCCAGAAGTTTTGAGGCTTGTCTCTGGGCTGTTTGGTGTATTGTAAGTGGGATATTTTGTGGCATTTGTGTAGAAATGGCTTTATTCTGGCCACCCAGCCATGTAGCCCATGCTTCTCCAAGTGTCTCCTTATTGTGGATCTTGAAACAGCTGCCCCAATTTTTTTGAGTCCTGTATTTCAGCTGAAGTTATTTGAGGGTTTGTCTTTGCATCTGGAACAATTTTCCTGGCAGTTGGAGCTGATATTTTTGTTGGTCTGCCTGACTGTGGTTTGGTTTCAACAGAATCCCTCTCTCTCCACTTCTTAATTAGAGTTTAACAGTGCTTCTTGGCATCCTCAATTCCTTGGATACTTTTTTAAATCCTTCTTCTGGTTTGTACAGTTGGATTACCTTTTCTTGCAGCCTCAGATAGTTTGCGCTGGAAGTGTTTTCAAATGAATAAAAAAATCAGATCTTAATGACAATGCCTGAAAATGCTCAAGAGAGAACTGTAAACTATTTACACAGCTAAATGAAAACTACAGAAATTAAGAAAGTGACGAATTACTGTATTTAGTGAGGTAACTGCGTACTAAACACTGAATACTTTTGTTTCAGATTTTTACTGAATATGCTTTTTGCATTCTACTTTGTTCAAAGCAATGTGCAAAAGAAAAATACACACTTATTTACAAAAAACAAAAGAAACAGTTTTGCAACAGCTTGCAATTATGTGTGGTCCAGAGTAAAATTACTGCAATATACAGTAAACATTACAGTATAATACAGGAAATAAAGTAATTCTTACTGTAACACTACTGTTCACTACAAAAAAGTAAATCTGTGGTACAGTAAAGCTGAACATCTAAATGTAAAAATGTAACAAGTGACACGTTTTTGTTTCATTGTAAGCTTGATGTGTAAAACAATGACAGTAATGCAGTGCAGATTGTTTGCTGTCCAATTTACACACCTGTTCTCCTGACAAAATGTTTGAATGAATGAGTTCACAGAGCTCTCCTCAACATTGGGCTTCACCCTATGACCAACCTAAGCCATTGTGATTGGCAGCATTGTCCACGTGCAACCCTAATTTCATCAGAAATCTGTCTATATACTTGACCTCTTCTACCCCTGGTCTGGCCTTCTCCCCTTCCTCACCCTTCTTCTACCATGCTGACCTTCCATTTCTGTATCATAGTATTGCACAAATGGTCCATATGTACTGCTTAAATTTTGCTTGGCAGGTTTTGAGAACTAGTTAAACAATTTTGTATGTGAAGACTCAAGCAATGAAATGAGGACTTAAAGGAAGCGACTATTTAGCATTTACAGTTTTTCTCAATTGTTACAGTTTTTCTCAATCGCTTTGGTGCATTTCTCTGAACATAATTAACTTTCTCATGAGTATTAGTTCAACCTCCACAACATTTAGTCATTTGTGCACATCATAGTAGCAGTAGCATTCATTTCACCAAATTGCAAATGATTTTGGACATGCATCAGTTGTTTTCATACATTTCTCTGCTGTTTTATAACATTTTTATTGGCTTGTGCAATGTCAGTCAAAATGAACCATACTTTAAAATGCCAAATAGTCACTCCCTATAAAACCCATAGTCCTCATTTCATTGCTTGAGTCTTTAAATACAAATTGTTGAACTCATTTTCAAAACCTGTCAAGCAAATTTTAATCTTGTCTTTATCATTGTTTTCCTGAAAATTAGTTGCAACCAATGATGAACCACTTCTTCACAGTCACTCAGAGCTGAATCCATGAACAATGGCTCTTGGCTCACATTTATGAACTCACCAGTACACATGAATCATTTCTACAATACTGTTACACAGAAATGGAAGGTGGGTGAGGATGGGGGGGTGGGTGGGTGCAAACCAGGGAAAGAAGAGGCAAAGAATATAGGGTAATTTGTGATGAAACGAGGGCCACACTCGTAGACCATGTTGTCAATCACAATGGCTGAGGCTGGTCAAAGGGTGCAGCTTAATGTTTTTAGGAAAGCCCTGTAAACTCAATCACTCAAATATTTAGTCAGAAGAACTCAGGTGTGTAAAGTGAACAATAAACAATCTGCACCGCATTACCGTCGAAACTTACGGTGGAACAAAAACATGTCACTTTTTTCATACATTTTTACATCTAGACCTACAGCTTTACGGCAGCACAGATTTACAGAATTGTGGTGAACAGTAGTATTACAGTAATAAGAATTACCACATTTACATTATAATACTGTAATGTTTTCTGTTTGAAACTGTAATTTTACTCTGCACCACACATGATTGTAAGCTCTCATGTTCTCATGTAAAGAAGTGTATATTTTTCCTTTGCAAATTGCTGTGAACAAATTGAAACTGCAAAACGCATATGCAGTAACAATTTGTAACAAAAGTATTCGGTGTCTCGGTTACCTCACTCAGTACTGTAACGTGTAACTTTCTTACTCTCTGTAGTTTTTAAATGACTGTGTAAATAGTTTGTAGTTCTCTCTTGAGCGTTTTCAGGTAGTGTCACTAAGATCTGACTATTTTTCACATTTGTAAACACTTCAAGAGTGAACTGTCTTAATGAAAACATGACAAAGTCATTTGACTGTCTTGTTCATGAACAATGGCGTAAGGACTTTTTATTGTGATGACCTAGACACCATCACAGACTCAAATACTTACTTTTGAGGCAAGAACTATCTATTTTGAGCAAGTGACACTTCTTCAGGTTATCGATGAGGTTTTGCAGATTTTATTAATTGTTTTGAGAAATACACTAACTGTTGCACAAATGTTAAGAGTAATGTGAGAAATGCGCCAAAGCAACTGAGAAAAACTGTAACACATATTTTCTGGTGCTTCAGACACAAAGACCACAACATGTAACCCATGCACCTAATCCCTGAACCAGTTCTCCTAAATTACAAACACAATTACTTTACACTCTAGCTGCAGTTCAAAAACACACTTTTTTCCAAAACACTACACACAATTCTCAGCATTTGGCACAATTCGCATGATAAACATTTCTTGTTTTCACAAGGAACACAGCTGTTGCTCAGAATTCTAAAGTAAATTTCCGTACTATGCACACTGACCAATCACATGAGCCAACCCACTTACAATCAGCAATTAGAGCTTTAGGACAAAAGGGAAACGGGTGAACTTCTCTGATTTTTCTCAGTCCTATTGAGGATTTATTTTCTGCCTAGAGATGCACAGTGTATCACAGATGAAGTCCACAAATTTAAATGTATCTTCTCACTGCTGCTTGGCCAGGGATAACATTCCTTGGGATATGGATGAGGCGATGTGGCCAGATAAAAACAGAAGAGAGGGACTAATATAGTTTTGTGTTTGTTTGATTGTTAATTTTTTTTACTGTAACCATATAAAATTCTCCTCCTGACATATAAAGCTCTAAATAAATTTGGGCCCTCCTATCTTAAACAGCTTATAGTTCCATATTATCTGTCAAGTTCACTGCGCTCTCAGCATGCAGGCCTGCTGACTGTGCCTGTGGTCTCTAAAAGTAGTATGGAGCCTTTAGTTATCAGGCTCCTCTTCTCTGGAACAACTTACCAATTTAGGTCTGGGGGGCGGACACCCTCTCGAGTTTTAGTAGCAGACTTAAAACTTTCCTTTTTGAAAAGCTTATAGTTAGAGCTGGATCAGGCCTGTATCCAGCTCTTAGTTAGTTATGCTGCTATAGGTCTAGACTGTTGGGGGGGAAACTGACACTCTAGGCTTCTGTTTCCCTTTCTCCTCTATCTGTCAGTCTAACTTTTATCTTTATGTACTACTGTAGTTATTAACCATGATCCTCACGAAGTCTCTGAGCTTGTTTGTAGGTTCATCTGGATTGTTGCTGTGGATCTACCAGCTGAAGTGGGACGACCTGACTCCAGCTGCTGTGGCTTTGACAGTGGTGATGAGTCGTTCGTGAACGATTCGTTCATTTGAACAAATCTTCTGGCTGAACGAACTGAACCGAATCACTTACTTGAAAAGATTTGTTCGTTTATGAACTGCAGTTGCACTTCCCTCTCCTGACTCTTGTCTCTGTCTCTCTTGACTGTTAGAGTCGCCCAAGCCCTCCCCCCCGCACCCATTTATGTCAATGATAGTAATGACTCAACAAACAAGACAGGGTCGGCTGGAAGTCCTGTGTCGCTCAAGCCCGCCCCTACATCTCCCTCTCGTGTCACCAAACATGATGAAGTAGTGAATGTTTTGGTTGCGTGAAAATATATATGAACTTTTTATGACTGCTGTCGGTTTGCAAACTGCTTCTATATCCATAATTACTCAGCTGACTGTTTTAAAATTAATTCTGATGGTTTCAAATAACGTTTATTTCATGAATTAATTACTGACGGACTGAGAAAGTGAGACACAGCTCTGAGCTGGAGCTCCGAATCAGTGATTCGTACTGACGTACTGACGTACTGAACTACTGAATGACGTGAACGAATCGCCAACTGAACTGGAGCTCTGTGTCAGTAATTCGTACTGAACGTACTGAAGACACGTACATCCAGTAAGTGAACGAATCGCGGAGTGAACTGAAGCTCCGTGTCAGTGATTCGTGAACGTACTGAAGACACGTACATCAAGTACGTGAACTGAAGCTCTGTGTCAGTGGATGTCGGATGTCGAGAGCCGCGTCAGCTACGTAACACGTGACGTCACTGCAGCGCTCTGAGCGCTACACAGTGTACCCCGCGAATAAATACAAGGAAAAAGAAATTTATGGCATTGTAAACAAAAAGAAAGATGGAGGACATCCAGCAACTCTTCTACTTTGTGATCCACATGTGGCTCTTTATTCCATAACGCAAAGAAGCTTTGTTACAGGAAAGGCTACGTGCAGGGTTGTGTGTTGTTCTTTATTACTGCTGCCGCACGGGAAGTTACCAATCTTTTAACCAATCAACTACCGCTGTGATTATAGCCCCACCCCTGGGGCCGGTTTGGAGCGGCTTGGCACCCCAACGGAAGGGTGCTGAAAAGCGGAACGGTATGGGTCGCTTATAAGGGGACCCGTCCCGCTTTTAGTCTATGGAAACGCTACAAAATGCCTGCCATACCGAGACAAACCGACCTGATCAGCTTGGTGGAAACGGGGCTTTAGTACAAATTGAGCATCGTGGAAGCACCACAGCCTACCTGAGTATTGTTGCTCACCATGTCCATCCCTTTATGACCACAGTGTGACCATCTTCTGATGGCTACTTCCAGCAGGATAACGCGCCATGTCATGAAGCTTGAATCATCTCAGACTACTTTCTTGAACATGACAATGAGGTCACTGTACTCAAATGACCTCCACAGTCACCAGATCTCAATCCAATAGAGCACCTTTGAGATGTGGTGGAACAGGAGATTCGCATCATGGATGTGCAGCTGACAAATCTGCAGCAACTGCATGATGCTATCATGTCAATGTGGACCGAACTCTCTGAGGAATGTTTCCAGTACCTTGCTGAATCTATGCCATGAAGGATTAAGGCAGTTCTGAAGGCAAGAGGGGGTCCAACCCAGTTCTAGCGAGGTATACCTAATAAAGTGGCCAGTGAGTTTTTAAATCTAATATATATATATATATTTGTGTGTGTGTGAGAGATGGAATTTTTCATATTATTGTATTTATTTTAGATTCAGATTGTTGGCATAAGATGACAGAAAAAAGATGCAAACTGTCTTGTAAACATTTGTCTTTATTTGCAATCACTCACGATCCTGTTTGAAAGCTTTTGGGAGCCAATATTGCAAAAAAAAACCTTTTTTACATTTTGTTTTTCATACTGGTCTTTTGGGCCAAAGCAAGTAGTTTTATACTTGTTTTTATTATCATTACCAAAAATTTTAAAAAAGGGAAGAAAAAGAACCTACCCTTGCATCTGTGACCTTGAACTCTCTAAGGATGTACTGAGGCATGTTGTACTCTGCCATGGGGTCCACCACAAAGTACTGGTAGCGTGCAGAGTGGTCAGAAGGCCAGTACTGATGACACTTCTCCTGAAGAATGGGGTTAAGAAATTAATTACCATGAAGTCCATTGAACCTGGATCTCTGAACTTTTCGTATTTCAGAGTCACTTATCATCATTTTTACAATGGATGGTGAAAGCTGGACATTTTGATATCTATTTGAAGCATGTAGAGCCCCGCCGCCACCGCCACAGACACACACACACACACACACACACGCACACACAAACATTAACATGTAATGTGTTACCCGTCCCATCTCGCGTAATTTGGTCAGCATGACTACAATTGTGGAATTTTGTTCCCACAGCATCCTCCAAAAATCCTCAGTGGTCTCGGGTAATGGGCCCTGGGCAGCGATGTAAGCTTTCTGATGCCTGGGTATTGAAGCAAAGACATTTTCATCAGAAATTGCAGGAGTTAACTCCACTGGACCAGAAATGATATTGTGCTAAATGATGTGGCTCAGTAATGCTGATATAATAAAATAATACCAAAAAGTAATAATTTGTGGAAAAAATGTAAGATCTTCTTTCTTTTGCTCAGGCTTCCATTGATTGCACTTGCTTTTCGTAGGGCCAGACAAGCAATAGCAAGAACCCAATGGCAAAATATCATACAAAGGGTTAATTTCTACAATTCAGTTTTTGTCAAAATAAACAGTATCAGTCAACCGCATGGGTACTAAATTAATCTAAGTTGCTATAATTTCTGAGTAAATTAATTTGTGTACTGGCCTATAACCATCAATTAGACTGGCATTGATGTAGTCGGACCCTTCCACCCCTCTGATTGGCTGCAGGCAGACACGATTGGATTCAAAAGGCAGGATGTTCACCAGGCGGTTTTTGAATTTGTTACATGGTAGATTGGCACTGATGAATCTTGAGATGTTCGCATTGGAATTGGTCAGTTTCTGCAGACACAGAGGAGGAGAGCAGGCAAACATTCTTCAGCTGAGCGACAACAGACAACAACAACTCTCATTATACATTGGTGCATTTTCAAAAGTGACCCACTATTGATTTTCCAGATGCAGACACTGCTGAAGAGAAATTAAATGGCAAAACAACCCTAATTCCAATGAAGTTGGGATGTTGTGTAAAATAAAGAAAGAAGAAAAGAGAAAGAAGAAAAACAAAGTACAATTACTTGCTTAACTGGTTTAACCTATGTTGACCTGAATACACTACAAAGACAAGACATTTATTCGTCAAACTGATAAACCTTTTTTTTTTTAATGCAAATATCCCCATATTTTGAATTTGATGCCTGCTACAGGTTCCAAAATGCTGGGGCAAAAAAATAAGACTGGGCAAGTTGAGGAATGCGCCCTGGCAACCAATCCAGGGTGTACCCTGCCTCTCACCCAATGACAGCTGGGATAGGCTCGAGCCACCCACGACCCTGAATAGCAGGATAGAGGGTGAAGAAAATGGATGGATGGAAGTTGAGGAATGCTGAAAAAATAAAAAGGCCTGTTTGAAACATTCCACAGGTGAACAGGTTCACTAGAGAAAGGTGAGTGTCATGATTGGGTTGAAAAAAGGCATCCCCAAAAGTTGTTCACAAGCAAAGATTCACAACTGCATTAGCAAACAGTCCAACAGTTTAAGAACAGTGTCTCTCAGCGTTCAACTGCAGGGCTTTCGGGATTTCATCACCCACAGTCTATAATCTGAAAGTTCCAGAGAATCTGAAGGAATCTCTGCATGCAAGCAGCAAGGCCCAAAACCAACACTGAATGCCTGTGACCTCTGACCCCCAAGGTGGCACTGCATTTAAAAAGTATCATTGTGTAAGGGATATTTTAGCACGTGGACTCAGGAACACTCCAGAAAAACAGTTGTCAGTCAACGTAGTTCATCACTAATTCTACCAGTGACAGTCAATCTCTACCATACAAAAACATAGACAGATATCAACAACAGCCAGAAACGTCACCGCTGCCTTCTCTGGGAGCTCATTTGAAATGGACTGGGGTAAAGTGGAAAAGTGTGCTGTGGTCTGATGGGTCCAAAGTTCAAACTGTTTTTGGAGATAATAGACGTGGTGGCCTACGGGCCAAAGGGACCAGAAGAAGAGGACAATCCGGATTGTTCTCAGCGCAGAGCTCAAAAGCCAGCACCTGTGATGGTGTGGGGGTGTGTCAGTGCCCATGGCGTCATGGGAAACTGTCACATCTGTGAAGGCAGCATTAATTTTGAAAGGTACACAAAGGTTTTGGAGCAGCATATGCTGCCGTCCATTTTTCTCAGGGACATCCCTGCGTATTTCAGCAAGACAATGCTGAGACGCATTCTGCACCTGTTACAACAGCTTCATAGTAGAAGAGTGCAGCAACTAGAATGGCTTGCCTGCAGTCTAGACCTGTCTCCCATTGAAAATATGTGGCTCATAATGAAGCACAAAATACAACAATGGAGCAACTGACATACATCACCAGGAATGGGGAAGAATTCTAGATCCAATCATTCAACAAATAATATCCTCAATTCCCAAATGCTTATTGAGTGTTGCTAAAGGAAAAGAGATGTAGCATAGTGGAAAATTTCCCAGCTTTTTAGGAATGTGCTGCAGGGCTTAAATTCAAAATGAGTGTAAATTTGCAAAAACTAAAAGGTTCATCAGTTTAACCATTACATATCTTGTCCTACTTGTGTATTCAATTGAACAAAGGGTAAACAGGATTTACAAATTATTGTATACTATTTTAATTGGAGGTGCCATATTATGCAAAATCCACTTTTATATGGGTTACTAACAAAAATATGGGTCCCCAGGCGTGTCTTAAACACCCCTGCCAGTTGTTCCGCCTCCTCCCCCCGCCTCCTGTAGCTTTGTCTGACAACCTACAAAGTCAATATCAAATACAGAAAAACCCCCTCGTGTGCACCAGATATCAGCTGCACAGCAGAAATCCGCCAGTTTTTTGTGTTCTTGTGATAAAAATGACAGTTCAGGAGTCAAGACTCAGTTGAGATTTACTTTGATCTTGGACTTAATCACGCTTATAACTGCATTGATTGCAAACTATATATATATATATGAATATCTGGTTGTAAACATTCAAAAAGAAGCTTGTACATACCTTTTTTCAAAGTGTTTTTTTGTTAATGTATTTATTTATTCCAACATTTGAATTTTACTGTTTTTATCTGTTGTGCAGCATTTTGGTAACCTTGTTGTTTTTAAATTGTGCTAAATCAAGTGGATAGAATTGGACTGTGATGTTATTCCATCTCTCAATGCACCTCTTGCCTTCCCTCTCCCTCCACCTCTCTCTTCACTCATAACACAATCTCAGCAGATGTCTGACTAACATTAGTCTTGCTCTGCACCAGGTTTCTGTCTCAGGTTGTTTGTTCTTGCCATTGTTACTTACACAAGCTGTAAAGGTCTGTATTAAGGATCAGATTGAGTCCTGCCTGTATGAAGGTACTAGATCTTGTCCTGTCTTGATGTTGGGTCTTTGATAAAAATACAGCAGAGTATGGTCTGAGATTGTTACGGTATGTTCTTGTAAAGTTTGGTGGGATGACTTCAGTCATGTATTGACTTTATACACTGCCTGGCCAAAAAGAAAAAAGTTGCCGCCTGGATTTATCCAAGCTATTAGGTACAAGGCTCTTCTTACAGAGCCTACTGTACAAGCCTGTGGGGGCAGTGCTATGATCTGGGGTTGCTGCAGTTGCTCAGGTCTAGGTTCAGCAACATTATGTTTCCAAAGAATGAGGTCAGCTGACTAAATGAATATACGGAATGACCAGGTTGTTCCATTAACGGGTTTTTTTCTCCTCTAATAACACAGGGATATTCCAAGATTATAATTCATCAGGCTCAAATAGTGAAAGAGTGGTTCAGGGAGCATGAGACTTCTTTTTCTCACATGGATTGGCCACCACAGATTTCAGAGTTTAACCCCATTAAGAATCTTTGAGATGAGCTGAAGGAGGCTTTGTGCAGTGGTCAGACTCTCCCATCATCAATACAAGATCCTAGCATAAAATTAGTGCAACACTAGCTGTAAATAAGTCTTGTGACATTGTAGAGGCTTGTAGTGACAATACCACAGTGAATACGGGCTGTAACCAAAGTTGAAGGCGGTCCAACCAAATACTGAAATGACAGATATTAAGAAAGGTTGTTTTTTCTGAACATTGCCATGATTATTTAAGCTTGGTAACGTACAGAAAAAATAAATTACAAAACACTAATAAAAAATAACATTTAGAACTCAAGGAGTTCACACAAACGGCTCCTCTTGGCAAAGTAAATGTGTTCTGCAAAATATGGCAGCCGGACCACAGTTTTGTTGTCGTGATGCTAAACAGGACAAGTTAAAATTTTTTTTTTTAAAAAGACAGGTTGTTTTTTACAGGAGGATTGAAATACACTGCCTGGCCAAAAATCAAAGTTTCCACCTGGATTTGACAAAGAAAATAATTACAGGCAGTGTGTTTTGTCTTCACTCCTTATTTTCTATACATCTGGTTAATCTCCAAGGAGTTACAGGAGTTGGAGTTCAGCCACCAAAGGAAATCTTCGGTGACTGATATAAACCCTTTCCCCAAAACCACACATGCAAGTCTTCGAGTTCAATGTTGTAATGGCTTTGAATGTTGCTTATGCGCTGAGGCAAGTTTTTCCTAATCCCAAACTGTGCCCCAACCCTTGGCCTAGTCTAGCATTGAGTTTTTTTTCTCCCTCTTCTCTCCTAATGTTACCGATAACTCACTCTACTGAAACACGGTGCTGAAGAAAGTGAACTAGCAGTTCTCCCATTCCTGTCCTCCCCATGTTATACAGTCATGGACGAAAGTATTGGCACCCCTGGAATTTTTCCAGAAAGTACACCATTGCTCCCAGAAATTGTTGCAATTACAAATATTTGTGGTATGAATGTGTTCATTTCCTTGATGTGCATAGGAAAAAAACAAAAAAAACAAGAGGGCCTTCGCCCGCCTGCGGTCGCTCGGGCCCTAAAAAACAAACACAGTGTCCACAGTCAAACATGGTGGAGGTTCAATGACGTTTTGGGGTTGTTTTGCTGCCTCTGGCACTGGGTGCCTTGACAGGGTGCAAAGAGTCATAAAATCTGGAGATTATCAAAATCTTTTGGGCTATAATGTAGGGCCTAGTGTCAGAAAACTGGGTCTGTGTCAGAGGTCATGGGTGTTCCAGCAGGACAATGACCAAAAAAATGGAGACACAGGCTGCGTCTCATTTGTGCTAAATGATGTCTCCTCCGTCCTCTCTCCTCGGCGACACCGGAAGTAGTTCCAGAGCTGACATATTGAAGACTGTCCCATTTGCGCTAAATTGCTCAGAGGAGAGAGGAGAGAGGATGGAGGACACTGATCGGAGGAGAAATAATCGAGGAAACACGAGAGCTGCCTTTGTGGAAGTTTTTTTACTGAAAGACACACCCCCACACGGGATGACGGTCTCTGATTGGACGGTGTTCCGGTTCAGAAACTTTCTCTGACATTTCACATCAGCGAAGCTAAATGATAGAGAAAAGACAGAGCTGAAAACAGTCTCTGAAATAGTTCAGAAGCTGGGATTAAAAACGTGTTTGATGTGAGTTTGAAGCACTACACGCAGATCACAACTGTCATTAAATCCATCCATTTTCTTAACTGTCTATCCTGCTATTCAGGGTTGCGGGTGGCTGGACCCTATCCCAGCTGTCATTGGGCGAGAGGCGGGGTACACCCTGGATTGGATACCAGTCAATCGCAGGGCTGACATATAGAACAATGATTCACGCACACACTCACTGTCATTAAATCAATAAAACAAATCAATAAAACACATCAATACCGAGTTTTTATAACTGAGATTCATCATGCAATAATTCGTATAGTTAAATGAAATAGAGAAAAAATAGTCATTTATGATCAGTTATTTTCCCTATTTATTTTCCTGCAACTTCTCTTTCTTTATAAAGAGACTTTAAGTCAGAGAATAAGTCTGTCGGGACAAAAACACGTTACATTTCAGTTTATGAAGTTTCATTCATGAGCAGGAGGTTTGTAGAGAGAGACATGATTTCTATTTTACCCTAACATCTAACTCTTTTAGTGTTCCCATAGATTATATATTGTTATATAATCAGTTTCAGGGTTCACGATCGGATCTGCTCTGAATAAAGGATAGATAATTAATAAATAATCCAATAATGGCGCATTTCACCCCCAAAGCGATCCTTGCGCTTCTTAACTGGACACTGAATGAAAAGAGCTAAAGTTTTCTTCATGTGAAAGTGTTTGTTCAGAGATTAAAAACTAAGATGAAGCTGTTTCTGTTTATATTTAATTAAAGTTATTACAGCTCATGTGCAGACACACAAACAGCTGTTAGAGCTGAAAGACAGATGATCCTGATCAGCTGATGCAGTCATCATTTCAAGACCTCACGTCATGAAACGCCCCTGAAGGAAAGGACGTCTCATTTGCCTTAAAACGAATCTCCTCGTCTCCTCGCTCCTCTCTTCATTTCCTCGCGTCTCTCTCGTGCATCTCTGGTGGGCGGGACTAAGACGCAAGTGACCCACACAAGTGGAAGAAGGAAGGATGAAATTTAGCGCGAATGAGACGCAGCCAAAGTGCTGGAGAGTTCTGAAGTTCATATTTTTCAACAATTTTGCGTTTTAAGTCCTCAGACACTCCTCAGCCCTTGTTTCTTTTCCCCATGCTTGGTGCGACACACAAAGTCTCACAACACAAAGATTGAGTCAACTTTTATAAATTCTAACTGGCGTCAGGTGTGATTTCTAAATTACCAGCACCTGTTACCTGCCACAGCCGATTATAAGCAAGCATTACCTGCTTGAAATGAAATGATTTACCCATAATTCTAAAAGGGTGCTGCTAATTTTTTCCCAATTTTTTTGTTTTGTGTAAAATTGTGTCCATTTAGGCTTTTTTCTTCATTTTTCTGTTTTTCCTATGCACATCAAGGAAATAAACACATTCATACCAAAAACATTTGTAATTGCAACAATTTTTGGGAGAAATGGTGTATTTTCTGGAAAAATTCCAGGGGTGCCAATACTTTCTTTCTAGACTGTGTGTCTCTGTCTTTTTTATGTTTCTTGGACGGGATGTAACTGAAAGGAAAAATCTTTTCTACTGAACATGTTCAAAGGTTGGTGAATAAATGAATCTTGAATCTTGAATACAGTTTTTATCAAAAACACACCTGCACCTACACACACACAAACACACAGAGCATTTTTTTGACTGAAATACAATAAACGTTTCATTTCACAACTCATGTCAAAGACAAAGATGATGCCAATTGTTTTTTGTTTTTTTATAACCCTGGTAAGAGTCTCACAAAAGGACTCAGAAAAACAGGAGAACAGCACAGACAACTTAAGCTCTTTGGCCCAGGCAACAACCAGTACTGGAAGAACATTATGTACCTTGAACTCCATCTCTAGACCGGTTAAAGACTCCCCAGGAGGAACCTGGGTAAGCCTCTGTATGTGGATGTAGAGGTTTCGGGCCGGGATGTCTGTGTTTCCGTATGTGGCCGCCTCGAGCAGGGCTTCATGGATGAATATGTACTGCTCCTCAGTCTGCACCATGTAGTTCCTCTGAGCTCGTATACATGTTACATAACCATAGATGTCCACTGACTTCTCTTGTTTCATTCTCTCCAGCATGGCGTCGATCACAATAAAGCAACCCGCTCTTCCCACACCAGCGCTGGCAAAAACACAGGAAAAGACTTATTGATGTTATTGTTTTCATGGAGAGAAATGTACAGTTTTTGAGAAGAGCCAGGGGAACTCAACTGCGTATAAAACACAAAGAACTGGCTCCAAACTAGACCTAGAATTGTGGTAACTCCTCTGAAAGTGGGTGAGAGACTCTCTTAGTCTTCACAGTCAGCTCATTTATACTCGTTCGTACTCAGTTATAGTTGATACTGGTTAAAAGTTAGCCCCCTTGAGCCTTCCACCAGCTGGCAAAGTCACCACCATTAATGGTGCTGACAGCAGGACTGCTGCAGCTGTTTGGCTGCTGAAGCCTGTAAGACCCACATATTGATGAAAAGTTTGCTGGTTGTGTGAGATTGTGGCCTGATGGCCAGATCAATAAACAGACCTACCATCCAACATCACTTCAGGCTCAAACAACAGGGCCCAAAGACCATTTATATATGGTCTTTTAGGAAAAAAAAGATTAAAAAAAACATAATGACAAACTAAATGTGGTTATTATTTTAAGGATGCTTAAATGATGTTGTACTTGGTGTTGTATTATTACAACAATAGGCAGACATGCGTCATGTGTTACTGTTGAAGAAAAAATGTGTTCAAATTAGAGACAAAATATGTGAAGAAACTGGATATCTAGGGATCTTATGAATTCTTTGGTAAAGTAAGATGATGTGGAGCTACACAGCAAATGTTGATAGACGAGATCAGGATGGCAATCAAAGTTTCAAGCCAGGCCAGCTGCCGTCAGTTTTGCAAGTTTGTTTGGCTCTTCACTTTAAACCTTGGCTCACACTATGGGAATGTCAGGCTCATTTAACCCCATTGTTGCCCTCCTGACAACTGAGGGAAAAGTGTGGTCCAGGGTTGGACCAAGGTCAGCCCCGGTGTTCCTCCAAGCATTTTTAATGTTTATCAGAATCACTACATTTTCTGTGAGGATGGATGACAACGGCCAACGAGGGAAATGATATCTGTGATATCTATAGCCAGCAGCACCCCACTAAGCCCCATTTTTGGGCTTTTGTTTACATTATGATATAACACAGGATCATGTGGTGAATCAATCTCTGGTCCAATAATCTTGATGAAATCCTATAGTGTGTGCTGGTCATTATTTTCAAATCTCGTTGCATGTGCATGTTTAAGATTTAAGAGAAGATAATCTGTGAAGATTCTTCTCATGTGTGTAATATGACCCCATTCCACAACCTCTTAAGATTTTTCAAATCCTGTAGTGCGCCACTCCACTTTCTGTAATGTGGAAGCATATTATAGCAAAACCTCAGTCAGCTGGGTCAGTGCTTAATGGCAAAGGCATTGAGTCTAAATCAGCATATATTTTTTATCAATCAGCAACATTTTTCTGATTCAACATTTGATGTTGTCTTTGCGCTTTTTTGAATTTATACATAACAGAGCTGACTTTACTGCAGATGCACTGTCACTGTGATCACACTCCCTCTGATTGCATAAGAAACGGTGCTGGGTAAATAACAAAGTCTACATGTTGATGTCAGAGGCAGTTTACCTGCAGTGGATTACCATAGGTCCAGCATCTGGAGGATTAGTGGCTTTAACTCTGCGTACAAAGGCAATTGTAGGGTTGGGATATTCAGGCACTCCGTGGTCAGGCCAAGCCATAAACTGGAATTGTCGTACCTCTCTTTTTTCACTCGACCCATGCTGTCAAAGCATATGAAACACACATTTATCAGAACAGGATAGGAAACAATAAAGGTGAGGTATTCTTTCAGCAAAAAACAATGAATCATAACAAAAACAGACAAAGAGAATCTGTTATCATTTTCAACATGACTATCTATCTTTCTGAGTTTATTATGGGCTCTTTGAACCTCACGGTAAAAAGTCCACCACAATACATTAAACAAGAACAATATTTTGTTGGCCTTCACTAGCCTTAAGGCCACCATCATGGAAAAGGAAAGAACCATCACTCCTGACTGATGCAGAGAGAAGTGCTCCATACCTCTTATCACCAAAGAAATATTATATATCTAAATTACAAATCTTCAATCAAATAATGACTTCGTATTCTTTGATTTGATGCTCACGCAACTGCCCCGTTTTAATATCACCAGATTTAATCATATTCCACTTTCTACCACACAAACAACTGTAAATGACCTCATGTTAGAAACTAATGAAAAAAGAGAAAAGCCTCATAGTGTTATAATACACTTTTCATCTTAACCCTCTCAAGGCAGACATTGCAGATTTGCAACATGAGTTCAAGGATCTCTATCTCATCAACATGATAAATAGTTTGTTTAAAAACCTGTTAAAATATTTTTAAAACATATTCTACCACCTTGAGGATTGTCATGTCACTACAGTCGGCTGAAGTTGTATTTTAGCCCTTTTAAAAATGTCTGCTCTCATGAAATTATCCCACATATTTATGGGGTTATGTAATTATCTCACATATTTTCAGAAAAATCATTGTTAGCTTAGCAAGAGGTCGCAGTAAGAATGACATATAAATAGTACTCTTTTATCTAAAATAAGTGTTTTCTGCATGAAACGAATGCACATATGCTAAAAAACATGAATAAATAGATAAAATAGTTTGCAAAACTGCCCAGTGCATCTATGTGATGCAAGAAATATATCATGAATGAATTGATAATGCAACATTTTTTGTGGAGTTTATTAAAAGTGCTTGGTCACTACCCAGAGCTCAAAAATGTGGAATTTTCTGACTTTTTTTTGATGGGTTGGTCCTGACAGGGTTAAATCAGTACAAATGTAAGAAACTTCAAAGGATACTAAAAGTAAACAAAATCTTCTTTAAAGAGGAACGTCTTCAAGTTTTTGTTTGTTTGTTGTTTTGAAAGCATCCATAGTCTGTGGGGTCCAGAGGTGATTGGCTAGGGNTGTGTGTGTGTGTGTGTGTGTGTGTGTGTGTGTGTATGTGTGTGTGTGTGTGTGGGTGTGGAGGTAAGGGATGTGAAGATGTGAAAAAGTACAGCATGAATGAGGGAGATATCATGTGTAAGGGTCTGAGGATGGACCGGGGGACACTGGTTTGGAAACGTGGCAATGTACTGATTTTCATTTAATGTCATTTCCTGTTTGTGTGAGAGAGTTTGTGAGCCCACATTTAAGATGTGGCTCTTTGTAGTGCCACTGTGATTTTTTTGGCTCTTGGTGTCTGACTGGTTGGCCACCCCTGGGCTAGGGTATTCCACAGGCGTGCAGCAGTGCAAAAGGCTTGTTCTCCCAGTGTCCAAAGCTTCGCTTTGGTGGTGGTGGTGGTGGTGGTGCGGGGGTGTTCTGATGTGCTGGGTATGTTGCTGAGTGAGTATTACTTGAGGTATGAAAACACGTTTCCATAGATTCACTGATGGGTGATGACTATATTTTATTCTTGCAGTGATGGGAAGCAAGTGAATTGATGCGTGCAGGGATGTTGTATTTGTTGGCCGTATTGTTCTAAATTAGTTGGGGATTGTGAGGGCATTGCAATTGCAAAGACCAAAGTTCAAAAGTATCTTTACTGTCCCCACAGATATTTTTTTTTGCAGCTAAAGACAAACAAAACCTAAGCAGCACAAGTTTGATATTCCATTATACAGTCCTGATAGGTTGTCCCATCAGTCACAGTGCCCATTTTAAATATGATTCCTAAACTGAGTAACCCATGGTGCTATGGTGTACCATCAGAACAACAGTTAGAGGCTCACCTTGTAAAGGGAAAATGTACGTAAGCTGTAAGTAGAAAGCTCCACAGTGTCCAGAATGGTCACTTGGATCATCCCATATGTCCCTGTGCCTCGACTCGGCCAATACTGGTCACACTTTACCTGCAAAAGACATACATGAAAGACAGACTTAGCAAAAAAATACAATCAAACTTGGAATTCATGTGAGACTGACTGGTATCCAGTATGTGAGGCTGAGATTTGTAACGCTCAGAATCCCTTTCCTGCGCTACTACACAAGGGGGAATCTTTACGGGTAATCAACAGTTAAAAAAAGTGACTCAACCCAATCAAAAACAATTCAAAATTCACTCTTTGACTGGCCAGACTCAAAGCATCATAGAGAAAAACGAAATTAGGCAGCAACGAGTATTTAATAATCTCACTACCCAACAGCCCCAAACAACAATGAAAACACTCACAAAAACAATAAACAAACCCCCAAAAAAAACCCAAAATGCAATTTCTCAATTCCTAAATAACCCAAAATGCCTTTTCCAACAAAAATTCCTTTGTAGACAATGAAAAGTTGTTTAAAAGAATCTCTTAATTTAAATAAAAGTTCGTTGGCAACGATACGCTATCCCACCCCAAGTGTCTTTACGCACGCTAATGTCCGATAATCCACAAGGAAATTTAAAAAAAGGAAAAAAATCCAAAAAGAAGGTTTGATCGAACAAAAATCACTGGTATACCAGGTGTCCAAGGAAAAGAAAAGTCGGGCAAACAGCTCCTTTGTTCTCCTCCACGCCATAGGTGCTCAGCGTCAGCAGGAGGAGCGCAGCCATTTAAAATCCACAATCCGGCGTATCTCACAAGCCACTGTGATAACCAGTTTTCGGTTTTATTTCATAAGTCACTTTTCAAGCACATAGATAGTCCGAATTTGTTTCCCGTTTCCACATTTCCACCTTTGCTTTCCCAGTTACAATCCGACCAACCAACCAACCCCATCCTCTACGACACATCCTACTTATATAATTTCGGTTGTCAAACATTCATTTCCTTTTTACACAAATACATAATATACATTTCTTGACACCCATTCATAATTTTCATTCTTAGCACCCATACATATTTTATTTACAGGGAATAATTAACTTCAAGCCCATCACAAAGCACACTTGTATTTTCCTTTCTTTTTGTGCTCTTTTTATTTACCTGCATATGGACTTATAATTTACCCAAAGGTGACACCGTCACACATTTATTTTCTATATATTTATTGCTGCACAAAGTCCGGAGGCCATTTTAAATGGCCATTAACTTCTAATATGACTAACCAGGGTAAAGCTAACAGTCTGATGGCTTTTCAAGCTACCATAATGGCTCACGTCACAACCAGCAAAGAGGAACCAAACAATACTGACAGACTGTCAAGGATTCAAGGATTCAAGGATTCAAGGAGTTTTATTGTCATTCAACCCATGTAAAACATGGGTGGGACAAAATTAGGTTACCCTGGTCCCGGAGCAAACTCAATCATAGAAATGAGAATAATAAATATAAATATATACAAATATACAATAAAAAAGAGAATAAAAGAAGAACACAATCAACTAGCCTTTGTAACAAATAGACAGAATAAAATAATTAACTGTGCAAAAATTGCAGTGTTCATTTGTCGGGAAGGCACTAAAGGGGACCACTAGAGTTCAACAGTCTCACAGCTTCAGGAAAGAAGCTCTTCCTCAGTCTGGTAGTCCTGCTCTTGATGCTCCGCAGCCTCCTGCCTGAGGGGAGAGGGACAAACAGAGCATGTGCGGGATGGGTGGGGTCTTTCATGATGCAGGAGGCCCGTTTCCTGCATCTGGAGGAGTATATGTCCGTGGTAGTTGAAAGACTGCATCCCACAGTCCTCTGTGCCGCTTTCACTACCTTCTGCAGAGCCTTCTTCTCTGCCACAGAGCAGCTGCCGTGCCACACAGTGATGCAGGAACACAAGATGCTCTCCACCGCACACCTGTAGAACGCCGTCA
>RPOG01001094.1:0-42102 GCA_008086565.1 Thalassoma bifasciatum | reverse complement strand
GATGCAGGAACACAAGATGCTCTCCACCGCACACCTGTAGAACGCCGTCAGGACTGAGCTCCCCAGTCCGGCGCGCCTCAGCCTCCTGAGGAAGTAGAGCCGCTGGTGTGCCTTCCTGACCAGAGAGGAAGTGTTGGTGCTCCAGGTGAGGTCGTCCGAGATGTGCACGCCCAGATACTTGTAGCTGGAGACCACTTCCACCGCTGTTCCTCCGATGTGCAGGGGAGGGAGGAGATGTCTGCTCCTTCTGAAGTCCACGATCATCTCCTTCGTCTTCTTCACATTGATGCAGAGGTTGTTGTCTCTGCACCAGCCCTCCAGGTGCTCCACCTCCTTCCTGTAGTCGGACTCGTCATTGTTTGTGATGCGTCCAATCACAGCAGTGTCGTCTGCGAACTTTACAATCAGACAGCTCGGGCTTATCGCTGAGCAGTCATATGTGAGCAAGGTGAACAGGAGTGGGCTCAGCACACAGCCCTGGGGGGACCCGATATTGAGGATGATGGGAGAGGAGGAGACGTCATGGATCCTCACAGACTGCGGCCTGTCTGTCAGGAAATCTAGGACCCAGTTGCACAGGGTGGAGCTCAGTCCGAGTGAGAACAGCTTTTGGGTCAGAGTCTGTGGTCTGATGGTGTTAAAGGCAGTAAGAGTCTTTCTTTTCTATGTGGGTGAGGGCTGTGTGGACCACAGAAGAGATGGCATCCTCTGTGGATCTATTTTTCCTGTAGGCGTACTGGTGTGGGTCCACTGTGGTGCTGATTGAGTCTTTGATGCGGGCCATGACCAATCTCTCGAAGCACTTCATGACTATCGGGGTGAGGGCTACTGGCCGATAGTCATTTAGGCCTGTCACTGAGCTAGGTGGGGAATACCATCCCATCCTTCCATTTTCTTCTGCTTATCTGGGGNCAGGGTGGAGCTCAGTCCGAGTGAGAACAGCTTTTGGGTCAGAGTCTGTGGTCTGATGGTGTTAAAGGCAGTAAGAGTCTTTCTTTTCTATGTGGGTGAGGGCTGTGTGGACCACAGAAGAGATGGCATCCTCTGTGGATCTATTTTTCCTGTAGGCGTACTGGTGTGGGTCCACTGTGGTGCTGATTGAGTCTTTGATGCGGGCCATGACCAATCTCTCGAAGCACTTCATGACTATCGGGGTGAGGGCTACTGGCCGATAGTCATTTAGGCCTGTCACTGAGCTAGGTGGGGAATACCATCCCATCCTTCCATTTTCTTCTGCTTATCTGGGGTCGGGTCGCTCACCAGCAGGTGGTGATCAGTCGACAGCTCTGCCCCTCTCTCCGAGTGTCCAAAGCAAGTGGCAACCTCTGGTCTGAAAAAATGAGGCAACACGGAAGTGCTAAAAAGCTGCTGTTCCTCCAGTGACCGCTTGAGGCTGGCTCCAGAAGCACCCGAAGTCCTGTACAAGCAGACGGGAAAAAGGCTGTTTTCAGAGCCGAAATCAGCGTATTTAAAGCCTGGTACAAACTCTGTCTCCCGTCTGGATCGCTAATTTCGCATACGGCACACACTGTGAGGGGGGTGAATTTTTTTCTAACTCGTCCGTTTGGAAGATATTAGGATCGAGAACTTACCCAATCAGAGCCACAGCTCAGATCATGTGACTGACAGGCGCCCAATAGCTGTGAGTTTGGGCACTCTTCACTCGTCCCATTTCCAATATGGCCGCGCCCGCCGTTTAGCCTCAAAACAGAGCTGCAGTAACAGACGGGTGATGTCACGGAGACTACGTCCAAGTTTTATACAGTCTATGGTCCAAAGCCGTGTCGGTTCAGTTCGTCTCGGTACGGCACATGTTTTGTGGTCTTTCCACAGACCAAAACCGGGACGGGTCCCCAAATAAGCGACACGTACCACTCCACTTTTCAGTACCCTTCCGTTGGGGTGCCATACCGTACCAAACTGGCACCAGGGGTGGGGCTATGATCACTACACTATGTTGATTGGTAAAAAGATAGGTAACTTTCTGTGTGACAGTGGTAGTAAAGAACGACACACAATCCCACACGCAGCCTTTCCTAAAGCTTCATTGCGTTATGGAATAAAGAGCCACATGCTGATCACAAAGTAGAAGAGTTGCTGGATCTCCTCCATCTTGCTCTTTGTTTACAATGCTACGGTGGTCGGGAAGGGCAGAACAAAATTACAAATTGTGAAACACTTTTACAATGGTTGAGACAAATTTACATTTTAGAAAAAAAATTTACATTCACTAAACAAAAATTAAATTACCATAACACATTTACAAGTTCTGAAACAAATTTACCTTTCGGAAAACAAATTAACAAGACGTGAAACACTTTTAAAAACGCTGAAACACATTTACAAGTGGCGAAACACTTTTACAAGCTCAAGCATTAACCGGAAAGGGAATGTACCAACTCCCGGGATGAACCGGATGTGATAACGGGGAGCGGCAGTCACCCAAGATGGACGGCGTCCAGGGTATTTAAAAACTCCAAAGACCGACCACACGAAAAACAAAACAGCGTTAAGCGCATAATATGCTGTCCACAGAACGGACAAAACTTCACCTGATCGCTGTCCATCTTGGATGACCTCCAACAAACACTATTGGCCTATTTGCCACTCCCCTTTATCACATCCGGTTCATCCCGGGAGTTGGTACATTCCCTTTCCGGTTAATGCTTGAGCTTGTAAAAGTGTTTCGCCACTTGTAAATTTGTTTCAGCGTTTGTAAAAGTGTTTCACGTCTTGTTAATTTGTTTTCCTAAAGGTAAATTTGTTTCAGGACTTGTAAATGTGTTATGGCAATTTAAATTTGTTTAGTGGATGTAAAATTGTTTTCTAAAATGTAAATTTGTCTTAACCATTGTAAGAGTGTTTCACAAATTGTAATTTTGTTTTGCCCTTCCCGGCCACCGTACAATGCCACTAATTTCTTCTTCGTTGCATTTCTTTGCGGGGTACACTGTGGCCGCGTCTCATTTGCACTAAATTCCATCCTTCCTTCCTCCACTTGCGTCGTTCACTTGCGTCTTAGTCCCGTCCACCAGAGATGCACGAGAGAGACGCGAGGAAATGAAGAGAGGAGCAAGGAGACGAGGAGATACGTTTTAAGGCAAATGAGACGTCCTTTCCTTCAGGGGCGTTTCGTGACGTGAGGTCTTTTAGTGATGGCAGTGTCAGCTGATCAGGATCATCTGTCATTAAACTCTAACAGCTGTTTGTGCACATGAGCTGTAATAACTCTAATAAAATATAAAAAGAAACAGCTTCATCTTAGTTTTTAATCTCTGTTAACACTTTCACATGAAGAAAACCTTAGCTCTGTTCATTCAGTGTCCAGTTAAGAAGTGCAAGGATCGCTCCGGGGGTAAAATGAGCCATTATTGGATTATTTATTAATTATTTCTCCTTTATTCAGAGCAAATCCGATCGTGAACCCTGAAACTGATTATATAATAATATATAATCTATGGGAACACTAAAAGAGTTGGTTATTTGGGTAAAATAGAAATCATGTCTCTCTTTACAAACCGCCTGCTCATGAATGAAACTTCATAAACTGAAATGTAACGTGTTTTTGTCTCGACAGACTTATTCTCGGACTTAAAGTCTCTTTATGAAGAAAGAGAAGTTGCAGGAAAATAAATCAGGGAAATAACTGATCATAAATGACTATTTTTTCTCTATTTCATTTAAATATATGAATTATTGCATGGTGAATCTCAGTTATAAAAACTTGGTATTGATCTGTTTTGTTGATTTGTTTTATTGGTTTAATGACAGTTGTGATCTGCGTGTAGTGCTTCAAACTCACATCAAACACGTTTTTAATCCCAGCTTCTGAGCTATTTCACATTCATCCTCAGAGACTGTTTTCAGCTCTGTCTTTTCTCTATCATTTAACTCCGCTGATGTGAAATGTCAGAGAAAGTTTCTGTACCGGAGCACCGTCCAATCAGAGACCGTCATCCCGTGTGGGGGCGTGTCTGTCAGTGCAAAAACTTCCGCAAAGGCAGCTCTCGTGTTTCCTCGATTATCTCTCCTCCGATTAGTCTCCTCTATCCTCTCTCCTCCGAGCAATTTAACGCAAATGGGACAGTCTTCAATATGGCGGCTCCAGAACTACTTCCGGTGTCGTGGAGGAGAGAGGACAGAGGAGACATCGGCTGTTTTCGAATTTGCATACTATACTAGCAGTACGTACTGATTTGCCCAAAATGCAGTATGCAGTATGTGAACAAATGTGAAAGTTGCAGTATGCCAAAACTACCCGGATGACCTACTGATCCGGGGAAATTTCTCAGTATGCATTGGACCAGTCTACCTGGTATACTGTTTTCCACAATGCAAAGCGCCTGGCCACAGGTCTGAATAGAAAATGACTGCAACCGGAGAAAGTTTGGGCGAAGCAGCGGAACAAATTAAGTGTAGGCACCAAAACATCTTTAAAGTGGGGTACTTCCATTGTGTATGTAATCATTATCCTAACATATTTGAAATCATACGTGCATCATCAGAAACAGTTTTTCCATCAACTCTACAAATAAAGTCAATCCACTCCAGATTATTTTCAATGAATAACATATGGTATAATGTTAAAAATCAAATATGATGAATTCTGCTGCGACATACATCCGCATTTAAACACAGACGTCCTCTGCAGTCATACAAGAGATCAGAGATCTCCTGGTAAAAACTAATGCAGTTTAAAACGCTGGGACCTATAACCATTTGTAACAACTGCAGAGGCCGTCTGTGTTTTAATCCTGTTCTGTGCGTAAAATTTGCGACTTTTCAAACCCGAAAATTCCAACATTTTCCTTTAGACTTTAGAGTCTTTTCTGGAGAATTTATTGATTCAATATTTCTTAAGTTTTCCTAATATAACTTAACAATCATAAATTATTCATAAGTCAAGAAAAATAATCCATCAGCTTTAGTCTCCCATTCCTCAAACTGGAAACCAGTGTAGCATACTACAAAACAGACCAAACAGAACTGTCATACTATACACTACATACACATACAGTATGCAGTATGTAGTGTCTACTACATAATGCATTGGAAAGTAGTATGTAGTAGGCGAATTCGAAAACGGCCATCATTTAGCGCAAATGAGACGCAGACTGTTTTCCAAACCGCCTACTACACTAGCAGTGCCTTCTACTTCGGCTGAAATTCAGTATGTAGTAGGCAGTATGCGAAAACTTGCGAGATCTGTGGTATACTACAAGTTCCCGGATGTCCTACTGATCCAGGAAAATTTCTCAGTATGCAACGGACCAGTCTACATGGCGTACTGTTTCCCACAATGCACGGCGCGAATGCCTTTTGTCAATTTGGGGGCGCTCAGGTTGAGGTGAATTACTGACACCTACTGGAATAAATCAGCTCAACTACAACACAACAACAAAAATGTGAAACGGTCCGAGAAATAAAAGTGAAGTGACATGAAAGAAACAGTGGTAAATCTGCTCACTTCATCATGAAAGAGCTGTTTACTTTTACCAAATTCATAAAAGCCCTTCAAAAATGTATCACTTTTTTTTTTTTTTCAATTAACAGCTTACGTGGGTAATGTGGACGCAGTTTTTCGACCAGCTGTATAAATTAAAGATTGAGTTGGTTTCAGATTTATTTTCAATGCAGGATAACTTTTGGTGCAAGATAAAAAATCAAATATAGCGATTTTGCTATAATAAACTTTTATACCTTTACAAATTTGATAAAATTGGGACTCTAATCTCTCCCTGAATTTGTTGTTTTTCTAAATGAATCTAAAATGTTCCTTGAACCACTAAAAATAATGAAAAAAAACATACAAATTCTCAAAAAAATGTACAACTTCCTTCACATGCTTAATTTCATTTATTTATTTTCCTGTGTATCTCATTGACATCTATTTTGACCTATTTACTTTTATTGCTCCTGTAACTTAACCACTGATTGATATGGTGAATTAATGACTGAAATGTCAAATGTACTCATGGTTTATTTATGATGAAGTTAAAATTTTTAAAAAATCCACCAGCTCCACTTCCAGAAATCCGGAGTAGTATACTACAAAACTGGTCCAACAAAGCAGTCATACTACATACTATATGTGAAAGTAGAAAGTAGTGGGCAGTGCCTACAGTACCCCAAAACAGTAGCGCTGCAGTGACGTCACGCTGTGACGCTACTCTTGACATCTGGCCCATCGAGTAGGGTACGGAGTTGGCTGTGGAAACGCCCACAGGATCAGGCTTTATCAATCTGACCTGTACCAAACTGTACTGATCCATACCAGACTGCTTAGTGGAAACGAGGCTCAAGACATGTGGCCGCAAGTTTGATGACACGACCACAAAGTTGTTGCCACAGCTGTGTGATTTGTGACTGAATGGAAAAGGTGAAAAGCTAACATTTATATTTTTTGTGTTCCCTTTTTTTCCTTGAGCACTTGGCACATATGGACACAAGGGTCTACCATAATGTCTTTCATGGATAATGTGTTTGGGCTACAGTACCATGTGAGCTGATCCAAACTCGGATCTGTTAACATCTCCACAGCGACCTGAGCCGCACCCTTCTCCCGCTGTTTCCCACGGAGATTAAAAGACTGTTTCTACCTCCAGTCTGGAGCCATCCTGCCCTCTGGATCTGCATCTGAGCCCCTTTGATCTCTAAGGCTCTCTCCCCGACACGTCAGCCCGAGAGGAGAGACCGAGTTTGAGCAGCACGAGCCATGACCAGAGCCAACTAACTGCCCGACCTCTGTTGCCTTCGTCACCGCGAGGAGGACGCCCGCAACTCAACGTCGCCTAGCAACTAAGGACTCTAGGGCTAAGGGCTCCTTTCCAGCCTGCATCAGCTGATCCCGCTCAAATTCGCAACATCTCGAACTCCTCTTCCCCTCCCTTGTCACCTGACTCCTCCAAGCCAGTCCTCTGCCTCAGTAAGAGGCTTGCTTGTCCTAGTATTTCAGGGTTTGATGCCAGAAATTTGGGTTTTTGCAAAGGTTTAACTTGAGTTAGTCCCTGCTTTTACAACAATCAGAAGTTCATTTCATCCCTGTCTCATTTATTCTTTCCCCTTTATACTACTATATCATCTGCACTGTTCCATTTATGCTTTATATGTCACCTTTAGTTAGTTAATAAATTCACCTTTACAAAGAATGTGGTTGTTTGTCTTGTGTGGTTTGAAAATCAAGAGTGTATGTCGCCGAGCCAAGTTTTCACTGTGTGTAGCAACCCTTCAGATTATAAGACTGACTGATAATTAGGGCCCAAGCAACCGACAGGGTCGGCGAAGGCCCTCTTGAAACGCAAAGGATTATTAGGGCCCGAGCGACCGACGACAGGGTCAGCGAAGGCCCTCTTGGAACCTTAAGGATTAAAAATTTCTTCCGACACTTTAACCCCAATTTTCGCCCCTTTCCCTTGAAAAAACAAGCACCACACTATGTCCTACCCCCCCAGACAAGTGCAAAAAATTTATGATTTTGCTGCTCAAAAAATGCTAACATGTTGCTAGCATTTAGCATAAGCTTAAAACGATAGCCCCGCTGCCTACTTTCACGTACAAGTCTGAAATCTTTTTGCTACCTCAATCATGCCTTGACGTTCAAAAAATTCTCTTGGGCAAACTATGAATTTTGCACAGCAACTTCGGAAATTTGCCCCAAAATTCGGAATTTGACGATTTTTAGGGTACGTATTTGAACGAACTTGTCCTAGGCTTTTTGTCGGATCAGCTGTGACGATTAAAAGTTATTAAAAGATTGTTAATAACTTCAGGGGCGTGGCCACCAGAGGGCGCCAAAAAAAAGAAAAATTTACATTCTCCGATTTGTATGAAATTTTTTGGGCACGTTTATCACTCCAAGAGCTTCACAAAAATGTAAAATGTTAAAGCAAAACAATCATTTAAAGTTCCGAAATTTTACGTCAAAGTTGGAATTTTTGCGCTAGCACGATACATACTTTTTCGAACTTGTCCTACAGTTTTTTCTGATTATCCCCAAATCGGACAGATGCATACTAGACCCACTGATAATTAAAAGTTATCAAAGGATTGTTATAATATTGATGGGCGTGGCCACTAGGGGCGCCAAAAGTTGACCATTTTTCAGAACCACAAAAACCTTAATAACTTTCTCATATAAAATCAGATCCTGACCAAAACTCACACACATGTTCACTGTCCCAGCCTGAGTGCAGCCATGTGGCTTTTATTCACGCAAAGTAAGGTGCCCCCTTTTGGCAACAGGAAATCAAGTGTTTTATGCTGTGACCCATAGCTCCTTGGATCTTTTTTTTAAATAATTGCACAGAAACATCAAAAACATCTTCAACAAGCACCATATATGAGGTCAAGTTCCTATTTTGAATGATGTGTCTCAAGTTTAGTGTCAAAGTCTGAAGTGACTTCATGAATCAAGCACTCCTGATAACTCCCTGATTTTTAGCCTAATCTTCTTCAAATTTCATCTAAACTCTCATGATCCATCCCTGGACACACCCTCAAACCGAGAGGATAACACTCTATGTCTTAAAGATTTTTAATAATTCATTTTTTACAAGTTTTAGGCTGACAAAACTCTGCACCCTGCAAAAATATTCATTTAGCTCCAGCACTAATGGTCATTTGGCTCCATGTAGTGGCCAGACTTTACTTTTAGGTGGTCTGTGTGAGCTTGGCCACTACATGGAGTCAAATGACCATTTTTGCTGTGTGATTTCTTTCAGTTCTGACCTTGTGACACTCATTTTTAGAGCAGCAGGAGGCTGTGCTGTGAGCATGCAGCCATTTGATGTTGATATTCTATTTGAAATTTCTAAAACATCTTCAACAAGCTTAGTTAATGAGGTCAAGCTTCTGTTTTTACTGATGTTTCTCTTGTAAAGTGTCAAAGTCTGAAGTGGTTTCATGAACCACAGACTCTCAATAAGCCCCTAATTTTTAGCCTAATCTTCTTCAGATTTCATTCAAACTGTCAAAATCCATCCATGGACACACCCTCATACTGAGAGGAATAAACTCTTTGTCTTATGGATTTTTAATAATTTCTTTTTCCAATTTTCAGGCCAATCAAACTCTGCACCCTGTGAAAATGAACATTTTGCTCCAACAAAAATGGTCCTTTAGCTCCATCTAGTGGCCCTACTGAATCTTTGGGTAGTCTGTGTGAGTTTGGCCACCAGATGGAGCCAAATGACCATTATTGCTGTGTGACCTATTTTCAGTGCACAGGGAGGCTTCTTGAAGAAACATGAGAGCAGACAGAGGAATGTGCTATGGCCACGCAGCTCTCTGCATGTTGTCATTATTCTATTTCATCTGAACCCTGAAACACATGAGCAGGGGTCTGCAACCTTTAAGGAGCCACTTTTCTTCATTTCACATGGATCAAGGTCATTCCACAGCCACAGAAATCTTCACTATAAAAGCAATAAAATGTTAAAATTCGACACAGAAGTAAATGTATTTAAAAGTACAGCCACATGCAGCAAAGAACGGCCCTTGCTCCCATGTGGCTGACTGAGAACGATTGCAGCATGTTCAGACATGCACACAGGTCGACGCTTTTTAAAATTAAAGCTGCAAGCGGTGAGGAGCGAGGGCCCGTGTATCGCCGCTTGCGGCTTTAATTTTAATTGTTCTTGTTTTCATTGTTCCATCCCAATTATCGCAATTTGAACTGTGATTCTTGTGAGCTGTTAGGACATCAAGGTTTCCCCGATGGTGGATCAATAAAAAATATTCCATGCCATTCTAGTCAAGTCTAGTCAAGTCCAGTTGAGTCTAATTTTTGTTATCCTCTGTGATTTTTCTCTATCAATATAGGATGTTGTACATCATGTACAGTTGTGCTCAAAAGTTTACGTCCTCTGGCATAATTTTTTGATTTTTTTGGCTATTTTCAGAGAATGTGTATGATAAAACAAACTTTTTTTTCACTCATTTTTAATGGTTTCATGAATCCACTTATCAACAAACAGACGTGTTTTCTGTTTTTAAATCATAATGACAACATGCACTTCCAAAATGACCCTGATCAAAAGTTTAGATGCCCTGATGACTTTGGCCTGACAACATGCACACAAGTCAGCACAAACAGGTTTGAATGTCTACTAAAGGTAACCATCCTCACCTGTGATCTATTTGCTTATAATCAGTGTATGTGTATAAAGGGTCAGTGAGTTTATGAGCTCCTGACAGACCCCTGCATCTTTCATCCAGTGCTACCCTGACATTTTGGGATTCAGTTTCATGAGGAAAGCAAAACAAATGTAAAAGGATTTGCAAGAAAAGGAAATCCAACCTTATCAAACAGGCAAGGGATATAAAAAGATATTCAAGGTAGTTAGGATGCTATTAAGCAGTGTTCAAACTCCAATTAAGAGGTGGAACATTTGGGATTCTGTTGGAACCACACCATGGTCAGGCAGACCAACAAAAATTTCAGCCATATCTGCCAGGGGAATTGTAGGGGATGCAAAGGGAAAAACAACAAAAAACTTCAGATAGAATTACAGGGCTCTCTGAAGAAAAATTCACAACTGATGGAGAAATGCTGTACTGCTATGCTTGTAATCTATGTTATCATTCTGACGTCAAGAACAGACTGCTCATGCAGAAAGTAGGTATCAGCTGTTTACAGAATGTGGTTACATGATGTCTATTCGAATATGATCTGCCTGTTAACTGCTGATTTTTACATGACTAATGACTATACGATCACGCCCAGAGGATGTTTGTCACTGTGAATAAAAGAGCTGAACAACGGGGAAGTCTTCGAAGCTGATAGGAGTCAGAGCGCTGGATGCACCTCTGACCAGACTTCCCTTTGGCAAAAGCATAAACTGAGAATCTGTGCCTTGGAGCTTCTTTCGACACCCGCAGCAGCTGATAGCCAGTTGGGTGCTTGAATCCAACAACAACGCACAATAAGGAGGCGCTAGAAGAGAAATGGGCCATATGGTCGAGTCACCAGAAGAGAGCCATTTCTACCCAACGCCACAAAGTATCTCGCTTACGATACGCTTAACAGCACATAGACAAGCCTTGAAACTTCTGAAACACACACTTGATTTATCATAATCGTCAAATCTTTTTTGATAAATTAGTAAATTTTGTATTTGTTAAACTAGTTGTTGTTTGGATAGTGATTGCATTGTTTCAGTTGTGACCATACTGTTGCTGTCATTAGAGAAATACTTCTTTTGAGGATGGCATCGTAATCACATCTATATTGCTATACCTTAACTTTTGACATGTATTTCAAAGGTCAAGTATGCAGAAATTTTCGATAGGTTCCACTTCTCTGTTTGCAAACCGTATCCTAACTCGTCTCCTCCTCCGTAGCACAGCGTCAGCAGCAGCGGATGCTCACTGCCCCTGACTGTAGCTGATAGCATGGCTAACAGTCGTAGCTTTATAAACCAGTGATGTTTTCGTCAACGATGACGAAATTAGTTCGTTGACGCAACTTTTTTTCGAGACGGTGATGAGCTAAACACAGTTCTTTGATGACGAAAACATGATGAGACGTGCGTGAGTTTTCGTTGACGGGACGAGACTTAACGAAAATGTGTGTGGCTGCTCTATCAGACGTTCAAAATGCATGTTATTTCTGCCTATTGTGCGTGTAATCTGACTGTCACAAGCTAAAAAATATCAGCGATGATGCTGCATCCTACGTTTGTTTGGTCACACCCACCCCCTGACGTTCAGCACACAGTCTGCACAACACACCTGCGGTCTCCATTATTATCTCGATATTTTGTGATACCACATCATTATGTTATGATGTGGTTACTTACACTGCTAAGCTTATGTTTGAATGTGGAAACTGGAGAACGGAAAACTGCATGTGGATCACTTTGATGATTTACTTCAATTCTGTTTCATGCTACATGGAGAGATTCTGCAGTTACTCAGCTCTGTGAAAGATAGAACTTTAAGTTTGTGTAGACTCTGAAAATCCACAGGTTTTTGAGCAAAACTCCTGCTCGGACATCACACTGCAGCGGTCTCTGTGTCAGTCGCTACCATAGACTGTATAATGAGTGGACGTAACGACGTTTGGCTCAAACTGAAGCCTCCAGCAGATGCCCCGACCCCTGATGTCTGGCTGCAGTATAGGTCATAAGCCCCGCCTCCCCATGTATTCCAGATATGAGCCGGGAAAACTTTAAAAAATGACGATACCTCGTAGAAACGTTTCTCTCATCTTTACGCTAAGGTAGTATGACAATGTCATCTGGCTGCATGGTGTTCGGGTGTTTTTTTTTCTGAGAAGTTAGTTTCTCATTAGTTATTGGACGTTAAAAACCGCGATATAAGTTTCGTTTTACGATAGTTGACAGCTGCCGTTCGTGAGTAGTTTTTACTGGGGATATAAGAAACTTCGGGAAAGAGAGCCAAAAGGAGACTAAACCCTCTGAAGGAGAAGAAATAAATATTTTTATTTCTCTTTTTTACTTGGCTCCACCGGAAATTCTCTACTGCGCAGACTCTGGCTGCAAGATGTCTCTACTGCGCAGACTCTGGCTGCACAATGGCAGCTAGAGAAACGGGGTTTTTTGGCTTCAAAAACGTAGAACGGTGACAGGTGGAAGCACGCTGTCCATTCTATATACAGTCATTGGTCGCTACACACACACACTCAGCCCCTCCCTCCTGCTCCACTGAACCCTGCTCTCTCAGATGCATTCACTTACTCTTCGACAGTAGGAATTCAAAACATTAAGAACAAACATGAGCAAAAGTGAACTGCTATTCTTTAAACATGAACTGTTGCAATACTGCCCATAATTCGTGATATCTAATCATTAAATTATTTTGTTATACTGAATTATCCCTTTATTTCGTGATAATTATTAAAACATAAGTCAGTATAACAAAATAATTGGATAAGTCAGTGAATGCGTCTGAGAGAGCGGGGCTCAGTGTGTGTGTGTGTGTGTAGCGACTGACATAGAGACCGCTGTGATGTCCGAGCAGGAGTTTTGTTCAAAAACCTGTGGATTTTCTGAGTGTACGTTAACTTATAGTTCTATCCTTCAGAGAGTTCAGTAACTGCAGAATCTCTCCATGTAGCATGAAATAGAATTAAAGTAAATCAGTGTTGTGACCTAAATTAAAGTCTAATGATTTCTTCTTTTTTTTCTTTTTTATTAAAAAAACAACAACAAAAAAACCTTATTGACTTTTGTTGACTAAAACTGGACTAAAACCTTTTTGAGTTTTCGTCGACTAAAACTGGACTAAAACCTTTTTGAGTTTTCGTCGACTAAAACTGGACTAAAACTATTACATATTGAAATGACTAAAATGTGACTTAAACTAATAAGCATTTTCGTCCAGAAGACTAAAACTAAGACGAAAACTAAGATGGCTGCCAAAAACAACACTGGTTGGAAGTTAAATGTCTCTGTATCCTCTGAGCATATGAGACCTTGGCCCTCTTAACTCCAGCGTTCAGCTCTCTCCTAGTCGCTCTGAGTGCCGTTCTGTCACCAGACTTAAACACAGCATCCCTGGCTCTCAGCAGAGAATGAACCTCCGCATTTAGCCAGGGTTTCTGGTTGGGAAAGTCTGTTATGGTCTTGGTGCTGGTGACATCCTCTGTGCACTTACTGATATAACTGAGGACAGAAGATGTATATTCCTCTAGGTTCACCTCTCCTTCTTCAGCAGCTGCCTCTCTGAAGACCTGCCAGTCTGTGCGCTGAAAACAGTCCTGCAGTGCAGGGACAGCATCACTGGGCCACACCATAATGGTCCTTCGTGTTGGTGTGTGGCGTCTGAGCAGAGGACGGTAAGCAGGGATCAGCATGATGGAGATGTGTTCGGAGAAGCCCCAGGTGGAGGTGGGGGACAGCTTTATATGCGTCACGTTTGTTTGTGTAAACACGGTCCAGCGTGTTATTTCCCCGTGTTGGTATGGTGACATGCTGGTAGAATTTGGGCAGAGTGTCTGTCAGGTTTACGTGGTTGAAATTCCCCCGCAACCACGTAAAACGCCTCCGAGTGCTTATGCTGGAGCGAGCTGATGTTGTTATGAAGCTCCGTTAGCGTGTCATTAGCTTTAGCATCCGGCGGGATGTAAACAGCCATAACAAACACCGCCGTAAACTCACGGGGCAGATAGTGTGGCTGGCACTTAATAGTCATATGCTCTATTGCCTCAGAGCAGTGGCTGTTCACCAGCGTACAGTTTGTGCACCAAAGTTTATCCACGTAGACGCATAGTCCACCCCCACGGCCCTTCCCCGACTGCTGGTTGCGGTCCGCCCGGAAAAGAAGCCGGCCATTGATCTGGAAGGCTTGATCCGGCATGCTGTCATTTAGCCAGGGTTCCATTAGACAGAGTACTGCACAGTTCCTCATCTCCATGGAAACCCCCACCCTCAAACGAAGCAGGTCCATCTTGTTGTCAAGGGAACGCACATTGGACAAAAACAGTGCTAAATCGGTGGTCTCCCGGCGTTAGCCTTTAGCCTTGCTAGCAGCCCACCACGTTTGCCCCGCTTCTGCTTCCGTGCACACCGCTTCCTCTTACCCCCCGCCCGGTGAACACTCTCACGCCAGACTGATTCCTATGTCCTTAGGAGGTGCAGTCTACCCAGCAAGGCCCTGAGTCTGTTGACGGCTGTTGTTGTTTTTGTTTCTGCTGCTGTTGTCGTCGTTGCAGTTGATGTGCTTTCGGCCGAACCATCCCTTATTTTAATAAGTTCGGTTTGGCTATATCTTTTACGATTGTTTCCACAAGCAAAGCTGATAAGGTTGGCCTCAGGACCAACCAAAAAAGTACCTAAAGGGGGCTTGTCCCTAGGAGCAAAAGAAGCCGCTGCACTCCTGCGCACTGCCATCTTTTATATAGTTGAAAACAGCGTTTGTTTGTCTGTGTTTTATTTCCCTTAAATATAGATTATTAGACGAGTGGAAAGAGTAGAGATTCAGAGCTTGCTGCAGACTGCAGTAAAGAATGAATTCATCCCTTCGAAGAGCTGACAGAATTTGCACATCATAAAAATGTTCGAGGCAAAACATAAGGTGAACTATGTTTTCTTTTTGAAAACTTTAGAGTTAAAGTAAGATCACAGCGCTTTTGTTATTTAACAGGTGTATCCCTTGCGCCAGAAAAGATTAAAAGACTCAAACATCTGTTATGAATTTCTCTCTAAGACAATGTAATGGTGAAGGTGCGCAATCAAAGCAGTTACAGTTGTGCCTTTGTGAAACGGACCCCTGAACCTTCAGTTTTATCTCAAGAAAACAGAAGACTGGCTGGTTGTGCAGCTGGTATTTAGTGCGCACGAGAAGGTTTGTCTACATACATGATATTGACAGTGTCTCTATTTCTTGTTTCCTCCACATTGATCTCCAACTCCATGGCTTCAAACATTTATTATGTTTACAGCCACTCTGCTTTCTCAAACTTTCCATGGAGATAGATGGTGAAAGATAGTTTTAATCTCTGAGAAGGAAAAATTTAACCTTGATGGTCCTGATGGCTTCCAAGGTTACAGGCATGACAAGGAGATGCCACCTGAGGTGTTTTCTACGTGGCACAGTGGAGGGGGCACCATCATGATCTGGGGTACTTTTTCCATCAATGGAACAATGGAGTTCCAGGTTCTGCAGGGGTGTCAAACAGCAGCTGACATTTGAGGATGGAAGGTAAGGGAAGTTAACAAAAATAGACATCAGTTCCAGGCGGTGGATGCCCTTCATGAAGCCATCATCACCACATGGAGCAACATTCCCTCAAGCCTTTGGAAAACACTTGCATCAAGCATGCAAACGAATTTTTGAAGTGATCAACTATAATGGTGGGGCTACTCATTACTGAGCCAGTTTTTGACACTTTAATTTCTGTTATAGGGTTGTTTTTTTCCGCTGTGGTCTTAAACTTTTGATCAGCTAATGAACAGCCTACTTCAGTTTAATTGTTGTTTTCAACAAACTGCCTGCTCAAAACTTTTGGTCTCTTCTTCCCATTTCTTCTTTTTACATTTTGAAACTCGACTTAGAGCCTTCTTAAGATCCAAAGGTGAAAAATGTAAATGACTTCAATTTTTTAACTAGTCTTAAGATTTTGATAGGGAGAGTAATATGGCTCTGGCTCTCACCCGTGACTTTTCCTCCAGTCTGGTCATCATCACGATGGTGCAGGTCCTCTGCTCCCAAACCATCCTCCAGAAGTCACTCAGTGTCTCCTGTAGTGGCCCTTGTGTCGCGATGTATGCATTCTGCTTCCTGTGGCCATCGACATAGTTGGCGTTGATGTAGTCACTACTATGAACTCCTGAAGTGAAGTGCAAGGTTGACAGATTTTGAAAGAAAATTAAGTTAGAGGAAATCTGATAAACAAAAGACTTATTTTTTCATGAATGACATAAACCTCTGAAATGATCATCATGTAGACCCTGGTTCTCATTGCAGTAAAGAAAAATGCAAAGTCTGTTCTCCAGAGATGTTTTGAAATAGGTCTCACCATCAACTGTAGAGAGGATGACTCGTGAGTGATCATATGCAGTGACATTTGCATAGCGGTTCTTTGGCTTATTGACCTCCAGGTTTGAGTGCTCCCACGTGAACAGTTGTCCTGGATCTATAGACTAACACAAAAGGATAGGGGTAGAGTGACGTTACCGTTTCTATAAGTAGTGCCTATCATTCTGTGTTATAGAGCTCTTAAGCTCATAGAAACAAGTCCGCTCCAATAAATGTGTTGGAAAAAAACTTTTAGGCCTCTCCAGCCTAGGGTGTTATAGTGAAATATGGCAAAGCTAAGTTCACTGACAAAACAGGTCAGAACCTATTTCTGTTTTAATTTTGATACCTTTGAAATGCAATGCAATGTCATTTTTTCATTTTCTGTTATGCTTCAATTGATAAAGTCAAATAAGTATGTGTTTACCTGTTTAAAATAACAAAGTAAGCAAGTGAAGAGTTAAGCAATTTTGATAACATCAGATTTTATCATGAAATACGCATTTGCCACAACACAGAGCTCACAACAATTTATCTCCTTTATTGACCATCATGTTTTTACAGATTAAATCATATATAGGCATGATCATAGTAGCTGTCACTGAGAGATTGTTTTTTGGTTTACAGTTGTTTCTATTGCTGTAACAATGTTTGTTCTGGATGTGGGCACCTTGTGTTGTCTGCTGCTGACACCTGCTGGTGAAATGGGGTATTGAGAGGGGTGCTGAGCATGCAATGTCAAGTCCGATTGTTTTGAAGTTCTTGACGGAACAAATGATTCTGACAACTCCTAAATGTCTATGCAAAAAGTGCACATAATACGTAACTGTAATGTATTTGTATGTAAATATTGTGTTCCAGTTTATTTTCAAATACATGTTTCTTATATCTTTGGTTTTGCTTCAGTTTTTTCAGAGTGCTTGAGCGTGAACAGAAGAGTTTGCTATGGCAAGAAAAGAATAAACACCCATCAAACATTGGTTGGAGCATGGCTTTATCTGTTCTAGAAGAAAAGTGTGGGAGCAGGATCATGGAATACAGTTATGCTCAAATTCCTACATACCCCGGCAGTATTTATAATTTCTTGGCCATTTTTCAGGTTGCATGAATGATAACACAAGAACTTTTCTTTCACTCATCGTTATTGGTTGCGTGAAGCAATTTATTAACAAACAGATGTGTTTTCTGTTTTTGAATCATGGTGACAACATAAACTTCCAAAATGACCCTGATCAAAAATTTACATACCCATTATGATTTAAAAAGAGTGAAAAAATGTTGTTTGTTAATAATGGCTACACCCAACCACTAATCATAAGTGAAAGAAAGGTTTTAGTGTTATCATTTGTATTTTCTGAGAAAAGGCCAAGAAATCATAAATTCTGCTAGTGTATGTAAAATTTTAAGCACAACTGTATCTGCAGCATTTCCAAGCCTGTGGCTCTCATCTGTGCTACAATCAAGAGACAGAGATTTTTCACGGCCATGCACATTCCAACTAAAAGATATCAAACTACACCCCCAATTCCAATGAGGTCTGGACATTGTGTAAAATGTAAATAAAAACAGGATATAATGATTTTCGAATCCTCTTCAACCTTTTTTCAATTCAATACATGACAAAGACAAGATATTTAATGCTCAAACTGACAAACTTAATTATATATTTGCAAATATTTGATCATTTTGAAATGGATGCCTGCAACACATTTCAAAAAGGCTGGGACAGGGGTACGTTTACCATTGTCACCTTTCCTTCTTACGACACTCAATAAACGTTTGGGAACTGAGGACACTAATTGTTGAATCTTTGGGGACAGAATTCTTTCCCATTCTTGCTTGATGTATGACTTCAGTTGATCAGCAGTCTGAGGTCTCTGTCTTCTTTGTGCTTCATAATGCGCCACACATTCTCAATGGGCAACAGGTCTTGACTGCAGGCAGGCCAGTCTAGTACCCACACTCTTTTACTATGAAGGCACACTGTTGTAAAAAGTGCAGAAAGTGGCTTGGCATTGTCTTGCTGAAATAAGCTGAGAACTCCCTGAAAAAGACCTTGCTTGGATGGCAGCATGTGTTGCTCCAAAACCTGGATATACAGCTGTGCTTAAAAGTTTACACCCCCCAGCAGAATTTTTGATTTTTTGGCCTTTTCTCAGAAAATATGAATGGTAACACAAAAAACTTTTTATCATTCATGGTTCATGATAGGGTGAAGACCTTTATTGAAAAAAAAAAAAAGTTTACTCTTTTTAAATCATAATGACTACAGAAACTTCTAAAATGACCCTGTTCCAAATTACAACCCCCAGTTTTTAATACCTTGTCCCCCCTTTAACATCTATAACAGCTTGAAATTCTTCGTGATTGTTATGGATGAGGGTCTTTATTATCTCAGATGGTAAAACTGCCCATTCTTCTTGGCAAAAAAGCCTCCAGGTCCTGTAAATTATTGAGCTGTCTTGCATGAACTGCAGGTTTGAAGTCTCCCCCCACTGGATCGATGATATCAAGGTCAGGAGACTGAGATGGCCATTTTAAAACCTTCACTTTCTTCTGCTGTAGCCAATGGCAGGTTGATTTGGCCTTCTGTTTTAGATCATTGTCATGTTGGAACATCCAAGTACATCTCATGTGCAGCTTCTGGGCTGATGAGTGTAAATTTTCCTCCATTATTTTTTGATATCATGCTGCATTCATCCCTCCATCAGTTTGGTCCAAGTCTCCTGAGCCTTTGTAGCTCAAACATCCCCAAAACATCAGTGATTCACCTCCGTGTTTCACAGTAGGAATGGTGTAACTTTCATCATAGACCTTGTTGATTCCTCTTCAAATGTAACATTTATGGTTGAGGCCAAAAAGTTCAATTTTGGTCTCATCACTCCACATGACTTTGTTCCAGAAGTTTTGAGGCTTGTCTCTGTGCTGTTTAGCGTATTGTTAGAGGGATATTTTGTGGCATTTGCGTAGGAATGGCTTTCTTCTGGTGACCCTGCCATGCAGCCCATGTTTCTCCAAGTGTCTCCTTATTGTGGATCTTGAAACATCCATCCCAATTTTTTCAGAAAGTCCTGTATTTCAGCTGAAGTTGTTTGATGGTTTGTCTTTGCATCTCTGACAGTTTTCCTTGCAATTGGAGCTGAAATTTTTGTTGGTCTGCCAGACTGTAGTTTGGTTTCAGTGCTTCTTGGCATCCTCAATTCTTTGGATTCCTTTTTAAATCCTTTCACTGTTTTATACAGTTGGATTACCTTTTCTTGCAGATCCTTTGACAATTCAAACCCATTTGTTTCATATTTTGTGCATGTTATCAGGCCAAAACCACCAGGTGGTGGAAACTTCTTAACAGGGTCATTTTTGAAGTTTCTGTTGTCGTTATGATTTAAAAAGAGTAAACTAATTTTTCTTTTCAATAAATGTCTTCACCCAACCACGAACCATGAGTGACAGAAAAGATTTTGTGTTATCATTCATATTTTCTGAGAAAAGGCCAAAAAATCTGAAATTCTGCTGCGGGGTGTAAACTTTTAGGCACAACTGTAGCTTTCACATCACAGATGTATAAGTTGCCCATGCCATGGGCACTAACACACCTCCATACCATCACAAATGTTGGCTTTTAAACTTTGCGCTGGTAACAATCTGAATGTTTTTTTTCCTCCTTTGCCTGGAGGACATGATGTCTGTGATTTCCAAAGGCAATCTGAAATGTGGACTCATAAGAGAACAGCACACTTTTACACTTTGCCTCAGTCCATGTCAAATTAGCCCGGGCCCAGAGAAGGTGGCAGCTTTTCTGGATGTTGTTGATGTGTGACTTTGTCTTTGCATGGTAGAGTTTTAACTTGCACTTGTAGCTGTAGCAATGAACTATGTTAACTGACAATGGTTTTCTGATGTGTTCTAAGCCCAGGATATACACAATGTTGTCAGTTTTTATTGCAGTGCCTCCTGAGGGATCAGAGGTCGCAGCCATTTAATGCTAGTTTTTTGTCTTGCAGCTTACATGCTTTCTCCAGATTCTCTTAATTTTCTGAATATATTTTCAACTGCTGATGATGGAATCCCTAAATTCCTTGCAATTGAACGTTGAGAAACATTGTTCTTAAACTGTTGGACTGTTGCGCAGTTGTTCACAAAGTGGTGATCCATGCCCCATCTTTGCTTGTGAATGGTTGAGCCTTTCAGGGATGATCCTTTTGTCCCCAATTAGGACACTTACCTGTTTCCAATGAACCTGTTCACCTGTGGAATGTTCCAAACGGGTGTTCTTTGAGCATTCTTCAGCTTTCCCAGTCTTTTGTTGCCTCTGTCCCAGCCTTTTTGAAACTTGTTGCAGGCATCAAATTCAAAATGAGCAAATATTTGCACACAAAAAGAATAAAGTTTTCAGTTTGAATATAAAATATGGTTGAAGAAGATTCACAAATAATTGTTTCTTATTTTTATTTAAAATTTACACAACATCCCAACCTAATTGGAATTGGGGTTGTACATTTAGGGAAACAAATCTATGGCATTATTATTATTACTGTCATTATTATTGTCATTATTATTATTATTATTATTATCATTATTATTATTTCAGCATGTGTCTCTGTCGTATGTCAGGAAAAGTTTTTTTTGTCAATTTAACCAAACCAGAGGCCTGTTAGGATAAGGGATTAAGTTAGGATATCTTGGTTATCCTGGCTCAACTTATCCTTGATCCAGTTGCACAAATGTGGGATAGTGGGAAGCGTGATATGTTATGACACAAGTTGCCATAGAGATTTGTCCTGTGGAGCTAGTCTGCTCTAGACCAGGATCAGTTCCAGGACCTATCCAATCTCATTCCTCATCTCAGTCAGCAGTCACTACAAATCAAACCAATAGTTATTCCATTACCCGCAACACAGTGTTAACACATTCAACCAGATCCACTAGCATCATCTTAAAATTATGATCCTTCATTTATATATTTATATAATTTATAAATAAAAATACACATCGAGGGGTTACATGATGTTCCTTTACTGAATATGGATAAATCCAAGCAAGTAAACCATCGTCACTTTTCAAAACTGAACTCACACAGTGACTCTAGAAGATAGAAAGCACAGATTTATAGCATATTATAGCATATTATAGAACAAAAGACTCAATGCATGATGAAAAGTCTGTTTAAAACACACCCCACGTCATTGAAATAAATGCAGGGTAAATTCACACACATCAGATAAATTAATGGATGCTGTCGCCGCAAGCTTACACCCAGTACACAACACAATCATCATGAGAGGCCAAATCAATGATGACTGCCTTATTTAACTGAAATTCATAGAATGTGTCTCCGCTACTGCACAACATATGTGACTTCAATTCAAAACGTGAATACCAACTATAATACTTTCACATACACTACAGGTCAAAGTATCATTATTATTTAAGAGACTAAGGTCAGTCAGTCTGGTAAATAGTCATGAAAACATAGAGAACGCAAATTGAAAGAGAAGGTGCGTCCAAATGATTAGCCTGTACTGGAGACTGGTCCCTGACCAACTGATTACTGCCATCGTCGGGGAGGAGACAGGATTGTCCCTGTCCTTGTTTGATGACACTCTGGGGGCCCTCTCTTTCCTCAGGCCACATAGTGGAGGAGAGCATAGACCAAAGTGATGTCACATTCCCTCAAAAGGCTGACCCTTGAGTTGTGAAGACAGCAAAAACTTGCTTTCAGAAGGTCAAAGGTCATTCCAGTCTTGGCCCTTGCCCCTAGTAATTCTGTGATGTGGGGTGGGGTCTATTTGGGGGAGCCTTGCACGCAGATCCAGAATTGGTTTCACCTGGCTTGATGAATCTGTGTCTGTTCATCCTGGCTTGGTCTTGCGACTGATTGAGCCTGGATGCTCTTTTTTTGGACTCGTTGAACCAAATTCAGTCATTATCATCCTGGATATCTGAATCGTACTTTTGTGCAACAGGCCTCAGGGAACAAAAATCATTTATTTTGACCTCCCAAAATGTAATATGACTCCAGATGTCAATAAGCTTCAAAACTTTGTTTCAGAAAAAGGTTACGGAGACTACGCCCATGTACTAGACCAGGGGTGGCCAACCCACGGCTCGCGAGCCGCATGCGGCTCTTTGCCTGCCAGTGTGCGGCTCTTCCGTCCATTCTTCAAAAAGATGAGGAGCTTTGAAAAATGTATCAGGTGTGGGCGGGGTGAGTGAGCGGAGCAGAGTGCGCATGTGCACATGAGAGCATGTTGAGTTCGAAGCCTGTGTATGGTTCGGAGGGAAAAGAGAACAGTGCAGTTGCTGGGGCGTATCTCTGCTTAACGAAAAATAGCTGGGAAAAGTGTGCAGCGAAGCGCAAGTTTAAGACTGAACTGAGAACTTTTTTTAACAGAGTGGAGAGTGAATTTTTCTTTGTTGAACGTAATGTGATGATCATTGCTGTGGAGTTTTTCCTGACACCCCCCACCCGCAGAGCCTTGGGCGGTTCCAGCCACTCCTGCACCAGCCACTCCTGCACTCTCACACCTGCGCCTAATCACCCTCATCAACCACTCTGCACAAAAGCCTGCTGAGAGAAGAGTCTTGTGCCAGAGTATTCCCACTTCTACTGTGGTACATCAGGCTTCTCGAGTGATAGGTATATGCTAAGATTGTTATCCCCTGTGAGTTGTTGTTTGCTAAATGCTGCTCTCTCTCCTTGCTTTCCAGTGTCTCCACTTGCTCTCCTGCACTGCTGCCCAGACTCAGCCACGCTGCCACTCTCTCTCAGGATCACTCACCCTCACTCCTCCCTCTCAACCTGAAAATAAACCACATTACAATTGCCTCCACCGTCTCTGCTTGCTTTTGGGTTCATCTACAACCACTGGTTTGAAACCGTAACACGTAATGGAAAGCCATTCTATCTCATATGCCAGACATCGTCGGGACATTTCAAAGTTGCCAATATCTGTTATCGTTGATACAGGCATTTGTCCCGTATTATATATTTTGGGTAGAAAAGTCAGTAAAGGAGAAGACAGAGAGAGGGAGAGACTGTGACGGTGTGTGTGTGTATGTCAGTGGCCAGTGCTCTAAGACTGCAAGAGAAGCTCAGTTTCCCCTAAAATGTAAATTCAAAAAAGAAAACGTGGTGAAATGTGTACACTGTGTATATTTCATTTACTAAATATGCACCATGACGTGTTCATCTTTTATTCAGAATCAGCTACAGGAAACCGACACAAATTCCTTCTCATTCATCCCTGCAGCTCCACAGTGTTATACACAGACAGACGTTGACGCTCAGCCTCAATGGAGCACTGGGCAGGCCCTGACGCTCAGCTTCTGGATGATGATTGGATGATCCATCTGAGGCTGAATCCCTTTTTGATTGACAGTGAAATGAGCGAATCATCGATCTTATAAACATGCACCGGAGCATTTTTAGAGTTTTTTCATTCCGTTGTTCTTGATAGATCCGGAGACTTCACTGATACCCGGCCACTTTATCTTTTTTAAAAACGATTAAAAAAAGAAGGGGGGTAGAATTTACATACAAATAAACACACACATTCATGATGTCTTAAATCTTCTCTCTTTCCTTATTTTGTTTTAACATTGTTGTTGGTTCTAATTTTTCTGATGTTTTTTCTCCTTTTTTGGTGGTGGTTTTAGCCTTTTACAAAAAAAAAGTTACATATTTTTATATACTTCCCTCTACTCCTCTACACATTTCTCTTTTATTTCCCCCTTTATTTCAGTATTTTGTTTCTTTTCAATGTTCATTTTAATTTCTGTGAAGCACTTAGTAACATTGTTTTGAAAAGTGCTGCATAAATAAAGTTATAATTATTATTCTGTAGGCTGGGAAAAATGAACTTCCTCTCCTTGAATGACCAGCAGCTGCAACTGTTATGTGTGTATGTGTGTGGAGGTAAGGGATGTGAAGATGTGAAAAAAGACAGCATGAATGAGGGAGATACCATGTGTAAGGGTCTGAAGATGGACCGGGGGACACTGGTTTGGAAACGTGGAAATGTACTGATTTTCATTTAATGTCATTTCCCGTTTGTGTGAGAGTGTTTGTAAGCTCACATTTAAGATGTGGCTCTTTGTAGTGCCACTGTGATTTTTTTTGGCTCTTGGTGTCTGACTGGTTGGCCACCCTGTACTAGACAGTCTATAGTTGACTCTTCAAATAAGGACACTGGGCCTCGTTCAGAAAACGTTTGTACGCACAAATTCGTGCCTAAATCATGGGTACGAACGTTTGACGCACAAACCTGTGATTCATCAATGTTTTCTTACCTGAATTTCTTCCTACTTTGCGAACAAATTTAGAACCTCCTCGGACCATGCGTACGCACAAATTATGAATGCTCAGCTGTCTATATAACTTAAATTACAGATTTTTTTAACTAAAAACATAACATTTTAAAACTACTTTCAGTAAAAGAAAAAAGCCTTAATCAGAATTCATTAATAAAAACTGTGCATTGGCTAAATTTATTAAATAACTTCTTAAATCTTAAATTAAATACTTAGTTTATGTTAAAGATATAATAATGTGCATATCAGAATGTCACATTATTTTTTGTTGATTAAATTGTCGACTGCTCTGACAAACAGTTTCATAAAGTTGTGCAAACTGAATGAGGACGAAAAGTAATTTGCGTCTTATGGTTTTGAACTTTTTCTGAGCAAATGCCGCACACACAGCTCAGCTGTTCACTCAGATTTATTTACCTGTTTGCAAAAAATATCCAGCAGCTGTTTCAATGTGTTATTTGTGTTACGGCTACACGGTACGATCTCCCTCACAGCACCAATGAGAATCAGCTGATCATTTATCACCTCTCCGGTCAGGACATGCGTTTGCAGACGACTCTCTGGTGAAACACCGAGAGAACGAGCTGTGGTTGACGCTGACAACGCGGATGTAAGGGAAGACTGCCCCTTCTTCTGAACCCCTGAACAGATGTCCTTATATAGATGAATTGGGGCGTGGTTTATGCTAATTTTGGGATGCGGGAACGCACCCGTGGATTTAGAATGATTCTGATTCACTAATATACGCACGGTGGTGCGAACAAAGACGGTTGGTACGCACGTGTCATGAATCCGACGGTGATTTTGCGTATTTTCTCATTTCGTGCGGGGAGTAAGAACATTTGGCCATTGGGAGTAAAAATGCATAGCAAGCATTAATTCTAATTTTCCTTGGAATACATACCCACAAAGAGGTTAGACTGAAAAGTTTGCATGTTGCTTCATGAGTTACCTGGTACTCCTGATAGAAACGTAGACCATCATTTGTCTTGAGTCCCTCTATGTGTTCTGCAAGGTCACAGATGGAAACTGGTGGATGCTCTCTCATCCCTACAGTGAAAAAACAATGGGTCAACACATTTTTTCCACAATCTCTCTCTCAAAGGCTCCATTTTTGGCAGCATAATGTCATGATAAGATGAAACTGATGAAATCTCAGTTCAGAAGGACTGGATTATTAACCCTCTGTTGCATGAATTATGAAAGTCAGTTTCAGAATTTTCCCTTGAGTGTTTTTATTTGTCTTAAGGCATGAAAAAAAGTTTTCCATTTTTTTCAAATATTTGTAACTGAGCATTCAACATAAAACAGTGTGAACTTAATGTAAATATGACTTTTTTTGCTTGACTTTTCTTTTCTTTTCTTTCTTTCTTTCTTTTTTTGGTAATTTAATATATACTCTTTTTTTGTTCTGCAAAACATTTCAACTCTCTTTCATCCATTTTAACACTGAATAATTTATAATTAATAAGCTTTTTCACCTTCAAATGTTTGTCTATAACTTTTTTAGAACTATGTACATGCTTGGGAAAAAAATAGAAAACACTTTTCCAGGCCCTAAGAAGAATAAAAATATCCTGACACAGGTTAATATGAATTTCCACTACATGAACCATTGAATTTAGGAGTAAATAACTTTTAAATAGGTGTCCACTGTAGTGACCACTATGCACCACAGGGTTAATGGAGTCTCTAAGGGTCCTCAAGCTGACCAGCATTCAGTCCAATGAAGACTCTGCATGATTCAAAACCACTTCTTGCCTACTGTTCTTAGCGAGGTTAAACTGTGCTATGCACAAAGAAAACCACATATATAGCCATGGACAAAAGTATTGACACCTCTGGGATTATCCTAGAAAATACACCATTTCTCCCAGAAATTGTTGCAATCACAAATGTTTTTAGTATAAATATGTTTAAAACCTTGATGTGCATTGAAAAAAACACAAAAAAGCTGAAGAAAAAAAGCCAAAATTGACACAATTTTACATGAAACGCAATAAATGCGCCAGAAAAAGTTGTGTGCACCCTCAACTCAATATTTTGCTGCACACCCTTTAAAAGCAATAACTGAAACTAATCACTTCCTATAATGGGTTTTTTACACCTCTCAGATGGAATTTTGGACCACTCTTCTGTTGCAAACTGTTCCAGGTCTCTCAGATTTGAAGGCTGTACATTGAGGCCCAAAATATAATCTCCAGATTTCATGACTTCTTGCACGGTGAAGGCCCCCAGTGCCAGAGCCAGTAAAACAAAACATCATTGAACTTCCACTATGTTTGAATGTAGGCACTGTGTTCTTCTCTTTATAGGCCTCATTCTTTTTTCCTATAAACAGTAGAATGAAATGCTTCTCCAAAAAGCTCTACTTTAGTCTCATCTGTCCACAAAACATTCTCCTGGATGGATTGAGACTTACTCAGGTACATTTGCAAACTCCAGTCTGGCTTTTTTATGTCTCTTAGTCAGCAGTGGGCAGTTCTCCTCTGTCATAGGGCTTCTTCTCATTCAGATAATGACTTATGGTTCGAGCTGACAGTTTTGCACCCTGGTCTGGAGGACAGCTTGAATTTGTCTGGAAGTTGCCTTAGGATGTTTATCCACAATTCAAACTATCCAGTGTTGCATTCCTTTGTCAATTTTTTCCTCTTCTGTCCCTGTCTATGGGTAGTGAACTTCTTGATTATATGACGTACATTGGACAAGGGAACTTAAAATCTCTTAAGATGGTCTTGTATCCTTGAGATTGTTCATATTTTTCAACAAGTGCTCAGACACTCCTCGGCTCTTCTTTCCCTTCTCCATGCTTGGTGTGACACACAAAGGCCCATAACACAAAGGTTGAGTCAACTATTATACATTCTAACTGGCGTCAGGTGTGATTTCTAAATTACCAGCACCTGTTACTCACCACAGCTGAGTTTAAACAAGCATAAGCTGATTAAAATTAAATGATTTACCCACAGTTCTACAATGGCATCAAAGATTTTGTACAGCTCATTTGTTGTGTTTTGTGTAAAATTGTGTCAGTTTGGGCTTTTTTATCCAGCTTTTTGTGTTTTTCCCATGTACACATGAAGGAAATAAACACATTCATACCAAAAACATTTGTGAATGCAACAACTTCTGGGAGAAACGCTTCACTTAGTTCTAGCTCATTTAAGATGGACTGAGGTTACAAAGAAACCATCCTGAGATCTGACATAACCCTGACTATCCTGGAGGCTACATTCTGTGCCTTCAAGGAGAGTGACCACATGATAGTCACTCACTCCATGTTATGAAGAGAATTCAAAAGAATTTTCATTTTTAGGCCACATTTTAAATTCATTAGATTTCTGTTGATATGGATCTGGTATGAGATTGATCAAATCAATAATAGGTTAGTTGAATGACAGTTTTCCAGATGATTCAAAATGGTACCCTCTTTTTTTGTCAAATAGTAAAGTAGGAATTATTTCTATTGGCTTTGGAAAACGCTAACACCAAAGAGAGTTTTAATGTTAAATCCTTTTAAAAAACAAAAACAAAAAAACAAGCAAACAAACAAACAACAACACCAAAAAAAACCTTAAATGAAGAGTAAATTTGTATGTTGGTAAAATGCAGTCTAGCTCCAGTGTGCCAAGCCTCTGTCAAAAGCATTCTGGACAAAACTGTAAGGACCAATGTCCCAATTTACAAAGACTTGTAATATAATGTAAGTTGCCACAGGTTATTAAACTTTAGCTCGATGTTTGCCTAAACAACTGAATGAAAATTATTTTATTTCATTTTTTTTGTTTCTTTGTGTTTTTTAATTTTCAAAAATGGCTCCAAAGAGCTCCTAAATGTCATGAGATCTGTTAATTTCTTTGTTCCAGTTATCCATCCTTGTCTGAAATCTGTAAGAAAATGTGCTTTGATACTGAAGTTATGACACTAACATCACTCAAGGTCACAGTTAACCCTCCGAATAGCAAGCAGTTACAGGTGGTTTCTTCCTAGCGTCACATTTTTAGTCATTGTAGTCTCATTTTTCCCTACAAAATGAAGTCCTGCTTCTCTATAGATTCCGGAAGACAATGGCTACAAGCTGATGCAACTCAGTTACATCTTCATGCAGTGCAATAAAATTCAAAAGCTATAAATTGTTAGAAAATTAGTAAAAGGGAAATGGTTTCCGCTGATGTTCATGGTTTTAAATATTAAAAAATAAGGAAAAAGTGTATACAACACATTTTCTGGTACCCTCAAGCCTAAGGAACATAGGAAAATTATTGGTGGTTGAAATGCATTTAAAGAAACTGCAAGTTTGATTGTACGGAATCATTTATGCTCATTATGGTCCAATAAATCACTGCAAAATGAAGCCCTACACCTTTATGGGTTCAGGACAACAATGACTAAAGCAAAAATATCTCCTGAGCAGAATGACATCATCATATTGCAATATTTATGACATCATTATTACATGCCACATACTCTTTACAAACTATTCAGTGTCAGCACAGTTACAAATATTCTCACACTTCACAGTCTACATCATAGAGGCATTGTATCAATCTGGAAGCAGTTTGTATCAAGGGCTTGCTGAAAACATAGAGAAGTGTGAAATTATTTTTATTTTTACAGGATTTAGTTAAAGGAAAGTATTTATTTTTGCAAATTTTCAGAGAAGACGTGAGAAACAAACTAATGTCAATGAAATTCTCTTTTTTTTCTCCTCTTTAAAGTGTCCTTGAGCAAGACACTGAACTCCAAATTTCTTCCACTGTTGTTCAGTGGTGTGTGAGTGAGTGTGACTGTGTCAGATTCAACTGATGGCTCCTAAAAAAGCAGTCTCTGCCACCATTGTGTGAATGTTTTGTGGATGGGTGAAAGAGACTGGAATTTCACAGCACTTCGAGTGGCTAAAAGAGAAAAGAAAAGAGCTTTACAACTACTGGTCTATTTGCCATTTAAAGTACTCTTTGAAAAGCCCACTAGGTGCACAGAAGGTTGCACCCCACGAGGTTCGCCCTCACCTGGGTGGCCCTTTTCCCTCTTGTCATTCCTCACTCTCATTCTCTTTCCTGCTTGCCACTGTCCACTCTCCTATCACATTAAAAGGCACAAAAGCCCATAAAATTAATTCTTCGAAAGGGAGAAAGCCCTCTGCTCTTAACCATTAAGTCTTTGGTAAAAGCTCTGTTGGGTGTCAGTGGATGTATCTAGCTAACGGCAGAGTCATGTGAGAGGCTGACAGTCAATCCCAATACAGATGACAAGGTTCTGGAGAGACAGGATTATCAGTAAGCTCCGGGTGTGTGTGTGTGTGTGTGTGTGTGTGCGTGCGCGTGCCTTGTGTCTGAAAGTTGACTCTCCTCATCTCCACAGGATCTGAGCAGTGGGCCAGAAGTGAGTCCTTCATTCCTGTCACGTGTTCTTCTTTGATAGGAGATGTTCGTTTCCTGGGGTGAACAGAGGTATGTGAGGTAACCATAAAGTCATGTAATCAAGTGAGGGCAGGTCAAAGTAACTTAAAGCTGTTACTTTAAGAATCAAAAGAGAGGGGAGAATGTCAGGATCACATGGCTGAATAGAATACAACTTGCATTGATAAAACAAGTGATGACGATGGTTGTGTTGAATCTCCAAAACAGGAGCATGGGCTGTATTGAAGGGACTATTGATGTCCACTATGTTTGGATGTTAACCTGGGATGTGGGAAGTTTCTGGAGAGTATGAAAACCATACATTTTTGGAAACTGTATCTAAATAAGCAATCAGAAAAATAATGTTTCTGGTTATTATAATTTATGGTAAGCTACCATTTTCAGAGCCAAGGAATCCAATTCACTCAGTTGCAAATGTGTTGAGACATTTGTTACAGCGGCCCTACTAAACACAAAGTTCACAGGACAAATAATTTCATTGGGCCATCAGTACAGTTCACAATGTTTGTATTTTACATTTGGTAAGACTTTTGTGGGGAGAATTTTTTATTTTTGGAAACTGTGTAGCATAAGCAATCAGAAAACAATGTTTCAATTTATCCCAAGTCTGATGGCTGCTATCTTGGATTTGGCAAAACTGCTGCCATGAAAGTGTTAAAGTAAGTATCGAAAGTATCAGGGGTGTGACAAGATCTTTTGCCATGAGATTTCGCGAGATTAAATCGTGACGATATTTCTCAGATAAGTGAAAACTTTCTCGTGGGCACAGGGGGAGGCTTGTATTTTGCAGTCTATGGGGAAGCTCATCAGACTATGAGGGCTTTGATTTTTTGTGACCTGTGGGGGGCAGTAATGTATCTTTACAACGTCTAGTCTGCCAGAAACTGACATGACTGAAGGAGCAGAAGCAGCCGGAACGTCGATGGAGACTGAAAATATCATCATTGACTATGTCCCCGCCATTCTCCCCCAGCTCTCCACAACAAAAAACACAAAGGCAAAAATGTATCATACATAAGGAGTGTGCGTGCCGCGGTGTTGTAGTAGAGTCCTCAGTGCTCGAGTCCTAGTCGAGCCCGAGTCACCAAAAAAAACCACCTGCGTCGAGTCTGAGACACCGAAGAAGAAATCCAAGTCGAACCCAAGTCCTCTTTATCTGAGTCAAGTCCAGGTCGAGTCCTTAGTACCTTAGCCCAAGTTCTGCAAGAGTCCCCGGAAGAGGAAACGGGAACTCATGAACTAAGTAAATACCTTGCTTTTTGTGTTTCAAAGTTGTTCAAACAAATTTAAGTTTGATAATTGAGGATTCATGTTTTGTATCACATGCTTTGTAAGCAGCTTTATTTTGAAGAAGATGCTTTTAATTTGAAACTGCCTGTCAATCAAAAAGACGTGAGGTGCCTGCGCTGCACATGACCGAAAGGAGCAGAGAGAGAGAGGAACGTGTGGGGGTTTACGGTATCCTGTAATTTACATGCAGCTAACAAGTTTAATGCCACAACCACTAGAAGAAACACAGGAAAAAGACTTTCAAGTTCTCCCAGGATCCTCTCTGTGGAGGAGGGATCACTCAGTCTTCTGGAGGCTGAATATCACCACAACGCCCATCTTCTTGTTTTTCTATTCGAGATACAAATCTCCCTGTCTTTACTTTCACTTATTTTTCCCATAGTGTAATTGTGGCTCGGATTTTGCAAGTTCTAGAAGTAAAATAGTCTAAAACACACAGCCTGTGGCTCCTCCTTTGACGTCTTGCCCCACACTGTTGCTGAAGGGCATGTGGACGCTCATGCAAGTAAACAAACACATGTGCCAGCGCAGCCTGAAAATTCTGACCTTAGACCAGAAGAAATAAAAGATGAAACTTAACAAAGCATGAATTGAGAAATAAGCTCAAGTCCTCTGAGTGCTCCCCAAGTCCTCATGCATCCAGAGCTCGAATCCAAGTTTGAGTCATCAGTGCAGTAGTCTTAGTCAAGTCACAAGTCCAGCATATACGAAGTCCTGGACCTGAGTACGAGCCCTGGACTCGAGTCCGAGTCTGGCTCGCCGTGGTACAACAGTGAAGGTTTTGGAGAGCACCATTGGGGACCAGCGCAACCCATGGACAGATTCCGCCGCTGTGCTGACTGAGGGGCTGTGACTGGGGGCGTCTTCTGCTCGCTTGACTGGAGCTGCACTGGAGCCGCTGGAGGGTTGTCGGGGCAAGCTACATAGCCAGGATGTCGGATTATTTGCCGGCCAATGTATGGGGTATGTCAGCGCTGACACAAATGGTCATTAAGTTGTGTGCACACAAATAAATAAATCCAGTGGTGTAAAGGAACAAAGTAAAAGTACTTCATTACAGTACTTAAGTAGGTTATGGGAGTATCTATACTTTACTTGAGTTTCTTTGTTTGCTGCGACTTTCACTTTTACTTCGTTACATTAAAAATAAAAAAATGATACTTTTACTCGACTACATTTATATTGTCAACATCGTTACTCGCTACAAGATAAAATCTGAATATACATGACATTTATTTTCACATTTTATTTTGTAGAGGACCATGCGTGTTCTCGCGCAAATATCTGGCGCTCTCGAATGAAGCTGAGGCTCATCACAGTGATCGTCAGAGTCTACAACCAACAGCATGGAACACCTGTGGCCAAATCTGAAAAGCTTTTGTGCTTTTGTCGGGATGAAAGACTCATCTTAGCCTGACTTATACAGGAAGTGCTCTCTGCTTGACGCACTAGAAGTGTTAGCTCATGCTGCGTAAAACCCTCTTAACAAGCTCGTTTCTCAGCTGTCAGCCCTGTCAATCACACGTACAGTAACCAGTAGCCTCACCGTTCACATGAAGCCTACTGTAGCTGGATAGGCTGCCTAAAAATCCAGGTTTTTGCTGCGTGTAATCCTTATTGATGCGCACAACAGGAGCGGTACAATCCGTGACCAGCAGGGGTGGACTGGCCATCTGGCATACCGGGCATTGCCCGGTGGGCCGACCGTCTCATTTGGGCCGACTGACACTTTTTCAATGTTGCGTGAACGGCCCGTTAAAGCAGCAGGTCAGCAGACGAATGACACTGAACCGGGCCAATCACATTGTCAGACACTAATGACTTTACCTTAAGTCCTATCTGTATGGAGCATTCAGGGGGAACAGATAAAAATAAAATAAAAAATCCCCCCCAAAAAACGGCCCATGAAATGCGCTGATCTGCAGCCCTTTGGTTGTTTTCGTGCCCAAGAAGAAAAAAAACAATGCTTTCCACACAAACGCTGCCAAATGTGCTGAATTTACAGACGCGTTTGTCACNATTTATATAGCAGTGGGGCCATGAATGATGTAAGCCCATACTCCAACAAATATTGTTTATTTTTGCTTATTTGTGTGTTATAAAAAAAACACAGGATTAGAGGATACTGCTTAAAGAAAAATAATAGTTGTTATTTCATTTTGCCAGTTTCGCCAAATAGTCGCCAAAAATTTCTCTTTATCTTTTCTTCCTCCCTAGAACACATCAGCAAACCTAAAAAGATGAATTATGCTTTAGAAGAAATTTCTGACAGAGTGGTGGATTGTTGTTGTTTTTTTTTTGGGGGGGGTTGATCGAACATGGTGGGCCAGTCTGGTCCAAAATGCCAGGGCCGATTTTTTGTCCCAGTCCAGACCTGCACTGGTCCCTCATATTAAAGTACTAAAATTCACTTGGAACAGTGTCTCTCTTGTCTCAACTGTAGTTTCTTCTGTGTCTCGTGACTATGTCGTCCAAAACCAAACGCGATTCTACAGTGTGATGATCTGACGCCATTTACTCTTGCGTAGACGACCGCAAACCAGTGGACTCTGATTTTTGAGAATTGAGGACGTTCCTTTTCAACCAGGATTTACCAAGAAAGCTCAAATGTCACCCAGATGTAGATGGCAATGTGTAGAAGTGATGTTAATGATGTTCAATAATTGGTAATCTAAAATGAGGAGGGAAAAATGTGTTTCAGCTTCATTTATCCTGATGTGGACTTAAGCCACATGTAAAAACATGACATTTTCTGAAACCAGAGACTTCAATCCTTCAAATGAGGTGTCACTGACAAATTTTGACAGGATGGTTCTACAGTTATAAGCTTTAAAAACAAAGCATAGTAAATAGGCCTGAATTGGGTGGATGATAAAGGGTTAAGGGAGGGAGGGGGAGACAGAGGTAGAGGGGGAGCAAGAGTTGAAGGGAGCTGAGGGCGCATCAAATTCAATAAAGCTTGTGAAAGCAACAACTGTTTATCTGTTCTCTTTCTTTGTACTTTTTTACTTTTGATACTTAAGTACATTTAATATCAGCTACTTTGAGACTTTTACTTAAGTAATTTTCTAATGGGTGACTTTTACTTTTACCTGAGTAGATTTTAATAAAGATATCTGTACTTTTATTCAAGTATGGCTTTTGAGGATTTTATACCTCATTGAATAAATCCAATGCATTGGTGGCAATCGTCTTTAATAAACTTTGCGCATCAAGACGTGTTGTTTTGCCTACATGGGCCTACAATTAAAATACTTAGTATTTAGTAATAGTATTTGCATTCCTTATATGTGGGTATATTGCACTATTGGTTTGTTCTTTGTATTTTCATGGCTCTTGTAAATATTGTTGAATTATTGGTCTGTCGTCTGCCAGGAGCAACTAGGGGCTGGCATGTAAGAGCCATGTGTTACCTTTGGCTTACTATTATCTTTATTTTTGTATCTTGCCACTAGAGGTCAGGGCAGCATCATGGGATGGCTGAGGCTGAGGTGGCCACAGGTGTTAAATGTTTTGGTTAATTATCAGAAAGGTCTCTAGAGGTGAAGGAGCCAGACAGTTTTCCACTGTGTTCTGGTTTCTTTGTATCATTTTCATATTTCTGTTTAGGGCTTACTGGAAGCAGAAGAGAAATAAAATATTTTTCTTTCTTTTATTTAATGTTACATGCGGCTTTTGGTTTGTTAACTTTATAAATTAGACACGCATCAAACTTTTCACCCACCTTCAGACGGTGATCAATTTCCACCAGAGATCCTGAGTAGACGGAGGCTGCTCTACCCGATCATGGCAGAGGCAAAGGCAAATAAAAAGAACGCTCATCTACTAATTGATAAACTTTACATCGATGGCAAGTTATACAGGAGTCCCCAAATCACATACTGGTTGAGTGAAGGTGAATAAAACACTACTCCTGAACTTCAGGAGAAGCTGCAGAGGCTATCGCACGTTGCCGGTCGCCCTGTCGCGTAAACAGAGACGCGGAATGATGACGACACCCGCCGACAATCGCCGAACCTGGAATACGGTGAATGACTTTCATTCCTTTCTTTTCCCTCATCTATGTTTTCATTCAGCTTGGAAACTGGTCACCTGCCTAGTGTGACGAGACCAGCATATCTGTGCTTCTTGGCCATCAGGCCGCACACTACTTTTCACGTTTGTGTGATGTCTGCTCAGTTGTAATAGTATCACCAGAGTGTATGTGCGTGTTCGAGTGTACATGTGCATGTATGTGTGTCTGTCTTGTTGTCCTCAGAGCGTATGAGTGCATGTGTATTACTGTATTCTTCAATTGGCCAAGCTACTTCAGCAGTATGATCCCTACAAACTCTACCAGTCTCAGTGTATATGGTGTTCAATAACTGTATTGACGAGGGAGATGATGTGACACAATTCATTGATTTTAATAGAAATACAAGCTGTCACCAGTATACTCCTGAGCAATTAAGATGCTTTAAAGATAAAAACAAATATTCACTCCTGCATTTGAACATTAGGAGCTTAAGTAAACATCATGATGACCTAGTTACTCTGCTCACTGACACAGGTTGCAACTTTGATGTGATTGGCTGTAGTGAAACATGGCTTCGTGATGGGGTATATACAGATATTCTAAACCTTGACGGCTACAGGCTGTTCACTAAGAACAGGTCTGGTAGATCTGGTGGTGGTGTATGCCTGTATGTTTCCACCACAAATGAAGTGAGTGTTTGTGATGACATTGTCATTGAAGATAATCACACTGACTCTCTTTTTGTTGAGATCAGTGTCAAGAATGGTAAAAACCTGATTGTTGGAGTGATATATCGACCCCAAGACGCTGATCTAGGAGTCTTTATGACTAAATTAGAGGAGATTTTGTTCCTCATAGAAAACCGAAATAAGAGCTGTATCCTCCTCGGGGACTTCAACATTGATCTCTCTGAGGATGATGCAGCCAAACTAGACTTCATAAATACTCTACACTCCTCTTCCTTCAAACCCACTATAAATATTCATACCAGAGTCACTCCTTCTTCTCAGTCTGTAATTGACAATTTCATCACAAACATTCAAAATTCTACTATGGCATCAGGAGTTGTGCTTTCTGATATCTCCGATCATTTTCCCATTGTACTATTCCTTGACCTCATCCTTAAGTCTTCCCTTACACGTCATCAAATGAAAAGGAAATTACTAAACGTAGCAGCCATGCAACGTCTTGCCCAGAACCTACAGCTAAAGCCATGGGACAAAATTTATAATTGCATGGATGCTGACATTGCATTTGACAATCTGACCACAGAAATCACAGACACCATTCAGAGGACCATCCCTGTGAAGACTGTCAAGTGCAGAACAAAAAAACAAAATCCATGGCTGTCCAAGGGTATATTAAAATCCATCCAGCACAAAAATAAACTATACAAAAAATACATTAAAAACCCTAACACTTTCAATAAGAATGAATTCACCAATTACAGAAATAAACTCACACATATTATTAGAAAGAGCAAGAGCAATTACTATGCAGAACTTATTCATGCTTCACAAGGTAACTCTAAGGAATCTTGGAGAGTACTCAACAAGGTCCTAAATAGGGGCCAAAAAAACCCTGTGCTCCCTGATAGTGAGAAACACAGCAGTGTTAATAGTGATATACATCTTGCAAACAAATTTAACAATTACTTTATCTCCATTGGGGAAAATCTAGCTAATAAAATCAACCAACCTCAGGGCACCTCCTTTAAGCACTATTTATCAGGTGACTACCCAAACTCTTTCTTTCTGAAGCCAAGTGATTGCGATGAAGTTCGGAAAATCATCACAAACATGAACAGCTCCAACTCAGCTGGGACTGATGAAATCTCAAGTAAAATCCTAAAGAGCATCGTCAATGAAATTGTTGAACCTCTGACCCACTGTATAAATTTGTCTCTCCTTTCTGGAGTAGTACCACAGGCCGCCAAAATAGCACGAGTTACACCTGTCTTCAAATCGGGTGATAAGAACGACCTCAACAACTACCGTCCAATCTCCATTCTACCAACTTTCTCTAAGGTCCTAGAAAGAGTAGTCTACAATAGACTTACCAAGTACCTTGACAAGCTCAGCATCATAGTCCCATCTCAGTATGGCTTCAGAAAGAATAACACTACAGCAATGGCAATACTTGACCTAATTGAAAAACTTAATGACGCAATTGAAAAAGGTAACCATGGTGTTGGCATTTTTCTGGACTTATCTAAAGCATTTGATACCATCAAGTTCGACATCCTGATTTATAAATTAAAGCACTATGGCGTCAGAGGCCTAGCTCTAGACTGGTTCGTTAGTTATCTGTCTGGGAGACATCAGCATGTCTGCATAAAGGACCAAAAATCCTCCAATAAACCTATCATTCATGGAGTTCCACAAGGCTCCATCTTAGGACCTCTCCTATTTATCTTGTATATTAATGACTTTGTTAACGCCTCACCTTTGTCACATAAAATCCTATACGCTGATGACACAAACTTGCTTTTCTCCCACAAACACCCAGATGAATTAGAACGAATCATGAATGACGAACTTGTGGAAATTGACAAATGGTTCAAGTGCAATAAACTTTCTTTAAACATCAATAAAACAAACTACATTATTTTTCATTCACATAAAAAGGCTGCTATTGAGCTAATCTCCCCAAATATACATGGGCAGATTATCCAAAGAGTCAGCACAACAAAATTTCTGGGGGTTCTCATTGACGAAAACCTTAATTTCAGACACCACATCCAAGAACTCATAAAGAAGTTATCAAAATATGCTTCTCTGTTTTTTTAAGATAAGACATTTTCTTCCACCCTCAGCACTTCTCACCTTGTACAAAACTTTGTTTGAACCTCATTTGAATTACTGTAATATCATATGGTGCAACACATTTCACACTCACCTAAAAAAGCTTGAGAATCTCCAAAAGAAGGTCATATGTGCAATAACATGGTCTGAGTTCAATTCCCCCTCCAGAATACTTTTCAAACGCCATAATCTTCTGCGTCTAACAGAACACAACTATCTACAAAATGCTTGTATAATGTATCAAACCGTTCACAAAATGAACAATAAACTGTGTGAACTCATTCCAATCTCTTTACCCGCGCACACCCATGCTACCAGGAACAAACATCTTATCACTGGAAAGAAGCGTAGACTAAAACGCTCCAGCCTTAGTATTGTTTGCAGAGGGCCTCAGATCTGGAATGAGCTTGATAATGAGTTAAAAACGTCACATTGCATCTCTGTCTTCAAGAGAAAACTAAAACAGTTACTATTGTCTAAGTATCTCTGATTTACCTGTTATATCACTGCATCCACGAACAATATCAGGGGCGTCTGCTACTTTTTTGTTTCTTTTTTCATTTTCTTTCTCTTTTTGTTTTCTTTTCTTTCTGTCTGTATTTGTGTTGTTATTTTACTTGTGTGCTCCTGCTTTATTTGTGGGAAAACGGGCCCCCTGCTACAAGCTTTAAATAGCTTCTTTGGGGTCACCCTTTCCACACATCCACTGTGACAACTATTGTACATATGTATATGCATATGTATATGTATGTGTATATGTATGCATGTATGTGTATCAGCACTCGCCAAGGTTGATGTGTGTGAATAAACTAAACTAAACTAAACAGACTTTAGCGGCTACACATAACCTGGTGATCTCGGCCTGATGACACGCACACAAGTTGGCACAAACGGGTTTGAATGGCTACAAAAGGTGACCATCCTCACCTGTGATCTACACTCACCGGCCACTTTATTAGCCACACCTGTCGAACTGCTTGTTAAGGCAAATTTCTCATCAGCAGATCACATGGCAGGAACTCAGTGCATTTAGGAATGTAGACATAGTCAAGACAATCTGCTGCAGTTCAAACCAAGCATCAGAATGGTGAAGAAAGGTGATTTAAGTGACTTTGAACGTGGCATGGTTGTTGGTGCCAGACAGGCTGTTCTGAGTATTTCAGAAACTGCTGATCTGCTGGGATTTTCACGCACAACCATCTCTAGGGTTCACAGAGAATGGTCTGAAAGAGAAAATATCAAATGAGAGGCAGTTCTGTGGGCGAAAATGCCTTGTTGATGCCAGAGGTCAGAGGAGAATGGCCAGACTGGTGTAAGCTGATAGAAAGGCAACATTAAGTCAAATAACCACTCGTTACAACCGAGGTCTGCAGAAGAGAATCTCTGAAAAACACAACACGTCGAACCTTGAGACAGATGATCAACCTTGGTGACCACCAAACCTCTAATTGGTGGTCACGTAAGTATGCTGTGTCACTTCCGGTTGTGGAATTTTGTCTGTAGCAGTCAGCTGTTGTTTGCTCTCCCTCTTCTAGCTGCAATTCCTCTTCACCTTACTCTTACTTTCACTCACTTCTGCGAAATCCTCTTTTTCACTAAGTTTGTTATCTACAGTTTGCACCAAGCACCCTTTATTGCTCCGCGGTGAGCTCCTTTGTGGCGGGTTGACAACTGTTGCTTCAGTTAGCCCGGGGGTCGGCAACCTGCGGCTCTCGAGCATTTGTCAGATTATATTTGGAATGACACTTAGTGTCACTTTGTGTTTTGTTGCTCAGGTCTGGGGATAGCTGCCTTGGTTACGTTCCAAAAGAGAAGAGGATGCTGTTGCGTTTTACACTTGCACTGACTTGCTTGGCATTTGCACAGAAATCAAACTCGAACTGTATCAACTTGAGTTTATATACTGTGCCTTTTCAAAAGGATGCTGTTTTGTTTTTATAAACGCAGGCTGCGTTTTATTGCACTCTGTTTACTGCCCAGATAAGGGGCACGTTATGCACGTTCCATTTTATTGTTTTTTCGAATCCTCAAAATAAAATTGACATCCAAAATAGGATTTATTTATTGCATTTATTTAATTTTATCAAAGCAATTAAAAAAAAAAAAGATAAATATAGTAATGAAGTTAAACTTGAGGTGGCATCGTACAACAGAGCAGTCACGTGGTGCGTCGTTCTCTACAGAATGCACTGCAGGGAAAAAACATTTACTCATGAGTGCTCATTGTGTATTTATAGCCAACATAGTCGTTTTGATAGTACGCCAATATAGCTAATATAGATACATACAGCATGTGTTGCCTTCATTATAAGGCTTTTAATTTTTTGCGGCTCCAGACATATTTGTTTTTTGCTTTTTTGGTCCAATATGGCTCTTTCAACAATTTGGGTTGCCGACCCCTGGGTTAGCCTGTTAGCTTTCAAGCGCCTGCTATGGCTTCTCACCCGGTGTCTCCTTCTGCTCGGTGCTGCCTTATGTGTCAGATGTTCAGTTATTCCTCGTCCTCCTTTACAGATAATGATACATGTATAAAATGTAGCCTATTTATAGCTTTGGAGGCGAGGGTTAGTGAGTTAGAAGCACGGCTCTGCACCAAGGCTAGGTCTCAGTTAGCAGCGGTAGTTAGCCACCCCCTGTAGCCGGTGCGGGCTGCATTAGCTTAGCTTCCCCCCCGACTGATCCCGAGCAGCCGGGATGCAGTGGCTGGGTCACTGTGAGAGGGAAGCATAGTTGCGAGCTTAAGAATCCCACGTCAAAAAGCTCACATTTCAAACAGATTTGCCCCACTTAGCAACAAACCTGCTAAGAAGCTAGACACTCTGGTGATTGGTGACTCTGTTGTCAGAAATGTGAAATTAGCGATGCCAGCAACCATAGCCCAATGCCTCCCAGGAGCCAGGGCAGGCGACATTGAGGGAAACTTAAAACTGCTGGCAAAGGATAAACGTAGATTCCGTAAGATTGTAATACATGTCGGCGTTAATGACTCCCTACATCGCCAGTCGGAAGTCACTAAGGTTAATGTGGAGTCGGTGTGTGCACTTGCTAAAATGATGGTAATTTTCTGTGGCCCCCTGCCAAATAGGGCAAATGATGAGATGTTTAACCGCGCCTCCTCATTCAACCGCTGGCTGTCGAGGTGGTGTCCAGATAATGGTGTGGGGTTCATAGATAACTGGAAGTCTTTTTGGGGCAAGCCTGGTCTGATTAACCACGATGGCATCCATCCTACTTTGGATGGTGCTGCTCGTTTAAGTAGAAATCTTTCTAATTTTATTAGTTTGCCCGTTTGACAAATCAGAGTGGAGACCAGGCAGCATAGCTGCAGCTTTAAAGGCTCCTCTGCGTTTTCCTAAGAGCAGTTTCCCAGCCACTCACTGTATAACATAGAGACTATGTCTGTTCCCCGACCAAGACCATTGTACAATAAAAGAAAACACAACATAACAAAGGTAAAAACCCGAGCTGCAGCTAAACCACAAGACGTTATAGCTAAATGTGGTTTATTAAATATTAGATCTTTAGCCTCAAAAGCTATTCTAATAAATGAGCTTATTTCAGATTTTAGCATTGATCTATTTGCTTTGACTGAAACTTGGCTGTGTGAGGGTGAATATATTAGTTTAAATGAGTCCACTCCTCCTAGTCATCTTAATACTTACATCCCTCGACTCACTGGCCGAGGGGGTGGGGTAGCAGCTATCTTTAAGTCTATCCATAATATTAGCACTAGACCTAGATTAGATTATAGCTCTTTTGAAAATCTAATTCTAAATTTCTCTCA
>RPOG01001093.1:0-178967 GCA_008086565.1 Thalassoma bifasciatum | reverse complement strand
AAAAAAAAGGAAAAAGAAAAAGGCCACTGAGAAAAAAAAAAAATCTAAAAAAAAAAAAAAAGTCAAAATTCTGACTTAAAACTCAGAATTCTGACTTTTTTCTCAGAATTCTGACTTTTTTTTTTTTTGAATTTTTAAATTTAAAAAAAAAAAAAAAAGTCAGAATTCTGAGTTTAAAGTCAGAATTCTTTTTTTTTTTTTTAAGTTATTTTTTCGGCTTTTTGTGCCTTTATTTGATAGAGGAGGACAGTGGATAGTGTCGGAAAGGGGAGAGAGAGTGGGGAGTGACATGCAGGAAATTGGCCACAGGTCGGATTCGAACCCGGGCCGCCCGCTCGAGGACATAGCCTCATGGTGCGCAGCCTTATCCACTCGGCCATCCGCGCCCCTAAAGTCAGAATTCTGAGATTAAAGTCAGAATTCTGAGAAAAAAGTCAGAATTCTGAGATTAAAGTCAGAATTCTAATTCTGAGATTAAAGTCAGAATTCTGAGAAAAAAGTCAGAATTCTGACTTTTTTTTTTGGAATTTTTAAATCTAAAAAAAAAAAAAAAAAAATCAGAATTCTGAGATAAAAGTCAGAATTCTGAGAAAAAAGTCAGAATTCTGAGATTAAAGTCAGAATTCTGAGAAAAAAGTCAGAATTCTGAGAAAAAAGTCAGAATTCTGACTTTTTTGGAATTTTTTTTTTTCTCAGTGGCCCTAATCCTCTTCCGTAGAAAAACAACTTTTTCTAAACAGTTAAGTTTTAAATTCTGACTTTGAGGTCAGGACTTTGACTTTACAGAAGTCTGACTCCTAGGTCTATAATTCTGATTTAACAGAATCATGAACAGAGTTTTTCATGTCTGACAATGAGGTGGTTGCACCTGATTGTGGGCACTGAATCAGTTGACCTTGAAATTACCCCCAGAGCGCAGGAACGCAGTTTTAGATACAAGATACAATATATTGCAGTTACAACTTCATGAAATGGAAATGTAAGTGACAATCTCACATCCTGTAGCATGGATGCATTGTTTTTTTTGTGTTTTATTGACTGAAGTAGTTCCATCTAACAAAGCTTTGAGTTGTTTGGAACCTTGAGCTTGCCGTAGTTGTGCTGAAGTCACACTTACCTGTTAGTGTTTTCACATTTAGAGGTTTCAGTTTTGTTCACAAAGAGTACTTGTGAAATGTTTCTTTGATGAAAGTTGAAATTCTATTTCAAAACCAAAGATATGCTAATCACTAGCTTATCAATGCAATTTCCCATGTACGTTAGCATCGAGCTAGTCCTATGTTTTCAGTTCTTCCTTTTTTCCATCCTGAAAGTCAGACATAAGAGTTTGATTTCTCTTTCCAGAACAATCCATGGATTACGACGACAACGATGAGGCCTTGTTCTCCTCGTACCCGTCCTCCCTCCACCCTCCTCCCTCCACCTCCCAGGAGCAGGACCCCCTCCCTGACAGCGCCCCCCTGAAGAGGCCGGTCCACACCTACTCACGGGGCAGCAGCCACAACAACCACGTCCAGAACAACACCTCCTCTAAAGCTGCTCCTGAAGCCTCCACCTCCTCTGCTCCTCCTCCTGATCCAGACGCTGCTGAAGCTCAGCCCACGACGAGCTCAAAGACCTCCTCTTCGTTTGTTCCTCCTCTCCCTCCTGCTTCCTCCTCCTCTTCGTCAGTCACAGCCAATGATGCTACCTCCAAACCCGCCTCCTCCACCTCTAAACCTCCTCCCTCCTCCTCCCCCTCCCCTTCTTCCTCCTCAACCTCAACCCCCCGTCCCAGTAAGAGCTCCACCTTCGACCCGCTCCCCGCCGGAGCGTCGTCTCGGCGCGCGCAGGAGCACGTGGCGGCGATGGCGTCTCAGAGCGTGGAGCAGCAGCGTGCCAGCCGCATGCTCCTGACGTCGGTGTCTCAGTCCCTGGAGGTGCTGGCTCAGTCGGTGCAGCTGCTGGTGGAGAGTCAGCAGGAGTTTGTGCAGGAGTCGCTGATGCTGCAGAGGGAGACGGTCGACGTCCTGAGGGATTTCTCTAACACGGCGCTCACCATGCTGAGGGACAAAGCCAACAGCGGACAGACGCAGGCGCGACACCACCACCACCCCGCATCACACTTCTGAGAGAGAAGAGACGTTTGACCACGAGACGTTTAACCACGAGAGTTTGAGACACGTCTGAGTCTCATGTTCCTTTAAGAAGAAAAGCTGCTTTTTCCCTGAAGTGACACAAACATTCACAGGCTCCGTATTTATCGCCTGTTTCTTTTCCTCCTCTAAGTGTTTGATTTGTCGAAGGCTCGTTTCTTTTTCAGACTTTAAAGAGACGCTGAAGTCCTGGAGGTTCATCGCTGACTCATTTAAAGAAGAAACACTTGATTTCTCTGGATGAAAGGACGTAAAACACAAACTTTAACATTTCAGAATAAAAACAACTCATCCTGCAAATCCATACTTTATCTCTCCTCCTGTTGTTTCTTGTGTTTCAGTTTTACCATCGTCTGTTTGTCCTTGAACGCACCACCAGACACTGTAAGAGTTAACTTTACTCAGAAAAACATGCAAACTAATTTCTTTAAGTGTCAGAAATTGGCTTCAATCCATCATTCATGTTGCATTTATGCAGTTATTTCTCTTCACATGTTTTTGGGGAGTGTTGTAAATAAATGTTTGGGTTATGAAGCTACTTTGTGGTCTTTGGTAGAGGCTCCTAACTCTTTTAGGGTTTTCAGAATAAAAGATATTAAATTAACCCAGCACATAGACTTCTGACAGATTCACACCACTCAACTATTGACTGACCCCCCCATAAATATTTTTCTAGAACGGTGATTCCCAACTTGTGGGTCGTGGCCCCCTAGTGGGCTGTGGAGGTATTGCAAGCGGGCCCCAAAATAGTTTTATTTCAGTGTTTGTGTGTGTGGGAGGGGTGTTTATATAAAGATAAAAACATACAGAATAATGTTTTAATGTAAAAACTCAGTCTATGGATTAGGGCTGAATGATTTTAGAAAAAGATCTATTTGCGATTTTTCTGGCAGATATTGCAATTTCGATTAAATTCACGATTTTCTTTAAATCAAACTTTAGTGATGTTTTCATAATGTACAGTAACATTTACAAACTTGACAGAAAATTACATCAAAAGCTACTACTGAAGGTAAGAACTGTTTCAAACTTTTAAATAAAAGGTCAATATTTTAACATGAAAAGTGAAAATTTTGAGAAATAAAGACAAAAATCTGAGACAAAAAGTCAAGATTTAGAGATGAAACTTCTTAAGTTTAAGAAATCAGTTTAATATTATGTGGGAAAAAGTCCAAACTTTCTTATTTGAGGTCAAAATTTCAAGACGACAAAAGTCTGAGATAAAAAGTCTTTGGAAAAAAAAACAGTTTTTGAAATAAAAAGTTGAAATTTTGTTAGAGACAGTCAAAATTCTAAGATTACAGTCGAAATGATGAGAAATAAATACAGAGGCAAAAAAATACAGATAAGATTTTTTGGATAAGTTGTCGCATTTTGACTCTTCTCAAAACCTCACACCCATTTCTGCTTTTTCTAAACTTTTTAAATAGTATTTTTAGTTTTAAAAATTGAAGAGCAGAAAGAGCTATCTTTGACTCTTAACTTTTAAAAATGATGTAAAGCAAAATATCCTTAATTGTGTCAAGTTAAATAAAATCAACAATCTCAAGGAAAAAAGTATTTTTCCAACAGTCTCACACTCAAAGACAGGTGTGTGTGAAACAGCTGATATAACAGATCCTGGGTCAGTCAGGAGCAGGAAAAAATCACAGCTTTAACGATCACATGATCACGATGTCTGAAATTGCAATTTCGATCAGAAAACGATAAATCGTTCAGCTCTACTATTGACTGACTCCCCATATAAACAGTCATGGTTGAAAAAAACACAGTTTCTCCCAGAAATTGTGTAAATTACAAATGTTTTTAGTATGAATGTGTTTATTTCCTCGATGTGCACTGGAAAAAAAAGAGGACAAAACCAAAATGGACACAATTTTACACAAAACACCAAAAACAGGCCGGACAAACTTGTTGTCACCCTTTTAGAATTGTGGGTAAATCATTTAATTCCAAGCAGGTGATGCTTGTTTAAACTGTGGTGAGTAACAGGTGCTGGTGATATAGAAATCACACCTGACACCAGTTAGAATGTAGAAACTCAACCTTTGTGTTGTTGTCTTTGTGTGTCACACCAAGAATGGAGAAGAGAAAGAAGAACTGAGGAGTATCTTCTATATATATATATAATCAGAGGGTTAAAATAACTTGAACATTAATGTTTTTAAAAATATTTCAAGAGCACATCAAGTGGCTGAATTTGAGGATTATGGTTAATAAGAACTCAGAGTCTTTATCCAAGAAAAATACCTTTTATTTCATTATAAATCCACATAATTGTATCTATGAAAGCATAAAATCCCCGTTTCACATGTTGTGGTGTTTTTTCTCCTTATTGTGGTCACTTGTTCCGTTATACTCAAAGTAAATCATGGGTATCAAACCATCGAAGACTGTAAGGTGTATGTCACATACAAACACAGACACTGTCAAACAGCAAAGGGAGGAGGGGGGGGGGGCAGCGAGAGTCTGCTGGCCATCTTTTTAAAACCGTCAAACACATTNTTGGCCGCCGCGGCGTCCCTCAGGGATCCGTTCTCGGGACGCCGCGGTTCGTTACGCTCCGACACAGAGAGATCGATCCACCATGGACGCAAACACACGGATTATTCAACATTTTCTAAGTCATTCGAAGCCAGAAGACTGGAAATACTGGAGAGTATATTAATCAGCTGTTCATGAGAGAGAGAGAGATGGAAACAGACGAGTAAAGTGCCAGAGAAGAAGTTCACTGTTCGGTCTGACAGTTTCATGAGACAAAACGTCGACAATGTGCTCGTGGTTTCACGCCGCTGCTGCTGCGTCAGAGCTGTGCTTTTCTGGAGTCTGCGTTTCCTCCCTGGACGCTGGAGCGAACGCTGGAATAAAACTGGAGAAGTTCATCCTTTGGCATGTGACTGAACGCTGGGAGAGAAAGAGAGGAGCAGACGAACCACAACACCCGGGACAAACAGAGGAATCCTGTTCCCGCCGTTCAGCGTCCGCGTGGATTCAAACCCTCAAACGCTGAGGAAATCCAGCTCACGTCCTCAGAGCGGCGTCCACGGAAACGAAGACGCAGGAAAAACTCTGAATCCTCAAGTTCTAAAGAGTCAGCAAGGACAAGAGCGACGCCTCTTTGTTCTCCTCAGGGTCAGAGGTCAAAGGTCAGGGCGTCTCCGCGGCGACCAGGTGGATGTGGCCGTGCATCCCAGGGTGCACCTGGGAGAAACCAGAGCAGACGACAGGTTAGAGAAGAAACAGCAGATGGAGTCAACAGTCGACTTATTCAGCGAGTGTGCGGTTAAATAACTTTGTGCTCAGAAATGTTTTTTTCTTTTTGATTCCTTTCTATTTTGTCCCTTTCAGCTCACTGTAGTTTCACTGTCACTGTCTCTTTAAGCTTCATGATGATGTAAAAAAACAAAAAACCACACCTGTCTATTTCTTTTTAAAAACTTTCAGCTCAGGTAACAGGTCAAAACTTTAAATGAATGAATAAATGACAACGTTGATGTTGAAAAATGTACAAGAACAACAACAGAAAACTACGGAGCCCCTACAGGGACAAGAAAAGGTAAAAAAATTATAATAACTACACGTGCTCACTAGAAACTTCTACGTGCGTGCTCACCTGAAACTTTAACGTGCTCACTTAAAACTTTTACATGCTCACCTGAAACTTTCACGTGCTCACCTGAAACTTTCACGTGCTCACTAGAAACTTTTACTTGCTCACCTGAAACTTTCACGTGCTCACCTGAAACTTTTTTGTGCTCACTAGAAACTTTTACATACTCACCTGAAACTTTTACGTGCTCACCTGAAACTTTCACGTGCTCACTAGAAACTTTTACGTGTTCACCTGAAACTTTTTCGTGCTCACCTGAAACTTTTTCGTGCTCCCCTGAAACTTTTACCTGCTCACGAGAAACTTTCACGTGCTCACCTGAAACTTTTACGTGCTCACTAGAAACTTTTACGTGCTCACCTGAAACTTTTAGAAGTTACCTGAAACTTTTACGTGCTCACCTGAAACTTTTACGTGCTCACCTGAAACTTTTATGTTCTCACTAGAAACTTTACAAGCTCACCTGAAACTTTCACATGCTCACCTGAAACCTTTTCAGGTGAGCATGTGAAATTATTAATTTTTTTTTACCTTTTCTTGTCCCTTTAGGGGCTCCGTAGAAAAGCAAAAAAAAAAAAAACATTGCAATTTTGCAAGGAAGCAAAAGAAAAACAAACAAACGAAAAACAAAACTGTTACATCACTAATTTATCTTCTTCTACTTTTTCAGAAATAAATGAAAAGAAGTGAATTTATTAATTTTTGACCACTTCTCCAGTTTTAATTGATAACAAACATATATGTGTTTGTGTTTATATATGTATGTATATAAAGATATAAAAAGAAATTATTGCATTAAACACACACACATTTATATTCTTGTAAATGTTTGACTTTATTCTCGTAAATTAAAAACTCTATTCTTGCAAATCTATGACCTTTTTCTTGTTAATCTACTACTTTAATCATGTAAATCTTTTGCTTTAATCTCTTAAAATAATGAGACTTTTTGAGTAAATTAACGAGATAAATATCATAAAGTTTCTTTTTTCCTAGTGTGGTGAAGGATAACTTCATCGTCCTGAGAACGAATGAATGAAAATGTTTTATTTTGAAAAATGTAAAAGACAAACACGAAGCAAACAGAGTTAAAACAAAGAAACTTTTAAATCTCTAATTCACCTTTTTTTACATTTTCAAAAAGGAGTGCAAAGAAGAAAACATATTAATTTCCACCTCCTCTGCAGTTTTAATTATGACCTTTAATTCATCTATAGAAAAAAATAAGCATCAGTAAATTTAATTGTTGAAGTTTAACCAGATTTTCTTTTGCTGCTTCTTGTTGAGTTATTTATTTAAATGTTTGAAAACTTGATTTCAGACGTAAAACCCTGTTTTCTTAATATTGATGACTTTAAACCACATCTTCACTTCTGCTGATTCTTTAATCTTTGCTCCTGAAAATCAGACAAAGAACCAGAAACTTTTAACCGTCTGATTTACAGCAGACGCTGAAGCTGAAGGTGCAGAAAAAAATTAAAGACGAAAACTGACAAAAACTCTTAAAACTGTGTCTGTTTCACATAATGAAGTAAATCTTTCTGACGACAGGAATAAACAGAAACACAGTGACTTTAATTCCAGCTCTTTACATGAGGATTAGTGTGGAGGATGTGGCGCCACCTGGTGGAGGAGCTGTAGATTACAACCAGAACTTTTTTTTTTTTTCAACAGATAAAAAAGAAAAAAAAAATTCAGTTTTTTCCTCCACAAAAACTGAACTGTTCTTATTTTTGGATGATTACATATGGATGAAAACAAAGTCGAGAGTTTTCAAATTCACACACTGGTCTTTAGTAAAGATAAAAAAAGAAGAAAATACAAAAAAAGGAGAGAAAGTCAGAAAAAAGAGAGATGTAAGAAAAAAAAAAAGGGGGATTAAACGAGGAACTATGATGGAAAAGGAGACAAAAATAAAGGGGAATGAGAGAAAGATGTAAAAGAAATGGAAAAATTAGATGAGAAAAGGGGAGGATGAAAAGAAGAAGACAAAAAATGACTAAAGGATGAGAAGAGGACAAAATAAGAGGAAAAAGATTACAAAAAAAGTCAAGAAAAGAGGAAATAGAAGAGACAAGAACGTGGAAAAGAGATGAGGACAGAGGAGAAAATGGAAGAAGAGGATGAAGAGGAAGGAAAGAGATGGAGGGAATAAAAGAGGAGGAGTAAATGAAGCAGAAGAGAAAAGAGAGAGAGGAAAAGATGAGAGTCAAAAGGTGTTAAAAGCCTCAGAGAAGAAGAGACGGAGAAGAAAAGAAAAGAGGACAAAGCTTACGTAACGAGAGAGAGAGAGGGAGAGAGAGGGAGAGAGAGAGAGAGAGAGAGAGTTATATAACAGAGCAGTGACTGATCAGAAACTGAAGGTTTTTATATCATGGACCAAGAAAGAAGAAGGAAGCTGTTGGGTGAAGATATTTACACACACACACACGCACACACGCACACACACACACACACACGCACACACACACACACACGCACACACACACACACCTTTGTTTTTCCATATCTTTTCTTGAAAATGACAAAAAATCAAACTCCTGCGCTGGAACAATGAGTCTCCTCACCTGTGTGTGTGTGTGTGTGTGTGTGTGAGTGTGTGTGTGTGTGTGTGTGTGTGTGTGTGTGTGCGTGTGTGTGTGTCTCACCTCCTCTCCCTCCAGCGTTGTGAAGATGAATGTAAGAAAATCTGAAACACAAGAAGAAGAAGAAATTAGAAGATGAAGTTCACACAGAAACTGAAACTTTAACGCTGCCTTTGTTTGACCTTAGGAAAATAAACACACACATACATGTAAATATATAACATTTATAACATATATAACATATATGACATATATATAAAAACAAACAGGATAAGGCTGAGCAACAACTGCTACATATAAAACAGGAGTTTGGTCTAAAGTCAGCTTGTCAGAGTGAAAACATGGAAATAAAATGATGTAACTGAGAGCAGAAGCCTGTCAGGTCAAACTCAGGGAAAAACATCAACTTTTTGAGTCTCTTTGTAAAAAAATACCACATTTCTGTCAGATATTGTGAAATAAAATGAATGTTTAAAGCATTTTTTGAGTATTCCAGCCGCTTTGCTTCGTCCTCATGAAGAATATTTTTGACTTTCGTGACTAAATCAAACGTTTGCAGACAAATCCAAAACCATCTGGGCTGGAAAAATCCCAGTGAACTATCATCAGAAAAAATCAGGGACAGAAAAATGATCAGCTCACAAACTCCAGGAGGCAGCGGAAATTTCTGGGTTTGATTTTTTCTATTCACAGACAAATGAAAAAAACAGATACAGCATCAAATCTTCAGAGTTAAAGAACAAACTGAGACTCAAACAAAGAAGAAGAAATAAAAGGATAAATCAGAGGTTTGTGTCCTGGTTCAGTTAATCTCTTCTTCTTCTTCATCCCTGTTTTTATTTTCTCTCTTTATCCCTCCATCTTTTCCTGTCGATAACCGTCTCAGTGACTCTGTTGATTTCTTTCTGTCTCAACAAATAAATAAACTCCATAATCCCTCCGTCTCTCTCTGTGTTTTATTTCAGTTGCAGGTTTTTCTGATTTACTGCTCGTTTTATTCAGAGTTTTCAAACAGAATCACAACATTTATCTCAAATCAGGAAAAAAAAAGTTCTAAAATCACTTTGGAGAAGATTTTTAATTTCTAATTTCTACATGTGAGACACTCAATCCTGCTTTCAAAGTGAAAAATGAACTTTTTAATCTCATAAAGTATTTTTTAAACGTCTGTTTCTGTTCAGGTCGTCAGATAAAGTCAATAACATCACGACGGGTCAGTGTTTGTTTTGGAGTTTGGATTTCCCTTTTAGAAAACAATAAAGAAAAACACACAGAAAAAGACATATTTATGGGACATTTCTTATATTTATGCACAAGGAAAAACATATATCTTTATTTAAGCATGTGGTGAGGCATTATTATGGAAGCCCGTTTTATCAAAAAAAGGAAAACTTTGCTTTGTCGAGAAGGTTTTTGCATCAATTAAGTCAAAATTCTGAGATAAAAAGTCAAAATTCTGAGATCAACCTTGAAAATTTTGAAAAACATAAGGCAAACTTGTCGTAAAATGTTCAAATTTTGAGATCAAAAGGTCAGAAATATGAGAAAAAGTCCAAAAAATAAATTGAGAAAATCTAATTTTGGGATTAAAAAAAAGTCAGATTTATGGGATATTTTTATAAAAAAATGTTCTAAAATCATTGAGAAGAAGATTTTTAGTTTCAAATTTCTAGATGTGAGACGCTCAATCCTGCTTTCAAAGTGAAAAATGAACTTTTTAATCTCATAAAGTATTTTTTAAACGTCTGTTTCTGTTCAGGTCGTCACATAAAGTCAATAACATCACGACGGGTCAGTGTTTGTTTGGTGTTTGGATTTTCTGTTTTAGAAAACAATAAAGAAAAACACACAGAAAAAGACATTTAAGGCATTATTTGTATTTATGCACAAGGAAAATATATATTTTTGTATTATAATGGAAGCCCGTTTTATCAAAAAAAAAAGGAAAACTTGGCTTTGTTGAGAAGGTTTTTGCACCAATTAAGTCAAAATTCTGAGATAAAAAGTCAAAATTATGAGATCAACCTTGAGATTTTTGAAAAACATAAGGCAAACTTGTCATAAAATGTTCAAATTTTGAGATCAAAAGGTCAGAAATATGAGAAAAAGTCCAAAAAATAAATTGAGAAAATCTAATTTTGGGTTAAAACAAAGTCAGATTTATGGGACATTTTTTATAAAAAAATGTTCTGAAATCATTTAGGAGAAGATTTTTAGTTTCAAATTTCTAGATGTGAGATATCCACTCCTGCTTTCAAAGTCAATAAATGAACTTTTTAATCTCATAAAGTATTTTTTAAACGTCTGTTTCTGTTCAGGTCGTCACATAAAGTCAATAACATCACGACGGGTCAGTGTTTGTTTTGGTGTTTGGATTTTCTGTTTTAGAAAACAATAAAGAAAAACGCACAGAAAAAGACATTTAAGGCATCATTTGTATTTATGCACAAGGAAAATATATATTTTTGTATTATTATGGAAGCCCGTTTTATCAAAAAAAGGAAAACTTGGCTTTGTTGAGAAGGTTTTTGGCCCCAATTAAGTCAAAATTATGAGATCAAACTTGAAATTTTTGAAAAGAATATGGCAAACCTGTCAGAAAATGTTAACATTGTGAGGTCAAAAGGTCAGAAAAATGAGAAAAAGTCCAAATTATGAGTTAAGAAAATCAAATTTTGAGATAAAAAAGTCAAATTTATGGGACAATTATTGAACGTTTTAGGAAAAGAAAATGCAAACTTGTCGGAAAAACATTAACATTTTGATAACCAAAGTTCTTAATTTTGAGAAAAAGTCCAAAATTTTGAAACAAAAAAATCAGATTCTATGATAAAAAGTCAATTTTAAGAGACAATTGTTGAAATTTGAGATAAAGTAAAATCTTGTGATTAAATGTCAAATTATAAGACAAAAGTTGAAATTCTTAGAAAATAAAACAGTAAAACTGATAAGAAAAGTGTTAATTTTTTTCAATTAAGAAAAAAAAATTAAAATTAGGAGAAAAAAACTCATAATTTTGAGATAAAAAGTCAAAATTCTGTTGCATTAAGTCAATTTTACTGGAAAAAAGATGAAATTCATAGAAATTAAAAGTCAAAATTCTGAAATAAAAAGTGAAAATTTGTCTCTCCATCTAAAAAGTTTTGACTAAACTGAGACAAAAAAGTCAAAAAAGCATTAAAAAAAGTCCATCTTTACAAGAAGCAGTGTAAAAAAATAAGATAAGAAATTTTACAAGAGAAGTTTGTCATTTCGTCGCAATGTTATTATTGTGACTTGTCGTTGTTATTTACAAACACAAAACTTCGATGAGACAGCAGACTTCCTAGAAACCCATAAAAACGTCCTAGAGTCTCTCCACCCCGAAAAAAAAAATCTTTTTTTAGGATTTGGTCGCTGTAACTGAAGTCAAAGGTCAGAAAAATAAAATCAAAGATCAGAAGCTTCAGGAGGAAAATCTGATCTGTGTTTAAAAGCTGAAAAAGTTAAACTGATGTTATTTTTCTGATTGTACAGAAGTGGAAGGAGCTGCATATCTGACGTTTATCACTTAAATTAAAACAGTGATGAGTTTCAGGGCTGATTTGACCTTTGACCCCACAGATGAAGTCATTGTTTTGACCTTTTTTAATTGTTGTTAACGAGCTGTTAAAGTTACAGGAGGTCAGAGCTGCTTTTGTTTCTGTTTGAAGGACAAAAAGTCACATTTCTCCTCTGAGGCTCCAAACATTAATAAAAACCTGCAGCGCCGCGCTCTGACCACCAGGTGTCACTGTGGCTCCACGCGCAGCTTCGGTGGACGCTCTGTGGCGAACACTAGAGTCACCGTGGAGACGCTAAAAAAACCACAGACTGCTCCTTTAAGGTTTAAAAAGACAAAGATGAAACGCTGAGAAACGCAAAGAAACTGAAGAAGAGAAAATAAAAGATTTTATACATGACACCAGGTCTGTGCAGGTTTATCAGCACGTTTAACCTGCAGGGGGCGCTACAGGAAACGCTCATGTGTGCAGAAATAAACCTGATCCTTCAAAAACAATCAGTGTGTGATCTTCACTGAGAAACATGAGTGTGTGTGAGTGTGTGTGTGTCCATAAGAGGGGTTACTGAATCAGCTCAGCTCTTATGGATCAGAAAAAAGAGTGTGTGTGTGTGTGTGTGTGTGTGTGTGTTTACTCTGTGAGTGTGTGTGTGTGTGTGTGTTTACTCTGTGAGTGTGTGTGTGTGTGTCCTGGATATTAAACCCACNCAGCAGAGTTTGGGTCCAGAATGAGAGGACTGTAGGAGACCATGTTCTTCATCTTGTTCCAGATGTTGAAGCTCAGGTTGCCCAGGTGTTTGTCCTGCTCTATCAGAGCTCCTGAGGGCAGCTGTGGATCCTCCAGCAGGGGGCGCTGCTGGACTCTTTCCACTGCAGCCTTGTAGTTTTTCAGGAATGAGACGTCTCCAGCTCTCAGCTGCTCCTCTGTGTCTCTGACTGTGTCTGAAAGAGCTGCTATCTCTCTGCTCAGAGCCTCCATCTGCTCCTTCATCCTCTGACTCTTCTGCTCCTCTTCCTCCCTCAGTGCAGACAGCCTGGCCTCCTCTTCCTCTTCTAGAAACTCATGAAGCTTCTTAAACTCATCCTTAATCTGCCTCTCTGTGTGTCGGGCCTGGACCTCAATGTGTTCTGCAGTTTCAGCAAACTTCACTTTAACTCCTTCACAAACCTTTAACTTGCTCTTTAAAGGCTCCAGAGTTTCCAGAAGCTTCTTCTTGAGGTTTCCAGCAGCTTCATCGATGGGTCTGAATCTGTGCTCGCTGTGTTTCTCTGAATCTCTGCAGACGAGACAAACTGGCTGCTGATGGTCCAGACAGAAGAGTTTGAGTTTCTCCGAGTGCAGACTGCAGAGATCCTCTGAAGGTCTCTGACCTCTCTCCTGGAGGAAACTCTCACACAGGTTCTTTAAAGCGAAGTTAGGCTGAAATCCTTTTGACTGTTTCCTCTTACAAAGTGGACACTCCCTGTCCTCCTTCTCCCTCCACCAGCTCTGCAGACAGTCTTTACAGAAGCTGTGGCAGCACGACAGAATAACCGGATCTTTATAGACCTCATGGCAGACCGGACAGCTCAGATCTTCCTCCAGTCTGGACGCCATTCTGTCTGAGAGTGAAGCTGAAGTTTGTAAAAGTCTGATGGTAAAGTCCCCAGATTCTCCTCCTGCAGCGTCTGTCTCTCAGCTCATTTATGAAAAATAAAAACCTGTTTCCTGGTTTGTCTCAGGTGAATCAGGTAAGGGGGCGGAGCTTCTACAGAGCAGACAGGTTTACTCTCATTTTTGTTCCTGCATTAAAAGCATAAACCTGTCATGTCAGTGGATCAAATTCCTCTCTAAGGTGGAGACCAACAGTTTGTTTCTCTGTTGTCTCTGTCAGTTGATGATTAATCAGTTTGTCATGATCAGTGTTGGGTGAGTTACTTCAAAAATGTAATACATGATAAGCTGCTGTGAAAATAAAGAGAACACTTAAACAACATAATTCAACTCCAAGTATATCACACTCATGTGAAATTAACCCGTCCAGTAATGAAGCAACACTGACTGTGAATTACTTTCACCTGTTGTTGGTGAATTTTCACCAAAGTTCAAGTGTAAAAGGTCATGTTCATCATCAAACACTGAACACATTCAAACAACGATGGAAAAGATCAGAGGGGGCTGTTAATGAAACGAAGATAAATTAAACCAACAACCTGTCTGATGTTCTTCATCTTCTATGTCTGTTGTTCCAGACTCACAGAGACTTTCAGAGGTAAAATCTTCAGAGGTGGTTTATCCACTGCGCGAATGTATGGAAACAGTTTCTCAGTGAAAGTGTGTGTGAAGGTGTGTATGTGTGTGTTAGTATCAGGATCAGAGAACGACAGCTGTCCTCTGTCCCAGTCCAGATTCATCCTGATCCTCTGGAAATGATTCTGCACTGACACAACAGAGTCAGGATGGGATGAGGAGTCTGCTGTGTATTCACCGTTAAAGAACCATATTCTCCAATATCCAGACCGTTTGAATCCGTCTTTCTGAACAGACCCTGATATCAAACCCAGTCTCCAGCTCTGATTGTCTCCAACCTCAATGTCCCAGCTGTGAGTCCCTGAGTTAAAACTCTCAGAGCCCAGGACAGAGAAGAGGCCCATCCTCTCTGGATTTTCTGGAACTTTCTGTGTCTCTCCTTCTCTCACTGAGGTCAGATCCTCAGACAGGATGAGGTATGGAGCAGCAGAGTTTGGGTCCAGAATGAGAGGACTGTAGGAGACCATGTTCTTCATCTTGTTCCAGATGTTGAAGCTCAGGTTGCCCAGGTGTTTGTCCTGCTCTATCAGAGCTCCTGAGGGCAGCTGTGGATCCTCCAGCAGGGGGCGCTGCTGGACTCTTTCCACTGCAGCCTTGTAGTTTTTCAGGAATGAGACGTCTCCAGCTCTCAGCTGCTCCTCTGTGTCTCTGACTGTGTCTGAAAGAGCTGCTATCTCTCTGCTCAGAGCCTCCATCTGCTCCTTCATCCTCTGACTCTTCTGCTCCTCTTCCTCCCTCAGTGCAGACAGCCTGGCCTCCTCTTCCTCTTCTAGAAACTCATGAACGAAGAATTTGAGTAGGAATTAGACGGAGAGACACACAGCCCGGACCTGGAGTTACACAAGACGTCAAAGTCGTTTGAAGTGAAATTGAGGAAGTGTTTGGAGATTGAACGAGAAATTTCCGAGGTCTCAAAGGTCTTCGAAGAAGAACTCCAAAGGTCGTCGAAGTAGCTACCCAGACTTAGACACGAGCGACACAAATTCTGAATGGCTGCAGACGAGACAAACTGGCTGCTGATGGTCCAGACAGAAGAGTTTGAGTTTCTCCGAGTGCAGACTGCAGAGATCCTCTGAAGGTCTCTGACCTCTCTCCTGGAGGAAACTCTCACACAGGTTCTTCAAAGCCAGGTTGAAAGGTGGTTTTTCCTTTGAACTCTTCCTCTTACAAACTGGACACTCCCTGTCCTCCTTCTCCCTCCACCAGCTCTGCAGACAGTCTTTACAGAAGCTGTGGCTGCACGACAGAATACCCGGATCTTTATAGATGTCATGGCAGACCGGACAGCTCAGATCTTCCTCCAGTCTGGACGCCATTCTGTCTGAAAGTTTGTTAAGTTTGTAAAAGTCTGATGGTAAAGTTCCCAGATTCTCCTCCTGCAGCCTCTGTCTCTCAGCTCAGTTATGAAAAATAAAAACCTGTTTCCTGATTTATCTTAGGTGAGTGAGCAGAGTTCTTTAAGATAAGAAACTCAAAGGGTCAAACTCCTGTTTTTATTCCTGCATTAAAACCATAAACCTTTCTTATCAGTGGATCAAATTCCTCTCTCAGGGTTGGGGACAAAGGTTTGTTTCTCCGTTGTCTCTGTCAGTAGTTGATGATTAATCAGTTTGTCATGACCAGTGTTGGGTGAGTTACTTAAAAAATGTAATATATGATACACTGCTGTGAAAATAAAGAGAACACTTAAACAACACCAACTCCAAGTGTTTCTACACTACCTGTCAAAAGTTTTAGAACACCCCAATTTTTCCAGTGTTTTTACTGAAAATTTTGCCGTTTCATGTCTCATTGCACTCAGACATCAAAGCAAAGTACAAATAAGCAATTGGAGTCAAAAAAGAAATGATGGAATCAATTTAAAAACCAAAATGTTTTCTAAACTGTTGACTCATCAAAGTTGCCACCTTTGGCAGATATAACAGCTGAACACACACGTGGCATTCTTTCTACAATAGAAATCAAATATTCTTCAGAAAGTTCTTCCCATGTCTGTTGCAGAAGTTCCCATAAATGTGTGGCACTTGTGGGTTGCTTTGCTTTCACTCTTCTGTCCATTTCATCCCAAACCAGCTCAATGGGGTTTAAGTCTGAGGACTGTGCTGGCCACTCCATGTTTTCAACTTTACCAGCTTGTTCTTTTTTCGCAGGATAGTTCTGGCAGAGCTTGGACTTATGTTTTGGCTCATTATCTTGCTGTAAGATGAACCCCTGACCAACCAGACACATACCAGACGGTTTTGCATGGTGCTGCAGGATGCTGTGGTAGCTGTTTTAGTTCAGGTGCCTCTCACTCTGAACAAGTCACCAACCCTGGATCCAGCAAAACAAGCCCAGACCATCACACTTTCTCCTCCATGTTTGACAATCAAGTGTGGACAAAAGTATTTTTTATAAGCAAATGAAGGGGGTTGTTTGTTTTTGAAAGTATCCAACTATGTGTAAAAACAAGGCCTGAGTGTTTTCATTTTCATAAATTTGTAACCATTTCAAAATAATTCGAGGCTTTAACATGAAACGTAGAGAAAGTAAAATGCTGCAAAGATTTTCTGGAAGTTTCACTCACAGAGACCACACATCAACATTTCATCCTAAACTCGGACTCTTCAGAATAACTTTAATTAGATCAAAGAGTGAAAGTGTTTACGGAGCAGAAGTTTGATTAAAGATTCAAAGTTTGTTCTGCCTCCAACTCTTTAAAGTCAAGTCAGAGTTCAGTTTGCTCCAGGTCATAAACCAAACACCTGCAGAGATGAAGAAAGAGACGCTCACTGCAGAGACAGACAGACGGACGTGAGGTTCTCACTTATTTAAAACGGCTTTAAAAGACAGAACGAAGCACTGACAGAGAGAGAGAGAGAGAGAGAGAGAGAGAGAGAGAGAGAGGGGGGTATAAGTGTTTTTGAAATTGAAACGTGAAAACGACAGGTGCTGAGAGAGGAAGTGACAGAGAGGACGAGCTGTGAAACCAGGCAGACAAAGTTCATTCAGCCGAGGAATCGAGGAACACTCCACCACTCAAAACACACCTTAATGAGACACACACACACACACACACACACACACACACACACACACACACACACNGGGGGGTATAAGTGTTTTTGAAATTGAAACGTGAAAACGACAGGTGCTGAGAGAGGAAGTGACAGAGAGGACGAGCTGTGAAACCAGGCAGACAAAGTTCATTCAGCCGAGGAATCGAGGAACACTCCACCACTCAAAACACACCTTAATGAGACACACACACACACACACACACACACACACACACACACACACACACACACACACACACACACACACACACACACACACGGTGCTGCTTCCTCAGGTGGATGGAAAGAGCACTCAGCGTTAAATCAGACTTCTTAAAGGCTTTTTAAAACACACACACACCTGGACACACTAACTGAAAACATCACCTGTCTGCTGTGTTTCACGTTAACATCAGGGGTGTGAATAAAGGGGGGGGGGGCACCTTCAGGTCTGTGGGGTCAATCTTCAACCAGGGTCTAAAATTAGCTCAGTGGATAAATTCACCCCATGAATCAAGGGATGTTTCTGATTGGTGGATTCTTTTAGCATTAACCAATCAGATGGCAGCAGGTTTTGGTGTTCTTTTGGCTGGCTCGCCAATTATAGCTTTATTTCCCCAAAAACTACCAGCCTCCCTCCATCCACAGTAATCTGACTCTCTGGAGGTTGCAGGAATGCAGCTTTAGACACAAGATTATGTATATTACACTCACGACTGCGTTAGTAATTCCACGATTCTTTATTAATTCTCCTGTGAATTTTCTGTGAACAAAAAGTAACTTTACAGGTTTTTTCTGTGTCAACATTTTATTGGGTGTATGAGCAAATAAATATGAAGTTTGTCAATGGGTTTAGATTTCTCTAGAACAGTGCTTCCCAACTTTTTTCAGCTCAGGACACACTTTTCTCAAACATTATTGCCACGAACCTCAGACCCCAGAACTATAGAGGTCACATAACTCTTGAAGGACTTTTTAAAAACATAAATATTGGAAAATTTTTAATAGCCTTTTAAATGTAACTAGGTTTTGACATTTATAATATTATCTTGTACATTTTTACATAATAATCTCACACAAAAGTCGTAAAATTTTGAGATTATTTGGCGACCCACTTGCAATACCTTCACTACCCACCAGGGGGCCACCGCCCACAATTTGGGAATTCCTGCTCTAGAAGTAAAAAGAAGTAAAAAAGAAGTAAATAACACCCATTTGGTGATGTAGATGTATGGTTTTGTTCTGTTTTATTGACTGAAGTAGTTCCACCTAACAAAGCTTTGCGTTGTTTGGAACCTTGAGCTTGCCGTAGTTGTGCTGAAGTCACTTTTACCTGTTAGTATTTTCACATTTAGAGGTTTCAGTTTTGTTCACAGAGAGTAATTGAGATATGTTACTGTGATGAAAGTTGAAATTCTGTTTTTGAACCAAAGTTATATCCATGTATGCTAACCACGAGCATATCAATGTAATTCCCCATAGACGTTAGCATGAAGCTAGCTCTGTTTTCATTATAGTCTGTGCTTCATTGGCAGATGTGAAACATGTTGAAGCAGAAGATCTTGAATCAGAGTTTTCTCTAGAAACTGTTATTCATCTGCTAATCTGGGGAAGAATAAATAGAGTTTATGTTTGGAGATTATCTGATGATGAAAAACATGGAAACTTTCTGACCTTCAGTATCTTTGCCTTCTTTTGGAAATGATCCCAGTGTTTCCTTTTCTCCTGGTAAAAACAAACCCTCCTCTCTTTCTCTCTCTCTTTCTGTTCAGTCACGCTCCTGGCTCTAACGACTTGTTTTGTTCTGATGTCTTCCTCCCTCTCTCTTTCACTCCTGAGTCCAAGGTCACTTTGTTTGTCTGCCCCCCCCCCCATAACTTTCCTCTTTATCTCCTAATATTCCTGCCAACGTTTTCACTCCCAAATTGAGGCGTTCGCCCTCGATCCTGAGGTATCTGTGAAAGCTCAGGGGGATTTCTCCTCCTCACACAATTTACGAGCTGTTTCTGTTCTTCTTATCGCCCTGTGGATTGAAACAGTGGAGCTTTATCGTTTATTGGATGGAGGGAGCGGTGACGCAGGAAGGCGAGAAGCTCGAGTCCCCGTGAGAATCAGGACACGTTGGTTCACATGTTTCTAAATAAAACCCTCTCATGATCTAAATTTGTGCTAAAAAGTTTCATCCTCTGCTGATTTTGTCCTGATAACTTTAACACAAGTCGACACAAATGTGTCTGAATGTCTCCTAAAGGTAACCATGGTAACCATCCTCACCTGTGATCTATCTGCTTTAATCAGTGTGTGTGTATAAAAGCTCAGAGAGTTTCTGAGCTCCTGACAGACACTTGCATCTTTCATCCAGTGCTGCACTGACATTTCTGGATTCTGAGTCATGAGGAAAGAAAAAGAATTGTCAAAGTTTCTGCAGGAAAAGTGAATCCAACTGTATAAAAGAGGAAAGGGATATAAAAAGATATCCAAGGAACTGAGGATGCCAATAAGCAGAGTTCAAACTCTAATGAAGAAGTGGAAAATGAGGGATTCTGTTGAAACCAAACCACGGTCAGGTAGACCAACAAACATTTCAGCTACAACTGACAGGAAAATTGTTCTGGATGCAAAGAAAAACCCACAAATAACTTCAGCTGAAATACAGGACTCTCTGAAAGAATGTGGTCTGGCTGTTTCAAGATGNGGGGGGGGTGGAGTATTGTTTGGGTCTCAAAGATCGGTGGGTTGTGGGTTTGTCGACAGTTTCTTGTGTGTTATTGGGAGATGGCGTCATCGTCGTGCGTGGGGTTTAAGTCCACTACGGTCGTCCCTCGCAGAGAGGCTCCGCCCATCCCCTCCGCCGACAAAGACGGCTGGGAGTTTTTATTGGCTCCTCCACCTGCGAGACAAACGGAGTCAGATAATGAGGACGTGGCGAGGAGAAGAGGAGGCGCGTGTGTTTGGGTCGTGTTCGTGGAGTTACCCTGCCCTGCTGAGGAGGAGGACGGAGGCAGAGCGAGGACCGTGGCTCCTCCCCCTCCTCCCGCTCCGCCGCCGCCGCCACCTCCTCCGTTGGTCTGGGAGCAGACGTTGGCGTGTCGAGCGGCGGCTTTTTGTTTGTAGTGGTTACTGTGCAGCTTGTACTTCATGAGGAGGATGAAGATGAAGACGAGGACCGAGGCCACGATGATTCCTCCGATGATGATGATCATGGTTCCTCCAAGAAACTGAGGAAACAAACAAAGAGATCAGGAAACTGCACACGCTCAAAGATTTAAACATTCATCCTTCAATTATGATGCTGAGAGGAAATTAGTGCCAGGAAAATTGATCTGAAATTTCGATGTAATGATACAAACGTCAGTGTCAGTATTGATTGATACTTAAGCTCCTCTAATTCTCAACTCAACTTTATTTATAGAGCACTTTAAAAACAACCACAGCTGAAAACAAAGTGCTGTACACGTATGGACAGAAACACTGAAACAAAAATAAAATCAGATGTAATACTCATGTTATTGTTTCATTGTTTCATTGTTCCTAAAAACAAATTTAAGAACAATAAAAACAAACCATAAAACACCAAAACAGAGTCGAGTCTCATTAAAAGCCAAGGAACAAAAGTGGGTTTAAGACGAGTTTTAAAAACAGACAGTGAGGTGGATCGTCTGATGTGGATGGTCTAATTCTTTATAAAACTTGAATAATTTCAGAAAACTAATTTAACTCAATACAGAATTAGACAGACTTATAACATATTCAGCCAGTTAAAGAAATCTAAATAAACTACACTGCAAAAATTAAAATCTAAGCAAGTGTTTGTGTCTTATTTTTGGTAAATAAATTGTCTAATAAATTGTAACATGAGCCACGTTCGTCTAAAAAGTCCAATAAAAATGTTTTTTTTTTGTTATCTAGAAACATTAATGTGTGAAATGCCTTAAACGAGTAACAATAAAATCTGCCATTAGAACAAGAAAAATCTGCTCATCAAGTTTCTTGAATACATCGTGTTTTAATGACATAAACTTTTTCTGACTCCTTTGCAGATTTAATTACATTTTACAAGTAATTCATTTTTTGTATTGAGATATCTTAAAGCATGACTTTTTTCTGAACTTTTATCATCAATGTGACTTGAATTAAGTATAAAAAGACTTTCTTTTGCAAATAATAAGACATAAACTCTTGCTCAGATTTTTATTTCCATGAAACTGAAAGGTTTAACGAATCATAAAAGTAAACAAACGTATTAACTTTTGGCCCAAAATATGAAAAGTTGTTCCATAATATTTTAGGTTTTACTTTGTTCTTTTTTGTTACATTTCAGGCTCAGCACTTCTGTTACATTTTTGACAATTTTTGAAAATTGGGGGTTTATTATATTTTAAAAAAAAAAAAAATTCAGGTTGTTTTTATATTTCAGGTCATGCTAACATGACTTCCTAGGGGACTTTGTAAAATTTTGAATATCTGAACTATTTTAATTTACTTAAAATCTTAACTGCAGTTAATATTTTGAACATTAATATGTATATTTGTGTCTTCATTTATCTATTTGTACCTTGTATCGTTATCTAATTACACTCCAATAAAATCAAACTTTTTTAGAGATTATTTCACTGCCGTCATGCAATACCTTCGCGGCCCACCAGGGGGCAACGACTCAACAGCAGGAACCACTTTAGGGAACATTGGGGCTTAACGCAGTCGTGACACCATGGCTTTGTGATTTTATGTAACTTTCTTTCAGTTCAGCATTTCAGGAGTTTGAATCCTCTTTGTCTCCAGAGCTCGTCTCTTTCTTACTGCCCTCTACTGGTCTGGAGGTGTAGTGCAGTTACTTTTAATTTTTCTCAGTGCATCACAGGTCTAATTAGGACACAGGACTTCAGTTCCTGGTGTTTCTGGTGGAAAAGCTCTTTCAGTTTGATACAAACATTTCAGTCTTTTAATGTAGTGTTTTCTCAGATGTGACTGTTTGATAAAATCTCTATATTGTTGGAAACCTTCAGCCCAAAGTGTTTTGTATCACTCCAGTTTCTAGTGTCAGAGTCTGTTGTTGAACTCTTGTTTCTGTGGTTTGTGTGAAGATAAAACTTCTTTGTTTCAGGTATTTTCAGGTGCTGGTACCTGGTCTCGTATGGAGTGACAGCGTCCGTACTCCGTGTCCGTGCTGAAGGAAACGCAGCCCACCAGTTTGGTTCCCGTCAGCGCGGTGATCCCGTCGTCGTAGACGGCCAAAACGCACAGCTCGTAGTCCCGGGACGCCGCCAGGTCGCTCAGCAGGAAGTACTTGTGATTGGCCGGGATCATCCTGCGTGGAAACAACAACAAAAACAGACACCAGTGATTTGATTCAGTCTCAATCTGAGGATTATTTCTCCGACGAGTTTCCCTCAGGGCTTCAGACGGTGGAGACAAACAAAAACTCATTTCTGTCTGAGAGTCGTCTGCAGCTTTAGACCTGAGCCCACAGCAGGAGCAGAGAGGAGGAGGAGGAGGAGGAGCAGAGAGGAGGAGGAGGAGGAGGAGCAGAGAGGAGGCCAACTCTGTAATTCTGTGAACAGTTTTCCTCCATGTTTGAATGACGGGACCCCAGGAAAGTAGGAAAAATTAAGTAAATAAATAAATAAAAATGAATAAACTTGGTTTTCCATCTAAAAACACCATGTTCCTGTTTTCCAGCTTTTTGAATTTCTGGATTCCCTGTTTTGAGCTGTTTATTTGTTTTATTTTATTCATCTATTCATCTCAATATCTTGCTGATCTATGTTTTTATATATGTGTTTGTGCCTAAATGAACTTATGCATAAGTGACTTTATCATAGTTCTCAGTAAATAAGTGGACTTGGGTGTGAAGATGGATTTTTTTTGTTACTGTCACTTTTTGTTGTGTTTTTATGTTTTTTTTTTTTCTAGTTTTTTTTTTTTTTTTTTTTTTTTTTTTTTTTTTTTTTTTTTTTTTTTTTTTTTTTTTTTTTTTTTTTTTTTTTTTTTTTTTTTTTTTTTTTTTTTTTTTTTTTTTTTTTTTTATTTATTTTTATTTATTTATTTATTTATTTATTTGTTTTATTTTATTATTTATTTATTTTATTTATTTAAACAAATTATTATTTATATCTTTAATAAATTATTTATTTATTTTTATTTATTTATTTCTATGATTGGGCTTGCTCCGGGACCAGGGTAACCTAATTTCATCCCACCCATGTTTTACATGGGTTGAATGACAATAAAACTCCTTGAATCCTTGAATCCTTGACTTCAGACCCCAGAGCTACAGACGCTATATGACACTTTCTTAGAGGACTTTTTAAATTCATAAATACTGGAAAAAAATTCTATCCTTTTAAATGTAACTGGTTTTTGATATTTAAAATATTATGCTGCACATTTTCACATAATGATCCGACACAAAAGTTGTATTATTTTGGAAATGAATTGGTGACCCGCTTGCAATACCTTCACTGCCCACCAGGGGGCCACAGGTTGGGAATTACTGCTCTAGAGGTGAAAATAAGTAGAAAATAAGTAAAGTCCGTCCGCTCCAGAGTAGCGTAAAGAATCAATAAGGGAATCGTAAACGATAAAAGAGAATCATGAACATGGATTGAGGCAAGGACAGAAAAGTTAAAAGTGTTTGATTCTTTACGTCCCAAAAATCCTGATCCTTGAATCGTAACGATGATGATGGAGTAATTACAGCCAATGATGAAGCTTTAACGAGTTATTTAATCTTTGTCTGACAGATTCTGCAGAAGAGAAACGAGGAGCTTTTCTGCTGTTTCAGAAATATAATTGTAAAGACACAGATTAAATTCTTTCAGTATTTTCTTCCTCATGTTTCACAATAACAAATATTTTATTCCACAAAAATCATCCCCCGCTTCATTGCTGGGTTATTTTGTCCATTGTTATCAGAAATATTAGAAAATACAACAATTCTTCCTGTCACACGCTGAGGGAAATTGAGTCTTGACAGATTCGGAGTTTGCTTTAACAATCCCGCCACAATAAAAGCCCGAGCTGCTGCAGCAACAAAACAAACCTCTTCATGCACTTTTCAGAGTTTCATAACAGAGACTGTGTTTGTTCTGACTCATGAGACTAAATGATGTCAGGATCTGCAGCTTTATTCTTCTGCAGGTGTGTGTGTGTGTGTGTGTGTGTGTGTGTGTGTGTGTGTGTGTTTCTGACTCTGTTGCTCATGTTTTTGCAGAGAAGTGGACGACCATGAAGCTCTTGTGTTTTTTTTTTTTTTTGAAACTGTCTCTGAATCTAATGTTTGTCGACATGATTTCATCACTTTACTCTGTTTTCTCCCACATGGTTAAAGAAACTGCAGCCTGTGGAAGTTTCCTCCTGATTTATCTCTAATAAAACTTCATCGGGGAATCAGTAAAGTTCAGTTAACTTCAGGGAGTTTTTATTTTCAGTGAAGCTCGTTAAAATGAGGAAACATCACAGACTAAAGAGTAGAAATGATCTTAAATGAACTTTACTTTATGTTAGATTAATAAAGTGAAAGTAATTAAACTTCAAACCTGTTAAAACAGGCGTCAAATCTCCTGCTGTGCATCAGTGTTTTTCTTAAATTGTGGTTCAGAATTTAAACTGTGACACTTTCAGGAGGATTCAGAGCCACAGCTGGGCTCCTGCACTCACTTATGTGTGTGTGTGTGTGTGTGTGTGTGTGTGTGTGTGTGTGTGTGTGTGTGTGTGTGTGTGTGTGTGGGTGTGTGTGTGTGTAAGTGTGGGAAACGTGGGGAAAGTGTAACATAGAAGCAAATAGAANTGGGAGCAGCAGAGCTGGAGCGCGTCTGTGAGCACCAGTCATGTGTCTCAGAGACAGCCAATGAAAATGCAGGGATTTGGTTCATATGTGAGTTTACTGGGTCAGAGTCAGAGCAGCGGAGTAGGCAACAGCAAATCAGAATGTGTTGCAGTGTCTGGATGATTAGCCAATGAGGCTGGAGTCTGGTGTCTGGTACCAGTTGATGTCTGACAGTTAGACAGACTGTATCTAATTACCACAGCCAAGGCTCAGCATGGGTCTGCGAGTGTGTGTGTGTGTGTGTGTGTGTGTGAGTGTGTCTGTGTGTGTGTGTGTGTGTGTGTGTGTGTGTGTGTGTGTGTGTGTGTGTGTGTGTGTAAGTGTGGGCGGATGTTATCTGAGGAGAGAGGGAGCAAAAATTAGAATTAGAAAGCAGGAAGGTGGTTTGAAGGTTTTGGCAAAAGTTAAAAGTAGACATCAGATCTGGAGAGCTGCCACAATGGAAAAAAAAACAAAACAAAAAAAAAACCGGCAAAGGCAGCGTTCAATAAATACACAAACCCTGAATTCAGATGTATTCATTAAGTTGGCATGTGAGGCAGAAATATATCCCATTGCTCTGCATGGCTTTTAATGTGAAAGCTGATTTTTGGTTCAGAATACAAAAAAAAAGAAACCTGCTTGTTGTTGCGTGAAGCGTGTGTTAGAGTGAACAGGCCCTTACAATAGAGTTCAGTTCCTCACTATTCTAGAGGATATTTATCAGCTACTCCACATTGTTCATTTATCTACAGCCAGTTTCATCATATTCAGCCACTCTGCTAAAAACCGGATGAGACTGCCAGCTGTTAATGACCCCCTACAAACACACACAGTCTTCACACACATTTATGCATCCACACACTCCTGCGCTCCAGCTCAGCCAGAGGTGAGCAGGGGTGACAGACAATGGCAGCTGGATGGAGGGTTTTTCCTGTTTTGACTGCTTCTGTCTGGCCATAAATGCTTGACACACACATGAACACACACTCCTCCAGTTTTGCACAATGGTGTTATGTAGGAGAGCTGGGGTCTGTTTTTTCCTTCTTTTTACTTTAAGTCTTCCTTTTTGAGGCCTTGCACCATGGTTAGCCAGATTCAGGTCATTTTTAAGTCTGAAAACTATAACAGTGGTCAATGTTTTCATTCTACTCTGAGCAGAGGGGAATTAAGTTTTCTCAAGTGCTAAACTTCTACAGTCAGTACGTTTACCAGTGGTGGGCGGGTCAAACCAAAATATCAAATTATCTATACCAACTTGAGTCGTGTTATTGATCAAAACTTGTGTGATGAGACTGATACTTAAATTTCACTATGTCCTCTGTATGTGCGCTCTTCTCACTCACTTTGCTTTTGCGCACTCTGCGATACATGTTATATAAACTTTGCTCAACAAATTCGTTAGACTACCACCACCCAGAGTAAGTTGCGCGCCACTGCTGCCCTAAATTACCAGAATATCGCTGATTTCCAAAACGTTGTTAGTATGTGCAAGCTGTTTGATGAAAATGATATTTTTGATGCAAAACTATAAGAACTGCTGTTGTCCACAACAATTCAAATTTACTGTTTTACAACAAAGCAGGAAAGATTACTGCAAATGATTATTTTCTGATTAAAAAATAAAATAGTTATTGGCTTTCATTCATGAACAGAAACAAGATTTGTTGGTCTTGGTTATTGTCTGGCTGTACATGGTATCAGATTGATACTTTTGCAGTACATCACATCACTAACGTTAACATGCAGCTTAAGAAATTAGACTACCAGCTTAGTCAGATCGAAAACGGACTGAGCATGGCTTGATAAACTCACAGATAATGTGATGGCTATTGGATCGGTTGGATTCGGCAGGACATGGTACAAATTTCAGCTGAAAGAGGAAGATGACCACGATAAATAAGGATGCTGCACTCCAACACTGCAAACAAACACTGTGGTACATACATACATAAAAACACAAAGAGTTACAGCTGCATCCATCTCAGCCATTGTTGTGAGGATGTTGTTACCTCCTCAGCTGAACTCTGACTGGCTAGATAACCTGCACCTTCACAAAAAAAGAGGCATGTATACCCTAACAAGACTAGATCCCCCGCTGTGACTTTCGAATCGAGCTATGACCTTAGTTGGACTGACAATGAACCGTGCTAAACTTAAATATTACAGCAGATGTGTATTTTTGCTTGTGGCAAACCAAGACTCTTAAAGGCCAACGTGATAACATGATGCCCTCTTGCCATACAGCACACACTTAAGCAGCATCAATATCATCTTCAGTACCAAATGTTTAATGGTGTGTTTTTCCCAGCTGCTCCTGAGATAAATCATTTCGAACATTTGACATTTGTTCATCATTATTTCCTCCTCCAGAGCTTCCAGCCGTTTAACACTGACGTTTACCTCAGATGCTCTTCCCTCCAAAGAGCTGCTTTCAGTCACTACATGTACTTCTTGACTTTTTGTACTCCAACAAACACTCTTCACATTGCTCATCTCGTACAGGCTCATTTTTAACTCGCTTTACTCTGCTTGCCTTCCAGTATTTGGTGGTGTCAGGTACATTTAGATCAATCACGTCAGAGCATGAGTGCCAGGGGAGAGAATCATACGTCCTACAAATGAGAGACGATTCTTTTTCAATTCATCCCTTATAACAGGTGTAAGTTTTAACTCTGAAACTTTAAATGGTCTAATATATTATTAACTTTGCTCATTTCATATTACCTGGCAAAGTGCCCTTTTAAAGGCTCTATGAGGACTTACTGTTTACAGTGAAACCTTTGGTTAGAACAGACAGTCCCCTTTTCATCACCCATCCATTCCTGATAAAGAGTACTGAAGCCTTTCCTTGGCAGGGGCTATACTCCTGCCCCTGTTGCTGACTCTAAAGGTGAGTTTCACCAATAACAGAGCTGTGCCTCTGACTGGAAAAAATCATGATCTTAATATCTCCTTGACCCCCAACTTAGAGAAAAATTTGCTCCTCATACAATGCATGCCAATCTCAAAATTAGTGTTTTTTCATTTGTTTTTGTACAAGGGGGTAAATAGTTTTTAACCTTGTAAAAGAATACTTGAGGCTTGATGTGTCTATAGTTTTATAGTTTTTCTGCAGCCAGCCTCAAGCGCATAAGCTTCTCATTTTTAGACCAGAACTTACAGCTTTGGACATTGTTTCCCATTTGCACCCTAACCCACTGACTCTTACCAAGACAAGCATTTGTTTTGGAAGCGACTGAAAGAAGAGCATATCCTCTGTTTAACGCTACTTTTCTTTGTTTAAGACAGATTTTTACAGGATGCAAAGCAACTAGGATTTTTTTTTTAATTATTTGTAGGTACATAAGGCTATTGTTTCAAACATGACTACAAGCAAACTTGGTAGACTCAGTCTGAACTGTTGTTTAATAGCCAGCTATGTTAAGTGCTACTCACAGCCCAGTGACATGTCCGCAACATGATCCTGGTTATGTCCTGCCAGTGCTCATCTACCAACTCCTACCTCACCATGCAGACCAAAGGCAACATGTCTCCTCATTTTATTGATAGACCCTCAGGTTTGAACAGATCACTGCAGAATAACTGCTGCATATGGGTGGGAATGACCATTATCAAAAAGTGCTGTTTTAGCTGCTTAGCTTCCTCCTCTTCTTCTGTCCTCTTTCTTTTTGTCATTCCAGCACCAGTGTCTACCATTATCACAAAATAAATTCAAGATTTCTTTTTTTTAATGAAAAAAGACAGACCTTTCTTCTCATTGCTAAACTTTGTGGTCTACACGCCATAAACAGTTTTATTCTTCTGGGAAAATCTGACCTGAGCACAGATACTGAGATATATATATATATAAGTTACCAATAGAACAGGAAAATCTAAAAAGTTTATACCATTTTGAGATCATTGGCAAGGCCTTTTTTTAAAGTATTAGTGATATCAGTAAAATTGCATCAAAGAGTGTTGTGTCATATTGAAAAGTCTGGCATTTTCCATCCCTGATTTGACTTGATCTTGCTGAAGACTGTTATTTCCACTCCAAGCCACTCTAGTTTCTTAAAGATGTCTCTCTTTCTAAATTTAAACAGGATACACTTCAGTAAATAGTAATAGAAAACAACAACAATCCTCTCTATTCTCAACAGAGAGCTTGAGCACCGGCAGTGCCTTATCCCTGCAAAGGGTTGTTGTATTTTTTCTTTGATCAGATCAGCAGGAATAACAATCTATAATGCATGATGTTCAGTCTAGTCCTGGAACACTAGGCATTGCACCTTTAATTATTAATCAAACAGAACAGATTTAATATCAATCACTGAGGCATGGCAGAAGTAAGCACAGTAGGAGACATGGAGGAATCTCTTGAGTGCTTTCTAACCCCAGTTTAAAAATAAAAACGGTCCATACTCTGGTGCTGGGGTTGATTGTGGTGTTTAAACAGGAATTCAGGTTAGCTTGGAGAATATTACTCTGACTGCAGTTCACAGGAAACATTCTCTGAGAAAGCTCATAGTTTTGATCTTTAGCCACAATATTAGGTTATATAAAAATCATACAGGATCAAGTGTTAGGTCTGACAGAGATGGCCCCAAACAGTAGAGTGCTCAGAGGAACAGGCCTCATCTTTGAGGTCCACAGGGAAACTCTTCTTGATGGTTTTGAAGACAAGTTGATAGACCGAGTTCACAGTAAACTGGGACTCTTACAGCTGTGTGTCAACACATTTTTGAGATGAAGAGTTTGCAACAGCAGTGTTATCAGCCACATAAGCCTGATATGGACTTCTGGCAGTCACTAGCCTACTGTGCCCAACCATGTTTACATCTCTCACACATAGTAGCTACAGAGACTGAGATATCCTGATCAGTATGAGCATAGTAACATATGTGAGCAAATATGTCCATGACACAGCTTGTTGATATGTTGATGAAAACACTTTTGAAAACCAATTACCTGGCCTTGTACAACACTGCTCCTTCAAATAGATGCCTGTGTAGCATTTTTTCTCATAAGCAGTGAAGTATTGCTATAACTGTAAGCTACACTACAACTCGTGCACTCCTTACTGTTGCTATGTCTGTATTACTGCCATAAAGAATTATCCACAATCACATGGATTTTCTATGCAATAACATCCAAGTGTGTCTCTGAAGGATCAAAAGAATTAGCCTGCATTGAGATTGTTCAAATGAATTCTTTTTTTTTTTTTTTGGACATATTCGGACGGTATCATGAATCCTACCTCCACTCACAGTGTTCTGATGTTTTCCTTAAAAAAATGAGTAAACAGAGAGGAGGGTAGCAAGGCAATATGGCTTGAGTCCACTGAGTGGGAGAAATGTTCAGCTGAGAAACACTGATTACATTGGCCTTGTAAGGTGCCTGCAGCTGTAGAAGCAATTAAACACACTCACACACAAACAGACAGTGCAAAACCCCCACATATTCTTAGCTTCCTGGCTTTTATTGTCTATTGTTGAATTTAGTGACACAGCTCTTACAGACCACTTTCAACACTCAGGATGTGATAACAAATGGATAAAGTTTCAGCCCACACACACACACACACACACACAATCAGAAACATTAGAACTCCAGTAGTGTGAAGGATCCTTCAGCAGAAATGTATGGTGGTATACGGCCTGACACGCACTGTGCAATTACAGCCGTATTGTGAGAGATTATCTACTCAATAAAACCCCTGAATTATCACTGCCTGTACCTTATGCTCACTTGTAAAGCAAAATCATTGCTTTTAACTTATTTAGCAAGTACTGCTTTCACACCAAACACACCCTCCTCTGAATAGACATTGTAGACACATGCCAGAGGTGGATCAAGTGTTTTTCTCCCCAAGGACCAATACAATATGTGATATAGATGAAGTTTTCTGGTCAGACCTGGACAGGAGATTATGTGGAGTGGTTGTATCTATCCATCTGTTAACTTTACTGCTTGGTATTTGTGTGCACCACAGCTGAGCAGATGGGGGCAGCATCTTCTCCCTCTCCTATCAAAGCTCACAATTAACAATTTTTTGGGGTGTAAAAAATAATGTAACCAGTAGTGTAAGAAATGACTGTTGGCATGGAGTAATAAGAAATGTAATTAATGTATTACTTTTAAAAAGAGTAACCAGTAATGAGTAATATATTACTTTTTCCATGAACGAGCCCAACACTGGCCACCATGGTGCTTCAGATGCTTTCTGTCATATTGCGCGGACACAATATAAAAAAGGAAAAATGCTCTGATTTTGGCTCTTGGCCCTGCTTTCACCATTCCCCAGTCTGAGAGAGAGGGACTGCTGACTGACTGGGACTTTCCCAAGGATCTCAGAGAGAGGGAGGAAGCAGACAGTGGGAGCAACAGAGGACAGGAACAAATACAGGAGGAGGAAAATGGATGAGTTGTCTTATGAATTGTTTTTCTTTTTAGTTCCCACAGTGAAACTGACCCAGTTGTTTAACTCAGTCCTTTAAAACAGAAACAGGCAGTATCCACTTTGATTTATGACCTGACCTACTCTGAACCAGGCCATTTTCAGAGCCTCAGCTTTCTGAGGACGATATATTTTTTATCATAAGTTGAAAAATGATTTGAGCCATAATACTTATTAACTAAAACCTTAGAAAGTAGCTGTACAGTTACAGTTACAGTTAAAAGGTCTCAAGGGACTGGAGCTTCCCACAGCTGTGAATGAGTGAGAGGCCCTGGACAGATTACCATGGCAGGACTAATGTGTTCAAATAAATATGTTAAATTCAAATCAATGATTTTACACAGGCCTTTGCTTTTTTGTATATCTACAGCTAAATCAATAATATGTATGTCAGGGGCTGTCCAAAGATCTGTCTCTTTCAATCCCTGTCCAGTCAAGTTGCCCTTCGTTTCAGCAGATATTGGTCTGTTTAACTCTGTTTGGGATGCTTCCTTTTTCCAAGGGAAGAAAATGTACCATCACTTGGTTCATCTGAGGGGACGTGTTAGATTGTAGGATTATGACAACAGTGTGTAGCCTCTGTACTCAAAGCAGGGGAAAGGCCCAGTATCACATGGCCCTGCTGAAGTATCGAGTTAGATGGAACAAATCAGATGGTTTTTCGGTTCCTGGCACGTGCTATGAATAGTCCTTAAATACAAACTGAACACTATCAAAATGGTCTGCAATAGGTATCAATGTGCTTACTGAGTTAAAAAGTTAAGGATAATATTACATTAAAAAACAGCATAGATTTATCTTTGAAATGTGCCCTGAAATTATCTTTTATGCTAACATTTGAATGTTAGTTCATGTGGATAATGGATTGGTTAGGTCTGAGATTTCTATGTATGCGCAGTTATTTGTACACTTCTAGTTTTAACCAGTAGGAAAAGCATTTTCCTCCTGCCATTCATTACACTGTTGAAGTTTCTGTTTCATACATTTCTACTTTTACCCTAAGGAGCTAAAACAATCATTTCGAAATATAAATAGCTTTTTACACAAGGGTCATAAGTTAAGCAGAACATAAATGCAGTAAATTATTTCTGCTTATAGCCAGATAAATAACTGAAGTGACTGCAGACGCTAACATGTTCACTAGAATAGATGCAAGCATGAATTATACAAAGTGTGGTTTTAAAGACAATCACCACGACTAGCAAGGGTTTCAAGTATTTGTTTTGTGTCAAGCACAGAAGTACTTTTATATGTTACTTTGCAAAGCACCACAGTAGTAAGTTGCTATTTTACAGGAAATGTTTGTTTATATATTGTTGTAAATAAAAACTTTGAATGTTTGGCAATGAATGATGTATTGTGTGTTTACTTTTGCATTGTAATTCATTACGTTGTGGGATGAAAGCCAAAAACAACATGTCTATTTACTCGTTCCCATTCCTCCCCTGACAGCACACAGTGCAGGGTTGTAACAGGTCCCATCAAGCTTTTTGCTGGACTGAAAAGGCTTCTGAAATGATGGAGAAATCCTGTCTAATGCATGCAAAAGTCTTGTGTCATGTCGGGTGATTAAATCCAAAATAACAGAAAACATAGATCTACACTCTTATATGGAATATCAGAAAATCGACTCCGTTGCTCTGTCTTCCCTCTCTTCTTGATTCAATACTATTTCTGGAGCGGGTTTAAGACAGAAATCCTCCTGCCAACTCAGTGAGGAAAACAAACTACAGGGAGTATGGTTTCACCTCATTTTAAACTCAAATAAGAAGATAAAGTCTTTCTTTCTCCTACTTTCACAGTCACCATATGGACCAGTTTGAACACACCCTGCTTTGGCTGACTTTCAGAACATCACGGGACATTTATCTTTATTACCTTCTTCCTCTCCTTACCTTGTAGAGAAATGACTGATACAGATGTGCTCTCTATAAACTCATCTACCGCTCCCTGCCTCACTCTCTTTCTCCTTCTCTCACTTTTGCACTTTACTTACATGGTTTACTGCCTTCTACCTCACACTGTGCTTATATACACCTATAGAGATTCCATCTGGATAATATATCTTGATGCCAGCATATAGAGTTACAGAGGAGAGAACTTCTTCCTTCATTTTGTTGCACTCACTCGCCTGATTACAGACACCAGAATGAGTAAGCACCTGATGAAAAGAATGTACTGTAGCTGTACGACCTAATGATATTGAACTGGGTTATGTTATTCAGTCTGCATGTATAAGTGTGTGTGAATGTCAGTTTGATTGGTAGGAGTTGAACTTCTGCCATCAGTTCATGAATGTATGTGTAAGACAGGGGGATTGCAAAGAGTGCAGTTGTTTGATTGGCCAGAAGACAAGATATTTAATATCACAATGTGTGAGTATGACTTACTGTCTAAAAAAAATAAAGCAGTCTGATTACGACTGGTAGCAAAAAATATAACTTTGACATCAAAATGAGAACAATTCCCTGTACAGTTCCATTTTTACTCCTATCTTGAAAATAGATTAATCAACCTTGAGGTATTTTAAGATCTTGAGAAAAATTTGTGCAACACTGGATGGAAATAAATCTTGTGACACTGCAGAAACTTATCGAAACAATGCCTCGGAGAATGCATGCTGTTATCAAAGCTAAAAGTGGTCCAACCAAATATTAGAGTGTATGACTTTTTTTTTTTTTTCTTGGTTGTGACTTTGTTTTTTTGTTTTTTCGTTATGTTTTTTGACCAGGCAGTGTATTAGATTAGTTCTTTGTTAACATTACATCAATATGTAACTTGACCTTTAGCCTGTAGTTAGAGGAGTTACGTTAACTAACACCACTGAGGCTACAGATTACTATGTATTTTGATTGGTGTAGCTATGTACAGGACTAACAGAAGCTTTGGCAGGTATGCATCTCTATTGTTACTTTGTTGTCTTTTCTTTTTGTCCACTGTCTGTTTTTTTTCTATCACAATTTTTTTTTCTTGCATTTCCACTTAGAGAGGATGGAGAACAAGGATTGATCTTGTGGCATCCATGTAGCCATGGCAGCATTCCCATCTGTTTTCCACTTGAACACCACAACTTTCATCCACACTGCTTCACGACTTTGCAAATTCCATTTGAAGATAGCATATGTCCAGGTCGTAGGATTAATGGTAACACTCTAACACAATAACCATGTGATGCACTGTCATATGGAGTTTTTTGTTTTTTTTTGCTGTACCACCACAAACAATTCCAGAAGAGCTTTGATTTTAAAAGAGGAGACAGAAGGTGTTATGTAAGAGGAAAGACAAGATTCAGAGAAAAAGCTGTGACCTTTGAACACGACAACAAGGTATTGTTTACAAAAATATATGACACAAGAGCGTATGGGTATGTTTCAGGGAAAAGGTGGATGAATATCAGTGTTTTATTCATCATCTTCCTTCACCTAACGCCTTGCTCATACTCAACCTGAATGCTCTGCTTATGCTTTCAAATATTCTCTATAATAAAAAAGGGCAAAAATAAAACATAAATGTTTGAAGAAGCTCAGGATAAAATATTATAAGTCTGCCCATGTTCGACCTTGATCGGTGTCTAGACGGGAGGCAGCCTACAAACATACCCTGAGTGCTCCTCCTGAGTGCACAGTAGCAGATGTAATGACCCCGCCTGCCTTCAGTCCACTTATGTAAGGAAAGATTGCACAAGTGAAAAAAAAAACAGTGCAAGGAGCAGGCAAATATAGCTCAGAGAATACCTGTGTTTATTTTATCAAGTGTGTGAGTTACATTATCTGTAAGGGAAGAAGGTGAGTGTTTAAAGGAAGAAGGATGTGTGTACGTGTCTGCATGTCAGTGATGTGCGGATTCAGACGGAGCAATGAGGGAGGAAGAGGTAGGAGGTTGCAAATAATCACTGTGGCTTTGGAGAAAGGTAGAGATTTATCATCTTGGTGCAGCTTTATGTTTTAAGATGTTCTTTTTATACAGTCATTTTGGCAGTGTCCCTCCTGACAAGAGTCACAGCAGTCAAGTTAATGTATTAAATCAGTGTGAGTATAGAAAAGGGAGCTGGGAAGGACTGCAGACGGGAAAGGAGAGGAGGAGGTGGCAGTGTGGGAAGTGGAGGTGTGGGTTTGACTTGAACACCAGAAGGACTGCTGGAGCTGCTTCACACTTCAAGGGCTTCAGTGACAGGGAAGCTGCTTTATTCTGCAGCATCAGCAGTTTGCTTCATGAATTTGTGTGTGTGTGAATAGAGTACATGTGAGTCTGTCCACAGGGAATGAAAACTCGCTGTGTTGTTTTTCCATAAAGCAAGGGCACTTTCCTACGTAGACGCAAAGGACAAGCTCACATGTACTATACAGTATGTACCATTTAGTTCACTCTTACAAGGATATATACACACCAACCCACAGCACTGGCATGGGTCTGTGTGAACATGTAGATGTCAGAAAAATACCTTCAAATTAGCTTTAAATGTGTATGTTCAATTTCAATGTAAATTTTATAGGCATGTAGATTTCATCACTTTACACTTCATTTGTTTGGACTATGTTCACTCGACTTGTCATTGCCACTTTTGCATAGTCATTTCACCATTTCACACCCACAGTCATGCCACGCAAGGCAGATGGCCACTATACCTGCTTACAAGTCATTCAAACACAATTTCACTGTCCAGTCTTTGCCTTCAGGTTCTGTCTCGCCAAATAATACTTTGGCCACCCAGACTGCTCATTTATCACTGTCAACTGCCAGAGTAATAACTAATATTCATTGTTACTTAATTTGAACAGAGGGTGACATGTTTTCCAATATTTACGCATGAATATAAAATGGTTCTGAAAGTTCTGACTGAACATGATTTTGAAACTGCTACTCTTTCATATGTAATAGAAATCCACTGTGAACGTGTCTCTCTGTGTATGTGCCTCTGTCCGTCAGTGTATCTGTATTTGCATTCTGTCTCTCTCTCTCTCTCACACACACACACTCTCTCTCTCTAACCCCAACACAGTCAGGGTGGATGTGTGTTTAACACCAGTCTGACACTGTTCAAAGTATCTACCTGTTAAAGGGAAGTTTTTCCTTGTCGCTGTACTCATGGTGGGTTAAGACAAGATAAGACTTCTTATCTTGTCTTGATGTTGGCTCTTTGTTAATAAAATGAAATGTTATTAACAATAACAGGTCTATAACTGCATGTTTTTCGAAAGTGTCTTTAGATAACGCTCAATATGATTTGGCACTATATAAATAAAGACTGATTGATTGAAACCCCTGAGTATGTCTGTAAACTGCTCAAAACAGTCAGTACAGAAAATGACACATCATCCACAAGATCTGTACGAGATGATGAGGTCATTACATAAAGACCCTCTAACAAGTTCATTACATCTTGCTGGGGTGGGCCTCAAACACCAAGGTCTGCCCATAGCCCTGACCTCACCGGGCCCCCAAACATGTTGCAGACTCATGTAAAACAAGCGAGCTTCAACCATGAGTTTGATGCAATAGTACCTTTTTAAATCAGAACAATATAAAAAAATACATCCCCTAGGATCAGGCACATTAACTTTAGTGTAACCTGTTTTTAGAGTCAACGAGACAATCAACTGAAAGGTTAAAATCCCCACTCTGCAGCAGGGTTGTCAGCTTCATACTGTTATTCAGTGATGGAGGACATTAAATAGCACTTTGTATCGCTCAAGGGGTCATGATGAATGACAAAAAATGAACATAAAAAACACAAAAAGTCGAATGAATCTCAGTGAGGATGAAGTAGGATGGCGCGATGGTACCCAGAAGTTAAGTGCAGCCGTAGGACATCCATTCACTCTGTGACAGGGTGTCACTTCACATGATTTACGACGGGTAATTATAATTATGGAGGTGACATCATATTTTACTCACTGGCTCCTGTATGTATCCATGCTGTGTATGTGTGTGTGGATGTGTGTGTGTGTGTGTTCATGCACACGCGTTAGTATGTGTTTTTGTGACTAATTAGTTATGCTGTCTGGATCCGGCAGCGACTGTCTTTGTTTTTTTACTGAATGGAAGACAAGGCATGTCAAAACAACATATCTCACAGCTCCTGCAGACATGCAGCAGTGCACACACACAAACACACAAGCATATATGGGGTCTGAGGCTGTCTGACTTGCTTTCTCTCTTTAATCTTTAATGCTTTATTCATCAAGAAAGAGGCATTTTAACATCAGGTGGTGAGGGAGTCAGTGATAAAAAGATTGGAAACCATAAATCTAAGCTTCCCACAGAACATAACACTATTAAAAAAAAGGTAAATGCAGTAAAATAACATATGAATAACTGAGAACACAGTCTCTTGACTCTTTCTGGAAGTGCCTTAAAATTACTTTTGATTTGACCAGATGTTTTGCGGCTATAGATTGATATCTATGTCCATGACTGAGGGACCCCAGGCTGCGAACAAAATGTTCAGAAAAGGCCTTCAACACTTACATTCATCAGATCCCTAAAATTCAATCAACAACAATCAACAAAAGAGAAAAAAATACATCTGCAAAAATTTTCTCACCTCTTTACTGTTCAAGACACAACTCCTCTCAGGACAACTTGTTGTAGTTTAGATACTGAGTTCACAAAGGGGAACATGAGTGCCCTTAATGAGCCATTTGAGAGCAGTGAAAAGCCAAAATTAGATCAGAAGCAAGAATTGCAGGGTACATTTGTGACTGCCTTCATTAATTTGTTTATATGTGGGTGTTTATGTTCCATAAATAAACTTTAGATCTGAGTTTTTTATTCTTTTTTTTTAACCTCATTTGTGGTACAAAAGGGCACACAACAGTTCATTGAGGGTGTGGGAAGCAGTTTGTTTGCCGACTGTATCTATGTATGTCATGTTTACAACAAAACATAAAAAGAGTACTTGCAAATTCATCATAGGTTATTTTTTCATGGTGATGCAAAGTTAAACTCACAAGATATGTGAGCCAGGTGCTTGTGGATTTTTCCACTAAAATTATCGGTCCTCTGAATATCTATCAATTTAATGTTGTTTGCTATCCACTCGCTGATTTCGTACAGAGCTGGATGTCATTTAACATTTATCAAGAGCGAGTTTGTTTTAGTAAAAAATGTTATTTTATTGCTACACTGCAAGTCCACCCCTAACTGTTAACAGATGGTAGAGGAGTCTTTGATTGCTTTAACAAACCACTCTGAACTGGAGTAGCTGATCTCATTTTGAGTCTTAAGGTGAGGAGAACAGTTTCTGATTTACAGGTTTTATAGGTGACCACTCCCCCTTTCTTGTGCCCTTAAATGAATCACAGATGTTCTGCCTTTTTTTGTTCTCTGCTGCCTCAGTACTAAACTGTCTCATCTGCAAAGTGAGAACAGCAAAAACACTGCACAGCTACTGAAACAGTATCAGGGCAAAACACGTACTGAAGAAAAGTCTATGCATAGTATCACTCAATGACTAAAAGTTGTTATGTGGTCCCTGTAAGATTATTGCATTGATAGTAACCTCTTTTATAATGGTTCTGAGGACTGTGTTTCACGTTTGTCATTAATGAAGAGATGGGGAGTTTCTTGTTGTGGAAAAATATAACTTAAGAAAACACTGATAGCAACAGGAAACATGGTGGTCTGACCCCTGAAAAAAAACAGAACTTCCTTGAGTATACCCGTAATCTCAGTCATGGTGGTAAAGTTTTTCTCCTGAGAGCCCTACAGGTAACTCAGAGCCTCACAGCCACCTCTCTGTTGAATGATCATCCTCCATCTCTCCTCTATCCTCTATCCCGCTGTATTACACCTCCACTGGCAGCTACAAAGGACAAGCAAGGTAGTTATTTATCTTAAAGATGTGTATCTGTCTTCCTCAGTCTGATACTTTAGAGCATCTCAAGCCTTTGGGAGCTTCAGTACTGCAATTGCACCTGTCACACTTTTCTGTCCTCTGCTTTAAAAATGTCTTCAGCAAAGTTTCTCTTTCCAAGAGTGTAACTCATCTCGAAAAAAAATCCTAAAATGGCACTGTTATAAATGTCATATCTGTATTTTTATGTGCCTGCCTTCTTATGATGATAGCCCAGTTTGCTTGTGCAGCTGTTTCTACGAGCATCCAGTCTGGTAAAAACCAGGTCTCTTTGGGTTTAAGATTGAAAGAAAGACTTTTATAATGAAATGTACATTCATGCTTATCAGAATAGATTTGAATACCTGACTATGACTTTGATCAGGTTTATGCATCCTATTTTTTGTGTTCATGCATGTAAACCAAAGATAATATGACAAAACGATGTAGTTTCTGTGATGTCACCAAGCAGCAACCTGTGGTCTGAAAATTTGAGACAACGCGGAAGTGCTAACAAGCTGCTGTTCCTCGAGTGATTGCTTGAGGAGTACTGGAAGTCACGTACACACCAAGCCAAAAAAAAAAAAGAAGCCATTTTCAGAGCCAAAATTAGGGTATATAAAAAGCCTGGTACAAAAACTGTCTCCTGCTAATTTGACAAACTGCACACACTGTAGGGGGTGAATTTTTTTTTTTTAACACGGCTGTTTGGAAGAGCCCGCCCAATCAGAGGCACAGCTCTGATCACATGACGGACGGGCACCCAGTGGCTGTGAGTTTGGGCACTTGAGACCCATACCAATTCCAATATGTTTTGCCTCAAAACACAGCTTTAGAAACAGATGGTTGACATCACAGAGACTACGTCCATCTCTTATAGAATCCATCGATGTCACCCAATGATTCTGGTACAGATTTGAAGTTGAATGTTGACAGAGGCCTTGTTGGTAATGTTGAACTTCACCCAGCTATGTTTGAGTTCAGGTGAGGTAAAGGCCTCAAGCCTCTTTTCGGACAGGTACAGGATGCCTGTCTGTCTGCCAGTCAAGTCAATGCCCATAGGTAGGTAAAACTCATCACGCCTGACTAACTCCAGATCAGTGTCCATTCTGTCTCCACTTCATTGCATATTGACTGCGTATTCCCTCATCCGTCAATTCACACTGGCTGCATGTTCAGACCACCAGAAAGCTACAGTTGTGAGACCAAGGAGTTCCCACGCCAATGAAGGGCCCCAGCTTGTTCGTTTCTGAGTTTTAAATCCTTAAACCTGTTGACCCCTGGTGTGGTGACATTTTCCTAGTGTCCTATGCCTCTCCTTAATTATCTCTGTAGATTGCCTCTTTGTATGTCAGAGTCCCAAACCTGCATTTGGCCTTAAAGTGGCCTATATGCAGAGACAGTGTAGCTCTAGTCTGAGTTGGATCAGGTGCACATCTGCTGGTCTCCTTGAACAGGAGAGATTGTTGTGCACATTTACCTCCTAGAAAAGCAGGATTGGACATAAGTGAGAGATGTGATCAGATGTGAACGTTTGTTTGAGTGTTTTCATGATGATTAGAAGTCAAAAACAGATTTAAGTCTGATCTGTCTGCCTGCATTTTTATATTGTCTGTTTGAGCATTAACAGTGGGATCTGTCCTGTATTCCTGTATCACCCTGATGTGCAGGAGCAATGCTTCTTCCTCCTGTGAACAGAAGAAGAGCTCAACAACAAGTGTTCAGTTTATTAATTTTGCAAATCTATAAGATAGCTTTATCTAAATGATTTCCATCTCTTTTCATTTCTTCTTTGCTGCAATCATGATGAGTAATTTTAATTTAAAGGTAACCTGTAGGACTGATAGATCAGGAACACCAGGTGTCATATTTTAATATCCTTTCATTACTTTGGTCTGTGATAACTCTCTTTGCTCTGTGAATCGCACAGCATGAGTTCAGGCACAACCTGTGTCAGAGAAAAAGTTAATGTTCATCAAATATTTTTTTAAAGTCTAATGAAAGTGAACTGTTCCTGGGTTTAGTCACTGAAGACCTTTGATGCAAATGCACATACTTTAAGCTGATGTTCCAATCACTGAAAGCCACATGTTGACGAGAAGTGTGAATGCTCTTAAAGTGGCTGAGTCACTTCTCCTGTTGCTGGAAATAAGTGGATACACAACAGTATATCTACATGCCAATGTTGGCCAAAGCCACAGAAGTCTAAAGTGGTCTATTTTTTTAAGACAGAGACACCACAGGCGCCTATGAAAAAATACAATTAGGGACTTAGATAAAAGTATTTACCATGTGAACAGGAAATGACTGACATGGTTTCTATGTGTCATATCTATACTACAAGAGACCCAAATAAGGTTCAAAAACAGGTTGTTCAAGTCCACATAAGCTCACTTCATATAAATATACTCCATGTTGAAATCTAAGCAGCTGTCCCCTAAAGTCTTTCTCTGCTGAACATGCAATCTTCTCTGGTTTTAGAAGTTAAACAGGGTCGGTCCTCACTCGTATTGGCTTCGGGGATCCTGTATGAACAGATAGTTGGCAGACACTAAATGTGACATCTTTGTCAACACGTTTTTTATTTGCAATGTTTTAGAAATTTTGGTTTTAAAATAGATTTTGATGTAAAACTAAACCTATCTATCCATTTGTCAACTAGCCTATCAAAGTCCCCCCTCATGGGGCAAGTAACCAAGGCTGCACCTGTGCCCAAAGATTCCTATTTTTGTTGGATTCTGGAGCACAAAACATCAGTCATCACAGAGCAGGTAGAGTGGGACAGAAGGTCAGGCCCTGAAACAGAACTGAACTTTTCAGAATAACACAACATATCACACTTAACTGTGGCAACAAACCATCTCGATAGGCAGAGTTGGGAGCAATTGGAAGTTTTCTGAGGCCACTGAAGGCAAAATGGAGGAGGAGGGGGTCATCATCTGTTCCAGTAAATATTCAGGCTGGTGCCATGATACCAGCTATCTGGTGTTTGGTGTTGACAAATGATGGGGCATGAAGTCAAACCACAGTAGAGTGGAGATGGACCAGACACAGCTCTGGAGGAAGAAACCTCAGCTTTTCCAGCCTTTAAATTTGGGATGACTACGGCTCAATGACAAAGTGGGTCGCCTCTCATTCAGAAAAGAGATGGACCAAAAGGTTTTTTCTGTTTTTTGTTTTGTTTTCCAGGGTCGATAACAATTAGCAGCCATCAAGATGGCTAGTAACTGAAATTTGGAGCTGATATTCATTTGCAGTAAAAGTGAAAATACTGGTGTCAAAATTTTGAATAATACAAACCCCAACACTTGACTTTGTTTAGAAAGCTTTAACCATATGTTTATTAAAGAAGCAGTGAGGACTTTATAAGTGATCTTGAAAAAGTCACTTAGAGCCGTGACTCAGTATGTAACCAATCAGATGGTGCTGTGGGTTGGAGAACAATGGGAAAACATTGTGACTGCAGACAGAAACACACAGCTGCATGAGAGCCAAAATAATTAGTTTTACATTGATCTCTTATCGGCCAATTATTGATTTAAAAAGGCAGATGCTGATATGAGTCAAAAGCCAAATATCAGCACCCAAGCTGATTAACCGAGTATCCCTAATTTGGAAGTCTGGTGAGTCTGTCCCACCAGTCACAGGCCAAAGTGTCCTCAGGCAAGTCTCTTAGCTATGTAATACTTCTAGTGAAAGTCATTAGTTTATGAATGTGAACTTTCACAAATGCAGGAAATCACATACTGCATAAAGTATACCAGAGGTGATACGGCCTGGTGCTTTTTTTTGTTTGTGAGTGGTATGTTGCATTGCAATTAGTTTACTCAATGAAATTAATTTTTTTCCATCACATTTTCTTTTGATTTTATAACTTAGTCTCCTTCTTATTCCACATTCGCAGGCACTCAAATCTTTGTGCTACAATGTTATGTGGGTTACATCATGCAAACAATGACACATTCAAATTTGAGTATCTAAATGCAGACTGTAGAGACTGTCTGTCCCAGGATGTATTCTTATATTTCAGAGACAAAATATCCAGACATCAAATAAAAGAGAACTGTGGCTTCGTTGTGTCTGGGAAGCTTAATAGATACATTTTCAGGCCAGTGTCAGCGCTTCATTGCACAACATTGTTTGCACGGTGTTCTTTTCTGGAGAGAACCAGACTGTACACTCTGCCACATACGCCTTTAGAAATTATGATCTATGCCTCAGTGTTCTCAGAACTTGTTCCTAGCTTTTCAAGCATACTACAGCACAACACCTACCACTATGACTCACTGTCGCTCTATCATGTTGAATTGTTTCAGCACAGTGCTTAACGGTGAGATCTCTGTGCAGAGAACACAGTGTGCCACGATGTCTGATTGCACCCTGAGGCCCAATTCTGGATGAAGGTGGAGCCGTACTGTCTCTTGTCTGTCCCGTGTTCACAAGCATGTCTTGTGAGGAACTTCAGGGGCACTTCCTTCACATCTTTGATATCAGGTGTCAGTTTCTGAGTCTTCAAAAGCATTAAAATGTAATCTTTTTAGTTAATAGCAAACTACAAGCAGGTACTTTGTATTATTCTACCTTCTACCTACACTGCAAAGAACACAAACCTGAGCAAGTGTTCATATCTTATCCTAAGTGGGGAAAAAAAATGCCTTTTTACACTTAATAAGAGACACATTTCCTGACCAGTCCAGACAAATGTGCTGTTTCAAGATATTTAAAAACATAAATGTTGTCTCAACTGCTTGTAACTAGGGAAAAAAAATCTGCAAATCAGATAAGACATTATTCTAACTTCAAGAAACATGACATGAAAAATTTTCAAACCTCATTTGCAGATTTTTTCTTACTCGTTATGAGCAACTCATACATCATTTCGTCTTAAAATAACTTCAAACAAGACATTTTTCTGGACCTGTCAGGTGGATGTGACTCATATCAAGACTAAAAAATCAGTTTTCACCAAAAATAAGATGCAAACACCTGCTTAGATTTCAGTTTTTGCAGTGTAACTTACCTCTACCTTTATTATTCTTGCAGTTATAAAGTCAAACCATATGTTAGCCTTGAGATCATATTGCTTTAAACTCAGAAAGAAACAAAAAACTATTAATTACAGTAAAATTTTTATTTTATTTTCATTTTATTGATTGAAAAACTAATTTCATCACCTCATACAACCCTGTCCCAGCTTTGACACTTTTAGAGGGCTCAATGTGGGTTTTTGCTCTTGATGCTCACAGCTAAAACTGTGATGTCAGGTTGTTGTTTTGGTCTGTTTTGACCTCTTAACAGGCTTTTGTTCTGGCAAAGTCCAGTATACGTTACCTTGAGCTGTCCTGAACACTCATTCATGCATCTCTATGTGGGACAGGTTTCGGATTTGTGTGCAAGTGTATGTGTGTGTTTGAGGATAGCAACAATGTCTTTATCTCCCAGTATCTATCAAATCTGGGGGTGACGGGACATTTCTATTTCCTGTGTGATTACAAGCTTATTGCAGACATCTGTGGGCCAGCGCCTCGTCCCTGAGACAGTGTGTGTAATGACCATGCCTTATCTTTCTCATTACCCGACTCGACATGTCAGAGAGAGGCTGGAGATGACCCTGTTCTCCTGACGGAGAGAGAAATGGAAATAATTACCAATGTCTCTTGTGGAATAGGGCGTAAATTGATACACACTAAATACTGTACCTCTGGGGCTCAGTCTCTCTCCTTTTCTCTCTCTCGCTCCCTTTTTTTTCTCATCAGACGTACGAGATAAATGAAAGCATCCAGGAGGAATTAATTGGATATGGGAGTGGTCTCCTGCATGATCCACCAAGACAGACAAACATCCCCCTGCACGCTCTTCTCCCTCCATTCTTCTTACAGCACACACAGACAGATGGACACACACACACATGCACACACCCACACACACCCACACCTCCTAATCCTGCTTTATTCCAGTCATGCCTTGCAGAAATGTCTGACACCCCCATTCACCCCACCCCAACCCAGTGAATCAGTCTGTGTCCCTCTCTCTCCCTTTTTCTCTCTCTCTTACACACACACTCACACACACACAGCAGTGCAGGGTGTTGCAGCATCTCTCTTGGATACAGTGTTTCCATGACAGCCACATTTTCTGCACGTGTAGAGTCAGACAGAGTGCAACAAAGAGAAAGAGACCACTCCTATTGATTCACTGGCTCACTATCGATTCACACCTGCAGTAGTACACCTTACACACATGCGCACGCGCAAACAAGCACATGTGCATTCTCAGCTGCATGCACACCCAGAGTGTAAACATCTCATGTCAGATTTGATCTTTTCGAGAAAGCTTGGCCTCACATTTAACAACAAAGACTCACCTCTTTAACATGCTCTTACCTCTGTGATGATTCAAATGGTCTTATCTGCCACAGCCCACAGGGCCAGAAAACCTCTGAGCTGAGCCACAGGGGGCAACCACCTTAGCATTTTTAAAGGTTAAGAAGCTCAGAAAAGAAAGAAGGGAGATGAAAACGATTTGTACTTTTCAGTTCCAGCTGATTTTATTTCCTTCTTAGAAGAAAAGAAAAAACAAATTATAAAACAACAATCTGTACAGAGGTCTGAGAGGCAGTGATTGACCCAAACATTTGCTGGTTTTGAGCAATAAAACATCAAATGACGTTCGCATGATGAGACAAAACATGGTCATACACAGCATATTGCACAAATGAAAAAGGGATGAGAGAAAGATGCTTTGAAGTGAAAACAGAAGAAAGAAAAAGAAAAAACTTCTGGACCACAATCAGTTCAAACAAAAGAGTATCCAAAGATGGCTGTCTTAATGCCTGTCATTGGTCATCATCAAACATAAAACACACAATCTTTGCTTATAGTACAGTCAGTTTACATAAATATCTTCATGTTATTCTTTTAAAAATCTTAAACACAACAGCTATAGCTACATATACCTGAATCTGAAATACAAATGCTATTTGCCATGCCATAATATAGGAAAACAATTAGCCTGATATACCGAGCAAACAGGTACAGAAAGGTTAAATACTAGTTCTCGATGCAGATTGCGCAATAACAGATGAAGCACTTCATACTCCTCTCTCCTCCAAAGTCTAGGCAAAATGGAATGAGTGAAATTCCATCCAGTGGTTCAAATAAAACTTATATTAATCAAAAATAAAAAAAGCACACAGAGGTATTAGCTCGATCCAAACAGTGACTCTGGCGTCTTACACTCATATACCGAAGTGCTATGTTTACTGGAAACAGCATCCACTCAAACTGGGAAAGCTTCAGTGATGCTTTGTTTACTGGGCTGGTGAAACTGGAGTCACTGTGCCATTAAGAAGCATGTGGGTAAGAACTGTAAACACCGTGTGAGGTCAGATTGTGCCAACCCTCCCACTCCCACTCCCCTCCCTCCCTCTCCCCTCCCTTTCTCCGCGCGTTGTTGTAACTCCTATGTGTAGATCCGAACGGCTATGAAACAACAATGTTGTGGGCTACCCACTCGCCAGAAAAACCCTTTTCTATAGGTTTTGTACAAAAATACAAGTAGAAAATCATGACACACTCAAATCTTCTTAAAGGTGAGAAACGTCAGACACTCTAAATAAGATACACTTCTAGCCCTTCCGCGCTGGATACAGACAGGCGTGTGTGCACAAACACCAACGAGACCTGCACGAGGACGATACTTCTATGTATAAAAACGTTTGGCCGGTATAAATACATCAATATAAAAAACGTCGTTTGACACAGAGGAACTACAAAGTTGGAGTACTAGGCGGAAAGGATACGCGTCGGGAACATTGGTCCTGAATTGTGCACTGAATTTTAAAAATGTTCAGAAAAGAGAATCTGAAGTTTGAGTCAGTCTCTGTTTCAGTCCTGCCGTTAAAAGAGAAGCTGGTGATAGTGAATTGTGTGCTATGGACACACGAATTGCGCATTTACGCATAATGAACATTTTACGCATTAAACAGCAACAAAATCCTCCTCATCAAGGAGGGCATGCGTGTTGAAATCGAAACTGTGAATAACTTAAAAAAAACCCTGAATAGCAACTTGACGTTCAATGTGGATTTTTAACCTTTTCACAAAACCCAACACAGCGAGCTCTCCAGGAAATGCCCCCCCGACCCAAAACAACATCAAGATACAAAGTTCAGTCTTAGTCCTCATCCCTCATGGATTGCTGTGAACATCTGAGCTCCAGTCCGTGTGATTCACTTCTATTTACTTACATTCACTCCTCTTCCGTGTCCATAACTCAACTCTCTCTCTCTCTCTCTCTCTTTCTCTCTCTCACCCTGTGCGCGTTCCCGTCAAGCGCTCTCAGCCTTGTGCGGGTTTGTGAGCAGCGCATACCGGGGCTAGACGCGCACACAGGCCACCTTTTCCCTCCAGATCTCCCCCGCTGTGCTGAAGCATTTTAGAAATAGTGTGGTCTGGACGTATATGCTTAGGTGAGGTTAACAGTTCTCCTCGTAAGGGGACGTCACAGTTTGTCTCCAAGGCGGTTTTATTCAGTAGGTAAACACCAGGTTAGAGATGGTGGACTCCAGCCAGTCACCTGAGATCATTTCGCTGACTTCCGGGGTGCAGTAGTCAGGAAAGTCAAAATGTGACCCAGCACCGCACTCCCCGAAACTCCAGTCCAAGTCCCTGTCCAGCTCCGAGTCAGAGAAGCCCATACCACCCACAGACATACTTTCATGACCAGGACTCGGATTGAGGTCGATCCGCTCGTCATCAAACTCTTCATCCGAGGATGAGGATGACACGGATGATGAGGAGTAGGACGCAGACGGGGTTGGAGAGCAGGCTCTGGCATACCTGAGGCGCGCAGTGTGCGATGACTCTGTGCTGTCTTTCGGGCTCTGCTCCTCATACAGGCTGAGCGGGTCACCGGACTCTGCCGAGCTGCTCAAAGCTGGACTGGCCGGGACCCCCACAGAGGGTGGGTCGCTATCCAAACTGCCTGCCCCGCCAAACATGTGGGCGCGCCTTGCCTCTCCTGTGCGCTTCTCTGGGATCAGTCGAGCTCCAGACGCTGACCTGGATTTGAAGAGCGCCTGGTGGTCAGCGGGGGACGCATGGTCCTGCCCTGAAGCACTTTTCACGCTCCCCCCTTGTTTGCTTGTCCTGCTCCCACCCTTGGACGCATGGTTTCTTTTCACGCTTGCTTTCGTGCCGCGCTCCCCAAACTTCTCCCCGCGGTCCGTCTGCTTGCTGGTTCCACTCCCTGACTTGACCTTCTTCCTGGGCCGGTACTTGTAGTCTGGGTAGTCGGCCATGTGTTTCAGTCTGAGCCGCTCCGCCTCACGGATGAAGGGAATCTTATCTGTGTCTTTAAGCAGCTTCCAGCGCTTCCCGAGTCTCTTGGAGATCTCTGCGTTGTGCATGTCCGGAGACTGCTCCATAATTTTCCTCCTCTCAATCTGTGACCACACCATGAACGCGTTCATCGGTCTCTTGATGTGTCCTGTTGCAGTTTTGCACCATGCCAGGTCGCTGCGCTCCCCGGATGAGGAGAGGGGAGACGCATCCATCTCCAAGTCCATTTCGCCCGTGTCCGTGGAGTCCCCACATGGGGAATGAGCGTGGGCGCTCTCTGTCTGGTTCATGTGCTGCACCATCCTCTGCTGTGTCTGGCACGCACCGCTCAGAACAGCGTGTCTACAAACTTCAAGTGTGATTAAAATGCCTGTGAGGCTTTCAGGAAAAAAAAATCTCAGTCACCGTAAAGTCAGATCACTGAGAGATTCTGGACTAAAAAGTTCCACTAAGTCAGTTCTTTTCAGCTCAGCGCGTACTGATCCCGTTTTATCAGTTTTTTTTTTTTTACCAGTGCGCTTCACTAAAAAATAATCCAGAGACAACAGCAACTTTCAGCTGCCTGTGCGACTGAAAACTCGTCCGGCTACATTTAAAACACACTGCTGTGGGAAGCAGCAGAGCAAGTCTCTTGTGTGAACCTGGCTGTCTGGAGCACTTGTCTGTGCTGTTGATGAACCATGTGGTTGAATGGAGCATCTGCGTTTTCTCATAGTCTCCCCCTTTCAGAGCGCTCTGTGTATTACTGTAAACATAACAACGGGAACCTCACTGTTTTATATCCTCCTCGCGAGATGTAAAGGCCAATCAGAGTCTGTCTCCATCTGATTTTTCCATTTAAACCACTCCCCCTCACCTCCCATTGGCTGAATATAAAAAAACAGGCAATAATAATAATAATGTGCAATGAGAATCGGTGTGTTGACCTCATTTCTGTCAGACTCCTCTGGAGGAGAGGAGAACTTGGTGTGCGTCCGTGTGTCTATGCATGAGGGCGGGTGCGTAAAACACAAATGAGTGTGTTATAAAAGGACACTATGTCCTTTTCCTTTGCTGCAAGAGGAGGTAATAATGGATATTCTTACAACGTCACTTCTTTCATGTGCATGAGTATTGACTATATTTAGATTTGGTGTGAGAGGGGCCAGAGAAATGCTGAGAAGACAAAAGCAGCTGCCAGACTGCAGTTAGGAGCAGGGGACAGAGCAGAGCGACAGCACCTGAAACTTACTCACTGAACATGCATTTTTAAAACCATTACATTAACATTATGTTACAGAGGCAAGCTCTCTGAAGCAGATAGAAATGACACCCTTACATTGATACATTATCATTAAAAGACATTAAAAACTTAAAGCTTCGAATGAACTCTCATAACCTCAAAGGAATTAAAGCTACAGCAGCTTCCTGCTCGCACGCCTTGACGCTCAGACTCCCTCTCCTTTGAGATCCTATAATGTTAATGTGTCTGTGTCATGTTGGATTACATTACAGCCAGTGTCACTAGATGTCAGGCTGGAGCTAAAGGGAGCTAATGAAGTGTACATTGTGTGGAATTCATGTGTGTGAGAGCGTAGCATAAATGATAATCTTCGTTTTACAGTAGGGTGCTGTTTTGAGCTGTAATTATGAAATTATATTGGTGATCAGCTGATGATGAAGGCTGAAGGTGGTCACATTTAAAAAGGAAAAAGGATAATTAATCCAATCTAGTTTGATTTAATGAGATTTGTATAACATTGTCCATGATGTGTTTTCTAAATTCCTGACTATAAAGACCTTTAAATTTCCTCCTCATGTATGTGAATGAATAATTACTGAGCACCTTCCTCTGTCTTTATCTTCAGCTTCCAATTACAAGCACACACCTGTCTGATAAGGGCTGTCTGCCTGTGCACACAGCTTAAACAGGTACGGCAGGTATACTTGGGTCTTATCTGATGAGTGAGGAGCAGATGTCAGTATGCTTTCCACTCCGTTGACAATGGATGAAAGGCTCTGTTAGAGCCAGGATACAAAGCCCTGTCACATTGGACTGTCTCTACGTCATCATCGGAGCTGCCGAGGTCATGTGTTTACCCCAAATACACCACACCTCCATCTCTTGCTGAGCCAGACTGGAACTGGGCTCTAAAGAAAGCTGCAGATGTTTAGTGTTTTTGTGAATAAACATCACGTTAGTGAGCAGATGTGATTTGCTTTCCATCATAGCCAAGGCTTTAACAATCCAGGAAAGAAAGATGACATTAGAGATGAAGAGAGTGAGCTGTGAAAAGTGTGAGTCTCTGTGTGAAGACATCATTACCATGTACTTGACTTTTTCAGCTGCAGGAAAAATGTGCAACTCTGACCTGTCTGCTTCAATCTGGAGTAAAACACAACAAAGCTTCTGTGTTCATCAAAATGTGTCCAATCCAGCTCGCACTGAACTGGAGCTTTTCCAGAGATTGATAGTTGTGAAACCAGTGGGAAGTCCCCTCCACTCCACAGATAAACAGAGAAAAATGAAGACTGAGGATGTATTTGCATACACTCACTCTCTTTCTTTCCCTCTCTGCATGACTCATCTCCATGCTGTTTGTCATCTCTGTGTAAAGTGTGAATGTGGCAGACAGTGCAGGTGGCCATCTCAACATATCACCCACCTGCTGCTGTCAGCACTTACACAACAACAACAAAAAAGTCACTTATTCTGAAATTTCTATGGAACAAACACTGGACTGGCCACAACTTCCTTGTTTCATTTGGGTTAGATCTTTTGAGTTCTTCAAATAAAAGCTCAAAAATCCTTAATAGAGGGATCAAATGCCTTCTATTCATTATTCTTTGAAATTGGGGCATGGTGAAAAACATAAGCAAATATGGTATGAAAAATTGGAACAGGATGTTTCACAAAATTAACTTCAAATTCACACTTAACAGTTTTGAGTCCTAAATTTGAAGCAAAAATATGCTACTGAGATGTTGTAATTTTTTTCATTGTGCTAGTGGTGTGTGATACAGCAAAAGTTGGTATTGATCTGATTCCAAGTAAATATAGAGCCAGGATTGCAGATATTGATACAGATACTGATACCAATACTGATATTGATACTTTGCACACAAGAAAGAAGTGTGCCAAAATTAATTAAGAATGACGAGCAACCACTGAAACTAACATTTTGGTTCAAGTATGAAAGTGAGTAACTAAGTTTTTGACCCAAAAATAATCTTGTGCTTGAATATTTTCTGCTTTGTTGTAAAACAGTAACTTTAAATGTTCATGGGTCTCAACAATTATCATATTCCACCATTAAATGTATCATATTCATCATATAGTTTGCACATACTGGTAGATAACTATTACATAAATGTTATAGGATTTAAGAAATCGGCAATATACTGATAATTTTAAGTATTGATCCCCTCTGGCAAGTATTGATCAATACAGATACCAAAGTTGATATCAGTGCATCAATATTTTGGATTGATCCGCCAACCACTGTATTGTTCAGGTGGATATGAAACTGTATTATTGTTTGGATATGTCTAACTAAACTACAAATGGACTGTGCGTACGCTTCTTGTATAAAGCTAAAGCTATGTTTAATCTATGGAAATTCAACAACTCTTACTGCGTTAGGATGAATGGATTTATCATAGTGTGAAGATGTGCTTCATGAACAACCAAAGTTTTCAAACAATCTGAAAAAGTATCATGAGAAGCGATCATGATTAAATCCTGATCCTGCCACAAAAACATCCTGACATATTTCCCCCATATCGCCCCCTAATGGAGAAATTTTTCCCTGATAAGAAGCAGAGTTTGCTGATGTTAACGCACAAGTCACACTACAGAAAACTGACCACTTATCATCTGGTCTCAAGAAACAGTTTGGGGACAGGTGAGGTTTGATTTCATCAGTCTGCAAGGATGGAACAAGGAGGTTTGACCACACTTAGTGACTGATTTCTATAAAAGTCACTAAAAGAAATAGTCAAATAAAGTATTCATCTGTTTCTTTCACAGTTCTTAAGTACTTCAGTAGAGCCACTGACCTTTTGTGATTTGCACAAAATTAAATATGGCCCTCTGTGGAAAAAGTTTGGACACCCCAGGCCTAGACTGTACTTCACGCTTATATTTCATAGAAGGGGCAAGAAAATGGGAGATTGGCCAAAACAGAAAACAAACAAAGTAAAACAAAAGTAGTTTCACTGCAAGTAAAGAAGCCTACAGGGAATCAAAGATCAAGGGGGAGTGCAGTGGTTTCGAAGACTTCTGCTCTTACTCCTCCTTCCGTGACGGTCCTAATCTGAGGGTTCGGGTCAATATTGGCACAAAATGACGGCTGTCAAAATGACGGACGGCTGTCAAAATGACGGCTGTCAAATCGACTCGAAGACTGAATCATCGTAGGCTGGAGGTGTGGCCATCTCAGCAGCGCCACGCCCCAGGATCTCCAAATTTCCCCGGCCCCTGATAGGGATGACGAGGCAGGTCAGATGATTGCTGTGTCACGGCAATGCAGCCAAACTCATAAGAACACACACTTACGCACCCAGGCAAACTCACAGCGAGACAGAGGCGCTTTAGTACCAGTTCACTGCTGTGCAATCCAGATGTGATGCAGAGTCAAATGGAGAGCCTAGAAACACTTTTTGCTTCTGCACACACTCACACACACACTCACCAAATGCACAGACACTAAACTTGCACAGTCACACTCTCGCTCACACACTCAAATACTCTCACAGCTGCACTCAACTTCACTCGGCTGTCTGATTCAACGATCGCTTTTGGGGGCATTGTCTAAAATCCAGAGGAGTGGGAAAGAGCGTGGAATGAGAGCAGAAGAGAAGGAGAGAGATGGAGATGGAGAAGTCATCACAGCTCTTTGGTGTTTTGCAGAATCCTCGTTGGCATTAGTTTTCTTCCATACAGATTCGGCATACATGACGGATGAATGTCACTTTGGAAAGTCAGCATTTACGAGGAGGACTTCTCTCAGAACTGGATCTGTTCGGTCGGTCGCTGGAATGGATATACTGCGAAAGACGAGATGAAACGTACTGTTTCGGTGTTTTCGGGTTGGAGTTTTGAGTTTTCTAGGTTGAGGTTTTTGCAGAAATGTTGATGGCTGCAGACATGGAAGGATGACGAAGAAGTTAGACGGAGTGGAGAAATTATTTCAAGAAAGGGGAAGCAACATTGCATGAATATTCCCCCCCCTTCAAAAGAACCCTCTATATCACAGAGAAGAGACAAACAACTGTGACATTACTTTTCGCTCCATCTCCTGCATTTGTAACTTTTCACTTTGCCTTTCCCTCTTTACTTCTACATGCACATTTACATCCACGTGCATACAGCATACCCTAACTAATCCCACACACAGTCACCCCACATCACCCTGCACCCCCCCTCCCCCTCATCTTTCTCATCAGCTGCAGGAACATCCTCCTCCTTCGGGCACGTCAGGTCAGACAGGCGGGTTTTGTCCTCATGTAGCCCGGAGAGCGCTGTCCTCAGCTCGGGCAGCCGCTGCAGGGGTCGACAAGGACCAGGCTCGGAGCTCTCAGGCGCTCTGCGTTTCCAGACAGGCTCCAGACGCACTGACCTACATCAGGCTGTCTGACTGGAAGAGAGATAAAGAGGAGGGAACGATAGAGAGAGAGAGAGAGAGAGAGAGAGAGGTGATGAGTGGGTGGGGGTGTAGAGAGACAGAGAGAGAGACTGAGAGAGGATGATTGAGGGACTGGTCGGGAGGTAAAAAAAAAAAAGCTTAGTATGTAAAAATGTTTTATCACAATGTGCATGAAGACTTCAAATAAAAATAACCATCATTTCACTCTGACAACACCAAACCCAGAATCCTCTTCCGCCTCTACCATTTTGCTAATCGTTAGCCTCACATCACTTCTCTGCTCGCCTCTCATCCCTACCCCGGGAGTCTCTCTCCCTCCTGTTCTCCAGCTTGATTCATCCGAAGCGTCTCTTGCTGTGGGAGGATTAGTGCGTCTCTGGCTGCCTCTTATCTGTCTGCTCTTGCTTTCAGCTGCAGCAAAAAAAGAGGAGGCGGAGAGGAGTTAAAGATGGAGGAGGTGTGTGTATGCGTGTACGTGTGTGTGTGTGTATGTTGAGGGGAGGGTTTGGCGTCTCCTGCTCAGTTGTGGCTGCATCAACTCAATTGAGCTCATTGTGGGTGTGCTTTTTTGCTGTTGCAGTATGGCAGAGGCACTGCAGTGCGGCAGGAGCAGAGAAGAGAACATTTTGTTCAACAGACTTGCTGTATGGATGGGCAGGTGTTCATATGTATGTGAAAGCTTACGACCATTCTCTCGTTGTGCTTGTCCAGGTGGCTGTTTATGATCATTACTCCCCTGTGCCGGTATCGACACTAAGCATGGATCAATACCAATAGAGAGGGAGATAGATCTTGCTTGAGTTAACGTGGCTCCCTCAGGACCTCGTGTGGCAGCAGAGCTCAGTCTCCGAAGCAACATTCCTCTGTCATACTAACAATGTCTTTATCCTCAGGTGAACATCTATGGGCCCTTGGGAGATGGAAAAAAGACATGTGTATCTGAAGGTACAGCCAAGACTTAGCTGGGTCAGTGTGTCCAGGTAAGGTCAGCAACTCAAAAAGAGATTTAAAATTGAAGCTGGTCCAGGCATTTAGCTGGCTAGTGTGGATTTATTTTCTAAACCTACCTGATTCATTGGGAGCTTTCTCTCTGAGAGGTTCAGGGATTAACCTTTGTGTTACGATTGTGGACATACTAGGAGAAGTGATTGTCTCAGACTTAAGAGATCACGGGCAATCACACCAAACATCAGTGGAATGAATCCTCAATCTGCAGGTTTCTTAAAGCTCCAACAATGTGTCATTCATTGGAAGCTTTAAACAGTCTTTTTTATGAAGATCCCTGATACTGAGCGAATTTAAAGCGTGCAGTTGACTTTACATGGCCTGAAAAATCAGATCTATGCTAAACTATAGCATTAAATCAGAAAACAAGTTCTGTGGAGGAACAGAAGAGGTTGTTGTAAATTCACTGTTAACGTTACTTAGGAACAAGTAGAAAATGAAGGCAAAGACAAATCATTGCTCTTGTTATGCAGAACTTATCATCGTTGTCAAGGGGTTGCCAAGGGGTTTGACCAATCAGGAACAAGTCTTTGACATTACTGTGTGGTGAGTAAGAAAGCCGGGTAATAACAGCAGTTGCTCTTACTCAGTGTGGAGCTGAAAGTCAGATTCAGGTTGGATTACATCTCCTGTTTAGAACCATGACTAAAGACTCCTAGAAACCTATTTTCAGGGTTATTATTTTCTTCTTAACCACTTCTTTGTGCAGCTGTTTAATTTTAGACTTATGGACTTTAAGGAACGGTGAGACTTCAAAGTGCAAAGTATAGGGCTTATACCAAGCCATGATTTTGAGTCCTTTGTGTTTCCATGAAGAGGCAGAGCTAGCTTTTGTTTTGTGGTTAATTTGCAACCTTAGCGGGGAGCCACAGCAGACGCTTGTAGATGAAGTGCTTTAAAGGTCATCCTGGAAAAGTTTTTCGACAGTCATTGTTCTGGATGCCTGTAATGGCAATAACCACAATTTTGCACAGCACAAGCATATTCTCTCTCTTCCTATGTCACTAAGTGTATACAAAAATTGGACAATATTCCTTTAAGTGACATTAAAACAGATTCACACATAAACAGTTTTTAAGTCTATTGAAGAATGATGGCACATTGATGGTTTTTAAAGTGGTTTGGCTGTGAGCTCCACTTGTGTCTCGACTTTTTGACCTTTTTTCAAAAGACCTCGATCCATCCACAGTTTCAGGGTCTAACTCAAATCACCAACCATGGGTCTTAGAGACTTACAACCATAGAAACTGGTTTGTGGGGAATTAAGACAGACTTAAAGTTCCAACTAAAGTTGTGGTAAGTCAAAGAAGAAGGGGACATTAGCTTTAAGCTTTTGCCGAATACATGTATGAAGGCTGAAAAGGATGAATGCATTTAAGAGACTGGGAGAAAGACATGATGAGGGAAAAAATGGATGCTCTCAATGAATAATGCAGATTGCAGCTTTGAAGCTGACAAACGACGTAATTGTTTGCAAAAATGGTAATATAGGTTTAAGAGTACTTCATGTTTTTTCTGTTTTTGTACATTACACCAGTGACAGTTTAGTCTAAAACTCTGAATGAGTGTATCACTAAATGCCTTATGTATCAAATGTAAACAAACCTTTTCAGATAAACTCTTCAAAACACAAGATGTGTTTTATCTCTGTCAGATGTGTTTATCTGATTTCATCTGGCACACTATCAATTCCTTAATGAAAAACCAAGTCTGGACTGACTCAGCCAAGTTTAGAAGTCATTTCAGATGGAGACGGATAGAGATGTCACTGTTAAACTCTTTCTCACAGCTGCTGGTGAGGGCAGTTATTGGATCCAGATGCAAAGAAAAGTGGGTCACCACATCATACATGTGCAAGACCCTATACATCCCCATATGTTCAGGGACCCACAGTTACACAAGTGCACATAAATACATTTGCCAAGTCAGGCCTTTTTCTTTTCCACCGACAAAAATAGTGCAGACCAGACTCATATTGATTATGTCTCTTCCACCTGCACAAACATTTACGCCTATGTGCCTGGTTTCAATACACTGAGCCTCACAGTTTTATTGCACCTTCAAGGTGTGTATTTTTAAGTTTTTGTCATTAAGCAAACTCATTTCTTCCTGCTTCCTATATGACACTAAAAGTAGACAGTGCCTTAAACCTAAGATCCTCTCAAACTGAGCCTCTGCCAAAGCAAACAATGGTCATCAAACAAGAAGTGAAGTACTGCAGTTTGGCTCATAGACTTATTTAATACATCATGTACAGGCTCATACAGCGAGTTTTTTCACATGAGACAAGTAAGGGGGTCATTTGGGTGGTAGATCCAAAGGGGGGGATCTCTCTTCACAGCTTTACAAATAAGTCCTCAGTGACATGGATTAACACAGTTTCATTAAAGCACAACATAGTTTTACTCATTGCTTACCATTAATTTCTATAAGAACTTAAGTATTTTTCAAAAAACACAACACACACTTCATAACAACATAAGCTGCCAGTGTGTAAACACGCTGGTACAACATTGCAAACTACTTGGCTGGCTGGGAAGTGTAACATGATTAGACTGGACACCGAGTGTCAACCCATAGGGCAAATCATCTGTGTTATGATGCGTAACAAGTCGGCTGTCTGGGGAGGTGTGCCTCTGTATGTGTGTCCATGTCACACTGCAACACATAAGGGTCATTTCTCAGCAATCCCTGGGGTTTATTGCATTGATTGGTGTCTGAATGTTGGCCATATCTGGAGGTGACAACATGTGGGCATGGCTGCAGTGGCAGGGGAACCTTTAGAGATGTTCGCTGTTGCTGATTTCTTTCCAGTGTATGTGCTTACATCAAACCTGTGCCCAACTACCATAAGATACTTGAAAAGAAATAGTTCAAATTAAATCATGATTTTTTTTGGGGGGGGGCCCAAAGTGTGTAGGGTCAATGCTGTTTGTTGTGCTGTGTGTGATGTACTTCACCTGTCATTTGTTTTACTTTGTGCACCCATACAAAACCTTTTCTGAATTTATCTGAGGTGTCTTTCATGCATGCATACAACTGAAGTGTCATCTTTGCCCAATATTTGTAATGTTTTCCTGAAAAAAAAAAGGACACCATTTCCCATGAGCACCATCAACCGATGACTCTTTCAAATGAATGGTGAGCAGATCTTCGTAACACTACTATTCTTTGTTCAGGACAGCTTTTTCCAGGATGTAAAGCAATGAGATAATGTATTTCTCTGTAGGTATGTAGTGCTATTGTTTTGAAATGTGACATCCATCAATCCTTATAAACTCAGTTTGTAGTTTAGTGTGAGCAGACTATCTTTTAAGTACTACTCACAGCCCAGTGCTCTTAGACGTGTCTGTAACAGGTAACGTTAGTGAATCCTGGTTATGTCCTGCAGGAACAGGAAACAACAGATTCTATATTCCTCGCCACCTCTTGCATGGCCCCTTCATACAGATAATTTGCCCGTGCCACACCTCTGAAAGTGTTGAACAGCGAGATGGAGACACGTACAGATGAACAGGAGCACATAGTGTCTAAAGTGTGAAAACACAGACATTCATATGATTCATCCCACTTAGATCATTTTGATAACTGTGTGATGAACAGCCACACTAGGCAGAGAAGAGGAATGGGTTAAAAATAATGTTGTAAACGATGTAAACAAACATAAACTTCTTCTACTCTAGTGTAGTATCCTGGTAGACCTTACCTTTGAAGCACTTAAGCATGCGATTTTACAACCCAAGAGGGCAGTTCAGCACAAATGTCCCTCACTGCCCTTGTACATTTCTACTGCTCAGCCCTGAGGATGGTTGGGGCCAAGTGTCTGTAATTGTTACTGCATGCCTCTGTAAATTGAGTAGACTGAGTGAAGCCGGGGGAATGGTCAGAAAAGAACGCCAGGATTATGAGCTCAGTTCCTCTCAGTTCCTAACGATAATAGTTATTTGTTTTCATATGGAATATGTTTCCTTGTTGCACTTGTGAATAAATGTCATTTAAGTTCTCTCCATCTGCCTCTCACGCATCCATAATCCTCGTGACTAAACTATCACACCAATCACCATGAGGGAAGCAGGAGGAAACAATGCAGGACCAATCATGTATAGCTGGAACATGTACAGTAAAGCACAGTACTGGCACACATGGTGGAATATCTGCTTTTGTTAAGCCAATGAGAGAAAATTTTGTTTGTGTGTCCTTAAATGAACAAATTTGAGTAAGACAAGACTAACTGAGCAGTAATAGGAAAACAACTTTGAGCCCTGAAGGTGTTCTCAAATGGAAATTTTCTAGAGAAAAAAAAGGAATGATGCAGAGGAGAAGGGATCAAATGAGGAGAAAAATATGTTTTTGTTTGTGTTTGTCATTCATCTGCATGTACATACCGTGCATACCCCTACATGTGTGTGTCTGTGTGTGTGTGTGTGTGTTCAAAACAGCATAGTCTTATTTCTCTCTGTGTACTTCAGCACTTGCTGGATGGTTGCGCATGTCAGCCTCATTTCCTCAGGCTCTTTGCAGCTTTTATTCTTTTATAACCAGCCAGTCTTATCTAACCAGGGCTTCTGGGAAAACCAGTGACTGAAAGAGAGAGAGTGAGAGTGGAGCAGAGCCGCTGAAGACTGTAAAGGGCATGCAAGGGAAGTGTTTGAAGTCATACCAACAGTTGAGCTCTGCAACACAAAAATATCCTCCCGAGTGAATCACTAGGTCTACTCTTTGTCTCTGAACATTTTATTATTCTTAGAGCTCTGAGTCAGTTTAGGAGTTGTTGAATGTACTGTAAAAGTGAAGACTAAATCTATCAATGTACTGAGAAATGCCGGTACATGATGAATGTTTGTCATCTAATAATTACTACCATGCTCAGATAAAGTTCACTGACATTGGCTGTGTTTGTGATATTTCTGACTAGTTTGACTAATCATGGGTCATCTTCAACACACCTGAACACTTTCATGTGGAGACTCAGAGACATGAATGCTGTAGGGTCAGGTTTTGAGGCTACAGTGACCAATTTGGAAACAGTGATGGCTGGAATATGAGTATAATTTGTAGAAAGTTAAAATGAACTCAGACTGGTCTGAAAACTGAGGTCTCTCTCAAAATACTATCTTAATTTTACAATGTTTATAACAGGGGTAGAACAAAAGGCTCAGAGGCAGGCCGTTTACAGCAATGATTCACAGAAACCTTCAAGACAAGTGACCTCTGAGACTCCCAGAAAGATCTTTGTTCAGTGACTTTAATGGGATATTGAGGTTTTGAGATAGTCACAGACAGATAGAGGTAAGGGCGAAACAGGAGTTCAGTGTCAGTTCTCCCCATACTCAGACTCCCCAGCAGTCTGAGCTTATAGCGGCATAACCAAGAGTTGATCTAGGCCTGCTTGATCCATCTCAGACTGTGAGCTTGACCAAAAAGGAAAGTTTGCTGTTAAAAGTAGAGAGAGAGTCTGGCCTCCCTGACTGGTAGATTATCCTGAAAAAAAGAGGAGTCCAATAACTAAAGGCACGACCTCCCATACTACTTTTGGAGCAAAGGTATGATGGGCAGGCTTGCATGCTGAGAGCCAAGTGAACTAGAGGGGAAATGTGGGGCAATATGAACTCTTTAAGATTGGGTGGTTTGTCACTGTAAACAGCTTTATTATTCAGAAAAAGGATTTTACATTTGATTCTTGATTTTATAGTTACACAGGGTACAGATTCTAACAACATGCTCTCTCCTCATAGTCTCAGTCAGCACTCCATCTGCAGCATTATGAACCATCGTCTTTAAAGACACATTAGGATTACTAGGATAATTCTCAAAACACTTTTAAGTGTTACCTTTGCTCTTGTTGAGTGTTTTCCTCTTATTCTCCCAAGCTTTAAATCATAAAGGCAAAATTGATATCAGAAATGTAAAATCCTCCCTCTAAAAGTAATAAAAGTGTTTTGGTGACTTATAAGCCAAACCTTATTGATATTTTAAGCAAAAAGCCTAATAACAAGACAGCCAGGAGGTTTCAAGAGATACTAAAACTTTTATAGACTTTGAATCAACTAATAAAGTGCAGCGTTATTTTATCATCGCAGTGTGTAATACATTTTTTAAGTGTCATAAAGGCTTCTGTATGTTTCATCATCATAAATGGTTAAGCGGGTCATTCGTTCCAAGAGTTGTGTTCATTCAATGTTAATTTTTAGTGTGTAAAATAAACCAGCATGCAGAAAAATGATACATGGGAGAGTTGAACGAGTTCTGGAGATGTGAGGTCAGCTCAGTTTATGTGAGTGTGTGAGCGTGTGAACTGTAAGGACAATGAGTTCACAGCAGCACAGACAGCTAAACCATGCAAACGGATCTAAATATCCGCATGTTACCTCTCTCACATTATAATCCACATTCATATTAATGCCACACTCATGTGCCACAGTGTTGCCTCAGCATCACATTACTGGAGCGTGATGTTCCTTGCTCCAGGGCCAGACTCTCTGACTCCCTCTGTGTGTGTGTGTGCATGTGTGCGTGTGTGTGTGTGTGTGTGCGTGCGTGCGTGCATGTGTGTGTGTGTATGTGTGCTCTCTCAAAATCTGTTTGCAAACTACTGATTAGAGCCAGAGGATGGTTTTCACTGGATTAGCTCTGAGTTGGCTTAACACCAGATAGTAGAGATAACAGTGTTTGTGTGTGTGTGTGTGTGTGTGTGTGTGTGTGTGTGTGTGTGTGTGTGTAGGAAAAGATGGGGCAGCTGATGATAGCAGTAGTACGGTAAGACTTACTAAGCTTTTTGGCGGTTACCGTTTTGATAACAGGAAAGGAATGAGCCTATACCGGAATGAAAAGACAATGAGAAAAGCTAAGACAATAAACATCTAAGTATCAAACAAAGGGCAGAAAAATGAAAAATTGACAGCTGAAGAAAAGTACAAAAGGAAAAAGAAGTGATGGGTTAAAAATCAAGGGGCTAACAGGAAGCAAAAGGGACAGAAAACCAAGACTGGCCAGGAAGTGGAAGAAGGAAAGACAGCCAAAGACAAGCAGGTACTGAAAAACAAATCAAATTTTGAAAAAAGCTACATAGTAAACAAAACAAACTAAAGCCAAGAGTTGGTGTGAAGAAAAAGTGTATAGGACTGGTTGCAAGTGAAAAAATTCCAATGAAAAAAATGGTTAAAGTGGTTTAATTCAACATATGATGGTGTATGATATTGTTGATAAGCTCTGTAGATTAAAGATTATAGGTGTTATTTAGTGTATGGGTGCAAAAAGTAAAGCTTCATTCAGTCTGGATTAAATGAATAAAGCATTGATTTATTTGATATGTACTGTTTAAATTTGCCTGCTTTATTGTCTATTGCTGGTTTGCGTGACATCTATTGGTCACAGAGGAAGCTCCCTGGTTCTGCGGTTCATGTTTTTGTAAATGAATGATTTTGAAAAGTAAAATCTTGAAAAAAACAGCTCTCAGGCTTTTTTGGCAACAACCTTTTTCTCCGGCACAGCAAAGTATAAATGATATTTCAGTGGATCCAGGATGTAATTTGTTAAGGATATTTGCAATGAAAGGAGGAAGATGAGGAAAGAAAGGATGGGGAAAAGGGAGAGGGAAGAATAGTCAGAAAAAATGAAAGCAAGAAAAAAAGAGACTGGGAAGTAAGAAAGACAGAAAGGACAATGGAGGAGGAGACGAAGAAAAAAGAAGAAACAGAGAGAAAAAAAAGAACAATACCTTGAAAAAGGCATAAATAATAAAAAGATCAAAGTGAAGAAGCAACAGAGAGAAAAGTGAAAGAAAAGAAGGAAGACAGAAAGACTTTTGCGGAAGCTTCAAAAAAATGTACTTCTCTTTCTTCCTCCCACCAGCTGAAGCTCCTCAGTGGGGGAAACACTCATCCCACTTTCTGCCCTCTCTTTTCTTTGTCTCTCCTCCCTCTTACCTTTCTCCCCAGATTTCAACCTGTCAGGACGAGCTTTCATGTCCTCTTATTGAAGGAGGGGATGGCAAATGACGGCTCTGCCTGTTCCCCAATGGACCCATTGATGTTGGAGGGTTTAATTCACAAAGGGCTGGATAATAGCTTAGCAGAGTGTGCTTTATGCAGAGCAGCAGGTAAATCTTTCACTTTATCCGCTTTGTTTTTCCCCAGACATGAGACTCTGAACACCTTGATGTCACTCCAGAGGGAGGAGATGTTACCTTCGGGGGCATATGGGAAAACCTGATGTCAGTCACTCCCACATGTGGCAAACAAAGCTGCAAATGACAAGCCAGCAAGCCCAGCTGTACAAATTTAAAAATCCATGCCAACAGAACACCTGGGACAGGAAAACATTGTTAAAGGAAAGCCAACATGTAACAAAACCAGTGAATGACACCATAAGCAACCAGATAGCACCAACAAAATGAGCCACGACCAACCCCATTTGTGGTAGGTATAATTTGCAGAAGAAAGCTAAACTGGAGAGTGATAGAGCATGGGCTAAAACACAGGTTAAGCTGTTTGTGATAATGTTCATGCCAACCCTCATGCAGCAGTTAAACTATACTGGTCTGTCCAAACCAAGCAGCAACCTCCGGTCTGAAAATATGAGGCATTGTGCAAGTGCTACATGCTGCGGTTTGTTGACCATCCACTTGAGGCTGGCTCAGAAAGAGCTGGAGGTCACACACACACCAAGCCAAAAGAGCTGTTTCCAGAGCAGGGAAAACTTGTCCTAAACAAAGAAAAGTAGTGTTAAAAAGATCTGGTCTCTATTGGTTTGCTTCTAAATAAATACAAGCGATGGCAACGGTCAAGTCCACGCAACCTCAGTGATGGTGCTCATGGGAAACAGAGTCATAATCTTAGAAAAAAACCTGCATGTTACATTACAGTGTAAAGTGTTGCTGTAATCGATGCTGAATGGTTAGTCTTTACAGAGCCTCAAAGCTTATTTTGCAACATATTTGCAAATATTTAGAAGCTATTTTGTAATTTCTATCAGAAATTAACTGCAAACACAGTTATAGATATCTTTAGAACAAAATAATGAATATCAAAGCTGAATTCATTCTTAATTTATTTGTTATTTGCACAAACACACCCACATTCTTTTTCTATAGAGGGGAAAAAAGAAAGCTTTAGTCTCCTCTAAATCCCTGAAAGCTGTTACTGACTACATTCACAGCATTGCAGTGTGAAATCTTCACAGTGGAAGCTTCAGCTGTCAGTCTTTACTTCTCTATAGGATCCTTGAGATGTGGCAAACACAGTCCAAAGTCAGACCCTATGCAAAAGTACTCTTTGCTCTTTCTGTTCATCTGAATTCAGTTTAGAATATATTATGGGTTTGACATGAAAAGAGGTTGTCTTTACAAACAAACAAAATGACCGAATGATCATTGATAAATTTTAATGGTTTATTATTTTCATACAGTATGTGATGTTAATGAGTGTTGTGGGGTTCCCTGTTTCTATCAGTGCCACTGTGACATCCACAGGGTTAAAATCTCTTCTGTGACCTCATTTTAGGTGCTGAAACTGCACTCAGACCCACCCATCTGATTTCACAGCTCATCACTGTCAGCATGATATGTATATGAGTGTGTATGTGTGTGTGTGTGTGTGTGGTGAGTGAACAAGTGAGGGGGAGACAGTATGATAAAAGGGAAGTGTTATCCATCTTATTCTGAGAACTCACTTATTAATAAATGCATGAGTGCCAACAAAAAAAGGAACATTCTGCAGATCTAGAAAAAAGGAGAGGAGGGAGGGGAGGAGGAGGGGAAACAGGAAAAAAATTGCTCCTTGTTAGCAGACCCTGCTTGTGCCAGAAGCTACAGCCACAATAAGAGACATATTATCTTTGGTCAGCTTTATCATCTATTATTCACAGCGTGGTGTGAAGACACTGGTGGCGAGATCAACAGCAGTCAAAATATGTCCCAGAGGCAAGCTTTCGTATTCATATGCAAAAGACACCTTAATAGACGGGGAGATGGAGGGATGGCTGCAGAGTTGGCAGAGAGAAGTAAAAGAAGGCTACTTTGATTTTTAGTAGGGTATGGAAACACACATTTGATCAGACTATGAAAAACTGATGTTTCAGATTTATTATTTAAGAAAAGGTGTTGTATACATGTCGCCTGATGAAAAGCTTAACAAAATGGAGACTTGTTTGAAGAATTCAGTCTCTTCTGCCTTTTTAGTTTGCTTCTGACTTAACAAACAGCAAACATAGCTCTTTGCTTTAAAGCCTCAATGTGTACAACGGACAGAACAGAAAGCATATGAAACAGTACGGCTGGATATCGAGGACTGGTTCCTGTTATGTATCGATACAAAATGGTCAAATCCATCAACACCGTTGCCCTTTTTGCTCACAAACTCCCTTATTGATTCCTTTCTTCTATTCTGCCCAGCTTCATTAGCTTAGCATACAGAGACTAACAGTATCAAAAGAAATCTCTGATCCAGTAGTTTTACTTCAGAAGCACTTCAAAACTGAACTCACAAAGAAATGTACATTACTCTCTCACAAGAGATTCATATTTGATTCATTCATTACATATCTCCTAATGTCCCAAAAACAACAACAACGCACAACGCTAGCTTGATACTATTGTATTTGGGAAATTGCATTGACCCGTTAGCGGTTAGCATACATGGATATAAATTCATTTTCATAACAGAATTTTAACTTTCATCACAGATGCATATCGCAATAACCTTTGGTGAATTGTATTTAAAACTCAAAAACTTCAAAATGCTAACGGGTAAATGTTTTCCAAACGGGAAGTGCAGGCTCATGGCTAATTCAGCATTACTACGGCAAGCCTAAGGTCCCAAACAGCTCAAAGCATTACTAGGTGGCCTACTTCAGTCAATAGCATACAACAAAACAATATATTGCCACCTGACTGACTCACCTGACCTGCCACCTACTTTTTGTTCTCAGAAAATTCAAAGGAGGATCGACTAAGAATCATATTGATAAGCAGAATCAATAGGGGCATTAATATCAATAAAATCTTATCAATACCCATCTCTACAAAAAAGTGTCAGAAGATTCAGAGAATCACTTACAAATGTGAAGAAATTTTTCATGCTCTGCCGTCAAGTCGTTAGATATCTTGACTTTGACTCTATGTGAATATTTTCATAAACTCATGAACATATTTTCATTCAAGGATTTAAGATTTCAATCCTACATGAACACAGTCAGCAACATAGTTAAGGGAAAGATATCAAAAGTGGGGGGTCCAATTCTATCCCCCATTTGAACTTTTAATACAACACTTAAGTTACCCCTCACACTGTTTGGATGAGGTGAAAACGTCAAAGTTACGACAGTGCTAACTACAGACAAACACATCGGATTTTGGAGATGGCCAAGCCTGTCCTCTTGCCAGATGGCTCAAAGCCACAGTGTTTTCCTTGGCTGTGTGCTTTGAAATAAAGCTTAAGATTTTTTTTGGTTAATTTATGATGCAGACTGTATTTTATCACAGTTATAGCTAGTGGTTTGTTTCCCCCCTATTATATGGTTTTAACTTCACATTGACCTTTGTGTGTGTGTGTTTTTTTTATTTATGCTGACAAACAAATGTAATCATATTTTTGTAAAATGATTTTCTGTTTTCATGTTTGGCATTCTGTTGATTAAATTCAAATAAAGACACATTTTGGAGAAAATAAATGAATAAACTGGTCATTCCTGCAGAGCGTCTGCCTTACATGCTTTTTTAAATCTGAATGTCTAAATCTGGCCCTGGTTGGAAATGCATTTGGCTGTGAGTGCTGTCTTGGCAAGCAGAGCATATTTAATGAGCCAAAAAGCATTTCCTTTTTTCTTTTTTTGCTTTTAGGTACCAGTGGCTGCTGTCTGTTGCTAAGCAACCACATCCTCTAAATTTTCAGGTTCAGGGCTTCCCCCCCAAATAAATGAAAAAACAAACTTCGCATGTGAGATTTGGTGTGTGTAGTGCACCACCATCAGGGCTCATCAATTGAAGAAATTCTAATGTTTCCTTTTTCTCCCCTCAGATTACATTTTCTGAAGCTGTATTTTATTTTTAGCATTTGTTCATTTCTCTATTTTCTTCTTCATCTTTCAATGTTTCTTTCATCATAATAAATCACCTGCAGTGTACTCTCCTTTGTTTGTCTCTTAAACACACACATGCACACACACACACACACATACGCACTCCTCTCCCTGTACTCACGCTCACACTGTGGGTCTGAGAGGCAGACTGTCGCTATAATTGGGTTATTCTTTTCTCCACCTGATGATGCACTCAGACATTCAGACACACACAAACAGAGTGCGCACAAACACATTCGTTTGATGGCTTGAGATGTTTTCTTGCAGATTATGCTGAGATGCACTCATGTATGGGATTATGAGGGATAGGTCTGAATATTATGTGGCTCTTGTGCTGTAATTGGGTTTAGATATTAAAAATGTCAACATATGCTGTCCTAGTGCTGCTCTGATGGGCTGATGTCTCTCTGTATGTACAATGTTCAAATCTGACCTTGTGTAACACTGGAACCTTGATGAATCAAAGAGCATTTCATGTCGGTGTACACTATAAACATTTTAGAGCAAGAGCAGACAGACACATACAGAAAAATACACATCACGCTATCATTCAACCCCTATTAAACCCCCATTGCCCTCCCTGCTCCTTTTCTGGCCCCCTCCCTGCTAACCTGCGTCTCAGTGAGGTGACCCTGCTGTAATGTGTGTTGAAAAGGTTGCTCCAGTCCTGTCCACTGATTCAGGAGAGCCCGCCCAGTTCTGCATGCATAGATGCTCCTCAGAGTAATACTTCCAGACACCAGGGATATTCACTGTTTACATCACTGACATCCTCCTGCCACACACACACACACACACACACACACACACACACACACACACACAGAAAACCCCTCTTAACTGAGGGCATGTCCGAGTAGGTGTCAGACTAAAGCGCTCATGGATTTTAGCCTGTTTGAAATCATCCTGACACAGTAAACTGCTCCATGACGGACTTTTAGTCTCTGTTGATGAGTATAGGGAGAGGAAATAAAGAAACTTAAACCGAGGAGACCATACAATTGACGTGCTGCTTTATAAACAGGTAAAAAGAAAGAAAAAAGAAAGGAAAGTTATGAATTGGATTGATAGCAGCATACGATATGCACTCCTGTTTCCCTCTCTCCTCTATTTGTTTACAATTTTAAATCTTAGAGTCTCTCTAAATTCAGAGACTATTGATTTTTCTGAGAGTTTCTGAACTCCATGTCTCTAAAATCTCTTCTGATTTGGTCTCATATAGGAGAAAAAGGAGTTGGCAAGTCCAGTTGAAAGACTGAAACTGATTCAAAAACTGCTATATTTGACCAGAAAAGGCAATTCTGTCTACAAGGTGCATCCTTTCTGTGTAAATTAATGACTTTAAATCAACATCAAGTAACCAAAAACACAGATATTATGTTTTACACTGTATCCACAGAATACCTTTGAAGTCCTGCTTGGATTTACTTCATCCCTGTGTTTCAGTAGGTGTGCCACAGAGTGTACATGTCACAGTGTGTCCTGTGGCTTTAATGGTGTCCGTACAGCGCAGTAAGAGCATTAGTGCGTATTAGCTGGCAGAGGGGTGTCACTGCTCCTTGATGCTCCCTGTAATGATGAGCCATGTCCCTATTTATCGAACAGAACAGCTCTCCCCTCATCTGCTTTTGTCTCAATCATCCGTTCCTCTTCCTTCTGTCTTTTCCTCCACAAGCACCTGTCTGTCTGTCATTGCAAGCTACACACACAAACACATCCACTTCCAATCTGCCTCTCTGGCAAGAAATACAGCACAGAAATGTCTCCATCTTTTCCATCAGACATATATCATCATGTGTACATGTGCCTGAGCAATTGTTAGATCCAGCTTTGGTTGTGATGCCAGGACTGCTCTGACAAAATGTGTTGCAGTGATTATCTCCTCTTCTTGATGCAGAAAGTATTAAAGTTGTCAAAGCTCTGTAGAAATGGCAAAAATGTTTATGAGGGGTTTCTGTTTAAGTTTCTCTGCTGTGTAATCTTTAAAAACCTTTAAAATCACCAAACTCAGCTCTAAAATGAAAAGTTTTTTCTTTGAGAAGGGGTTGGAGGATTTTAAAGCGGCTTCTTATTCAGGGTTAAGCATTTTAAGAGTTTCATAAAAATGTATATTCCTTCTTAAACATCATTTTGCATTCTAAACTCTTTGGACCATAAGGTTTTGTCATTGTAATCAAGTATTGCTTGTTTGTTTGTTTGTTTGTTTGTATATTTTTTCAGTCATTTTGATTGTAGTGTTGAAATGAGTAATATGCAAATAGCAAAGTAATGGATGGACATCGGTTCAATTGAAATAAAAAATATGAATGATTAGTTCTTTAGAAAATCAAACTAATAACAAGGTGACAGTTAAGTTTTAATTTTAAAAAACACTTATATGAATCCGAATAACCCAGAACTTCACAATATTTTAATAAAACCATTGTTCAAGGAACCACACGGTAAGAATTGTATGTTAAAACTTGGTGATTGAATACTTTTATCTACTGGACTTTAAAGGAAGTCACTCTGTGACCTGGTCAATATGCAATAGACATCAGAATATCTTTATATTTTTCTGTACCTGTGTGCTGTTCTATCCCCTTGGTGTTACATGCTGCTGGAAACTGAATTTCCTGAAGGAACCTTCCCAAGGGATTAATAAAGTTCTTATCTACCTTTTTATAGATCTATCTATCCAGACCTGTAGCAGATGTAATCATGAGAAAATAAAGGTGATTTGGTGTTTGGTTCTTTATGGACAAAAATCACTGATCATCACTGATAATCATTGGATCGAAAAGATTATTATTTTGTTTTGTGCTGTTGTATTGCTGTAACTCAAGAGACAATGCCTTAAAGCTTGATAAAAAAGACTTCACAAACTTGATGGAAAAGTTAATCAGTGTTTTGTTACTGCCTTTAACAGGTCCAAGTTAAACTTACAACTTGACACAGAGGTGAACGATAGGTTTAACAAGACCGTTTTTTAACATAACAGTAGGCCAGAGTCCACTGGTGTAGATTGTGAATTGAGACCTCCTCTGGTATCGTCTTTGACTTACTTTGAGCAGTTAGTATGAACGGAAAGAAAGTGGGAGTCGACTTCTCTGAATACATCCATCTTCACATGCAAGTGCCAGTTTCCATCATGTCCATTGCCATGAAACACTAAGCATGAACCAACTCACTGCTTTTAATTCACATAAGAGAAACTGACAGAAAGCAAAGGAGGTGTAGAGCGTAGAGAGAAGTAAAAGGGAGGACACACTTGGAGGAGACACAGCGAGTGGTATAATTATGTGAATTACCCAACAGCACTAGCGCAATACCCATCACTGAGTGGGGGCCAGGGGACTTTGACTTTGTGATATCTCACAATAGACAAAAAAGTTGTCCCATGTCTATCTCACAGATATTCCGTTTTTGAAACATATGGACGTCAGGTTAACACTACAAACACATCTGCTTATCAATTCAAATAAAAAATGTGTCATGCTTCTGCACACAAGTGCGCGCACACACACAGTAAAGAAAGCACTTTCAAAAACAGCTGCTTGTCAGTCAGTGTTGGACATGGTTTCAGTGTTACAGCAGCTGTTTGGGTAAAACCAGGGGGTGATTTACAGAGTGACAAAAATCTTGATTTGACCATGAATCTGGACACTATAACAGTTTGTATGAATATAACAGAGATCTCCCTGACCTCTTTTTTTTCACACCTTATCACACACTTCTCCTCTATTCTCCTCAGCTTTCTCTTTATGAAGTGTAATTGATTGGAAGTAGTTGTAATCAACGTGTCAGCATGAGTGACTCAAAAGCACCCCATGCTATGTCTCACTCACACACCATTAGATCTGCTGGACCTAAACGTGTCACGATGACTGAAAAACTCCTCCCACACCTCCAGCAAAGCTAAGAATAAAGTGGGCCGTATCTAATGACGATCTGTCATTATAGGAAGGGGGAGGGTGATATGTTTGGCATCAGTACAAGAGCAAAGAGACAAGTATGCTATACGTTGACATTTTCACCACTTTCTGCCTGCCAAGATGCCGAGGTGTCTTTCAAGGAAGCTGGAGAAAAATAATTAGCCTTGGGCTTGAAAATGAAGAGGAAGTCAGGCTAAGTGGAAGAGGATGAAACAAAAAATACTTTCTCTGTGCAACACTTTGAAGGTGTTTTAATTCAGCAGATTACTCATCCTAAACCGAACAAGGTGCATGAAGGTAGTTCCTTTCTTTGGATCAGGCAGAGGAAGCTATTATGCATGTGTTTAACCATCTGATCATGTTGAATGAAAAGCAGAGAGAAAGAACACTGCAGAGTAAGAAGAAAAATGATTTAGCTCTTAGACAGGCAGAAGAGCTGTGGCCTCACAGATTATGCCCTGACATTTGGATTCGAGGCAGTAAAATGTCAGACAGGTTATGACAGGAATGGCGATGGGCAGATAATGTCTGACCTCTGACCTGGAAGTCTTGAAAGGTCACAGCTTACTTAACCAACTGTCAGCTGTTGTGCTTTCATTTCCAGAAATGAAAGAAATGGAACAAAACAAGATTACAGCGGACAGTTTCCCGTCAGAGTTCAATTTATGGGAGTCACCATCAATCAGCTGTGGCTCAGATCAAAATCTTTTGGAGCCTGCTTTTCACTATAAACATCACAGGCTATAGATCAAATGTTATCACATGATAAAAAAATCTCTGTTGGATAATAAATTCAGGTAATGTGGTAGTGTCATCAGTTTCCTAGAAATAAGCAAACTAAAGCAGTCAAATATATCTGGGCTTAGAAAGTGGCACAGGATTAGATAACGCTGATGTGTGTTTTATTCATCTACTTCTGCCAGTGTCTGAATGTGTTGGTAATATCATGTGTAATGTAAACACACTTTGAGAGGACATGCTTCATAAATGCAGTTCATACACCATTCACAGTTATTCCTCTTAGCAGAAAAGCTTTTGATGAGAGCACTCAAGACCAGAGTCTGAATGATGCTGGAATAAATGTTACACTAGCAGCCAGCATGAGGAGCAATATACTGCAGAAGCCACCGAGGACTCACTTTATAATGTTTTATTTCCACCACCAGAGTCCTTCAATTATTCACAAGAGGTGATGGTGTAATTTGATAAAAAATAGATCAGATTTAGGGATGATCAGACCCTATTGATTGTCATTTGGAGAGTTTCTTGCAAGTGTTGGTACCTACTGCCAAACCATTCATTGACTGAACATTCTCTACATATTTTATATATTTTATATAAAATTTATATTTCCATAACATAATTTTTAGTATTGTTAAGTGGTGCTAGTACATTTTTGACACATTTAACTCATCTGCAGTGCAGAGTTACTCAAAATTCCTGACATGTCTCTAGAAATGCATTTTGAGTAGTTTGTCAAGATGGAATAACTGCAGTGCATGCACAAATGGGGGGGAAACAGAACCAACCAACCCAATATGGAATATGCTAAACAGCACTTTGGCCTGCTGGTTTGGAAATTTGACTACAAAAAAAAAACAGAACAGTTCAGTTGACCAACATAAAGTTTTAGGATTTTTCTTCACACTGAACACTATCAGTGTTTGGGCCTCAGTAAGTTGACCTCAGACACAATTGCCAAGTGGAATGTGTTTCTACATGCCAAGTGTCCATATTATATCCTCATCTTTCTTGAGTCTGTTGGCTCATGAAAAATAAAACACACTTAATATAGATTAAAAATGAATAATACATCACTTGTGATTAATCATGAGTAATTGTGTGTGATAGTCACACACCAACCCTGTGATTAATGTGATTAAAATTGTAATTGTATGACAGCACTGTCATTAAGATATCATACCACCACGAAGATGATGGGATAAAGTAAGTCTAGCTTGTTTTAGGATGATTGAGAGAAGTAACTAAAGTTTACTAACACTTGCCGGCAAATTCTCCAGCTCAAGCTCTGCCCTGTGTAGTGAGTGCTGCGAGTTTGTTACACTGATCCTCAAGGCAGGTGTTCATTTATGTTTTAACAGCATTAAATGGGGGATTGACATGAAATGTGACCTCATCATCCATTGTTTTACTGTGTGGTACAGTGTTTGCTTCTTTTTAAATAAACAGGGTGAAGATTCAGATATTTCCGAAAAGTCTTATCATCAAAGACACCTTTAAAACAACTTTCTTGAGGAGAAAAATTTTACCTTGGGCCCATCCAGAACATCACCAGTAAGCCCAGAGGCTAAGCACAGTAAACACGTCTCAACATTATGATGGTTTTACAGAACAATGCATGTTTTTTGGCAAACATCATATTGTTTGGATGCACTGCATTCATTGTTCACAGTAGCTCTTCAAGAAAGTGCTCAGTGATGGATTTCCTGCTTAAAAACCATAATAACTAGTTCCACCAAACAAACACCCAAGGGAGCCTTTGTCCAATACCGGGGATCAGCCCTGCATCCCTCAGCACCTTAACACTAACCAAATTATCTCTTTCTTATTAGGTCAGCCCACAACTACCATTGAACCATTATCCATTATCTTTACTGCTTCTCCCTTTTGGGGTCCAGGGGTGGGGCCTATCCTGGCTGTGTAAGACAAGCTCAACACCTAGAGAAGTCACCAGCCTCATTCAGGGGTAACATGGAGAAACAGGCAACTATTATCTTTTAGGCAAACTCCACACAGACAGGCTCCTGCTCAACTGGGGGTTTTAACCAGGAGCCTTTGCACTGTGATGCAACAATACTAATGACTGCTCCAATCTTATGGCCATACCATTGGTGCTCATAACTTAAATTTATGTTTTTGTGGTCTCATCTTTGGCTTTTTTTTTTTTTTTTTACTTTGCATGGCAGCAAGTTATGGTTATGACTGGAAGTGTTTTCATTGTAAAGCAACAAATTATCATCCATCAGATCAGAATAGACATCTGAAGCACTGCCTGTTTCACTGGGAGCATTCCTCCATCTTCTTCTTTGTAAAAAAAAGAAAAAGTGAAAAAAAAAAAAAATCCACAGCCATCATTCAGATAAAATCAATCTTTTCTTTTTGTGTCAGATTACCTAGCATAGGAAACCTAAAAAAAAAATCTAACACTATGAAGGAATAAATTGAATGTAAACATGCTTTTCTCCTGCTCACACAGCAGGGCATTAGTGATGCCTTTTATACACTATGAATGATCTTCTGCACAGACCGAGAAGAGAGAAACCATTTGCCTTTGGGCATAAAGTCAGTAAGCTTTGATTATCGATTCACTGTTTCTCTGCTTTACTCATAAGGGGACCATTTTGACCTGAAAGAACCAGCAAGCTTATAAAAAGAAGAGAGAGAATAGAATAAAGAGAGGGGTCCTTTGAGGGGAACACAGTGGGGGATTTGAACCCTTAGCTGGATTGAAATTTAACAGTTTGTTGGAGAGCATGATGTAAAAAAAAGAAAAAGAAAAAAAGATGCCTGATAATCTTGAAGCTCCCGTCTTTCTGTTACTACAAGTTTGCCTCCAGTACTCTAACATGGTTGGACAAAAGGATGATGTTTGTTACCAGAAAGCAGAGCACACCTCTTCCTCACCACTTGATGAGGAGGTAACTGTCCGGATATGTGATGCTATTTTTGTATATTTACTATGTTCATTGTACCAGATGATGAAACAAACTTTTTTTTTTCTTCCTTTTTATAATGTGGGCTAAAAGTACATGTGGATGATGCAACATTAAAGCAACACTTGTTGTTGATTGCCTCCTTAACCTGCCCTCAAGTGCTGGTTTGAGGTCATATTTCCAAACTTCCTCTAGATTAAAGAACTTCAGTTCACAACTGACCAGGTATCATTATACTTCAGGTGCCTTTTATTTCGAATATTTGTTGGGAACACAGTCAGAACACACCAATACGTAAGCAAGGAACTGCCCAGCCTTCTAGCAATGATGTAATCCATTAAAGTAAAGTGCTTTCTGTAATGTGTAGAGTTTATTTCTCATCTTCATGAAAGAAACAAAGTATTTGAGTAAACAGAATGTTGGGTAAAATAATCGATAAACATCAGTAAGAAATAAATCTTGCATGGTACCCAGCAGATGTCTCTGCTCTCTGAAAACAAAATGAGGAAGCAGACTTTGATTATTTCCTGAAAGAGAGGAGGTGTAGTGTGTTCTTGTGGTGTCCTTGCTTCTGTTGATCGAGCTCTGATGGTTCTATTCACTGCTGCTCAAGGGCATCGTCTTTACCTGTCCTCTTACAGGGGGATACTCTGTCTTTCTCTTCATTGGTGCTTTGTGTGTGTGTGTGTGTGTGTGTGTGTGTGTGTGTGTGTGTGTGTGTGTGTGTGCAGTGAGCTCCTACACAAACACAGTTACAAAGTTATCAAAAAAAAGTTGGCTGTGAGCAAACAGTGTTGTTGCAGGGCAGAAATGTTTAACCCTGTGAATATGTGATTTGTGTGTTTTTGTGTGTGTGTGTGTGTGTGTGTGCCAGGCTGTGTTGCAAAAGCTATTAATATGTCTGAGCCTGCATCTCCAAATCTTGTTACCCTGAACTGATGCAACAGGAGTGCAATACAAATTCCCTCTCTCCATCTTCCCAGCCCAGCCTCCAGCCCTCACGCCCACTTCTCTGCTTCCTGCACCCTGATTGCAGCTCTCTGTCCTCTCCCAGCTGAAATGTCAGTTCTCCTCTCCTGTCACATTCAAAATTACTAGCTATGGATACCTCATCTTTGCCTCATTTCTCTGTCACCATCCTGTAACAAAAGATTCTTCATCTGTGAAATGGTTTTTAGCTGCTCCGTAAGCTGCATCATCCAGTGACTTTCTGCTGTGGTTTAACAAAGATAACGCTCTTTAGGTCTGAAGTGATATGTATCCAATATTTCTTTAACAACTATCATATTTTACAAATAATTTTCATCCTTCATCCTAATAACAGATTACTTTAAATATGAGAAATTAGAGATTCCATTTTTTTCCAGAGTGACCAAAAATTGCTTAAGCAATTACAATTATATATGTATAGTTTGTTAGTAGTGCAATGATGTGTTCGTTAGAAAGACAATGGTGGATACTAAATTATTATGAAGCTCAGTAGAAGTTGTTCTTTCTTTACCCTTGTTTTGAAGCTGTATTTAATCAAGTAAGTCAAGATTACATAAGGTTGTACAAAGGTTCACACTAAGACAACAATGTGTGAGTCAAACTATAATCAAAACCTAAAATTATACCTTACATCAATAACTTGCAGGGGTTTTGCTTGCTGTGTTTTATGAGTGTGATTTCAAATTACGAGATCCAGAGTCCATTATACCACAAGATGACGCAACTGCCAATATCGATCTCTAGAAATGAAATGTTGACATGGAACTATCCAGCTGCTATGCACTGATGTCCCTACGGATGTTACCTTAAACCTTCACTCATAGGCTTTCCTCCTTAGTGCTGTACTTTTCTCTTATCTCCTCTATTTATTTATTTTTGAAGCATCTTCGTCATTTATCTTTCCCTTTCAAAGTTAATGTTTTGGGGCTTCTATGGCTTCAATGTGATAGGAGAGAAGACATACGGAGCAAGAAACAGAGCAAGAAAGGGGAGTGACGTGGAAAAGAGACCACAGGCAGGAGTTGAACCCTCACCATCTGTGTGAGGGCAAACCTCATGGCGTGACCTGGTCCACTAGGCCAATCTGCACTCCGTCATTTAACTTCTTCCAGGTTTTGGCCATCGTCTGGTCAATAAAACAGTCTTTGTTTATCACAAACCATTTGCACTCCCCTCCGAACGTGCAGGCTTGACATAACTGGGGCAGTAGGATGGAGAGGGTGGTGGCTGGGGTGGATTCTTACCCTTCAGCTGTGTAAACTCTGTGGATGGTAGCTGCTAATTGTCGTCATCCCCACAATCTATCCTTGACTTCTTCTAATCAACTTTTTGTTACGAAATAATGGGGAAATGCTTTGTTGAAATTAAAAATACTTGTTTAAATAGTGGATGCTGTGCAATTTTTTAAGCTTAATACTACTCCTTTGGTACCCTATAGTCACTTTTCATGGTTTTTAGCCAAAACATAATCCCTGTTTTGTCACTCTGGTGTTTTAGAAAATCTTTATTTCACCCTCTATCTGAAACACTTTGCTTTAGCTGCTGTCTAATTAAGGCTCCCTGCTTCACCACCCCCTTTCCCTCAGCATGGCCAACCCTTTGGAGGCCTGTCAGGGGCAGAGCTATGGGTAGACCTTGGTGTTGGAGGCCCAGCCCTCTAATGTGCTTGAACCAGTGAGGAGATCCTTATGTGATAACCTGGTAATTTCAGTAAATCTGGAGAGGATCTTGTGCTATTTGTAGAACAGAGCGTTTTGAGCCATTACAGACGGATTCAAGGATTTCTGAAACATTAATATTTACAGGTTCAAAAATCTGCACACACAACATTGCTACTTTGTATTCTTAATTTAAATACATTTAAAAGATTTATACCTGCTCTGAAAAGTAAAACAGAAGATTTTGACACAGTGCTAGGAAATTTGCAGTTTCTACCCATGAGGTAGAGTAAATTTCCATCTCATGAGGGGTAACAAAAGAACCAGAATATCACCAGGATGCCATCATTTATGACAAACCTCCTCAAATAAAAGCAGGACATCTTTATAAGAAATTCTCTCCACATTGGGACAATACTAGTAATCCTTATCCTAATTACTTGAGATGTCTCTCTCCAGTTTTGCTCACTCTGCCTTATACACGTCTCTACACCCTTTGATTTGACAGTATTTGAGTGTGTGCAGGCAGCCAAACCTGTCGTAAATTATTCACCTATGCCAGCCTTTCAACTCAAGACGTTACCCAAGCTCCCGCTTCACCCAACGTTCACATTCTTCCTTTTCTTTTTTTCTGCCTCTTTTATTTCATCTCTTCTCCCCTTTCACAGCTTAAACTTTTCATCCCATTTTGCAACACCCCCCCCCCCAACATGAGCACCAATCCTCAGCAACCATTATTCACACATCTCTCCCAATCTCGAGGTACACTGACTCTACAAGGGCTTGACAAGTACGGGGTGTTCCTCGCCTCCTCCCAAACTCCATTCTGCTTTTTCTACTCCTACCACATAACCTCTCATGTCAGGAAAGCTTGGGGCATCCCAATGCTACGTTTGATCATTTCTTCTGCTAGGAACCCTCATCGCCTTGCTCTGCCTCGAGGTGGCAGGAGGAGGCAGAGAGTAAAAGAATGAAAGACAGAAGAGAGTAAAGTTATGTCTTTTCTGGCTGACATGTGCAGCCAGGCAGCAGCTGCATACAGGGGAGGGCAGAGACGGCACACACAGCTCCAAGCCAAGAGCAGTCAACACACCTCCTACTCCAACTTTAAAAACACAACACTAAAACATGTGGTGTAACTGTGATAACACTAAACCTGATCCCTATACAGCTTGCTGACAGTTACTGACCAGTCCTTTATTATTACAGAGCTATTTTTCAGAGGCATCATCCAAGTGATATTTCAACAGCAACTGAATAGATAGTCAGATTTGATGGGTAACATTTCTATGCACTGCACTGATGAGGGATGATGTGAGCTTCCAGCGTGAAGCTCAGCTCATTCTTCTTTGTATTTTTCAAGCTTATCCAAGCTCCCTTACCTCTTCTCAGCTGCAAAGCAGGTTCTTGTCCACTGAGCTATCCTCGTCTTCTGTATCTGAAACAGATACCAACTCATACCAAACTGATCCATGTCTTCCAAGCAACTACAATTCAGATTCAGCAGATTCAGCAGATTTGGTACATCTGGATCAGAAACACTAAAACAGTGACACATCAGTTTGTACAGAGCTGATGGGGCTGAGCAGAAGCTAGAAACAGCTGGTTTGCTGTTGTTCAAAGTACTATAAACTGAGTCAGTGCTGGGCCTTATTCTGTGAATAAGCCATCCCTTCCAGCATTTTAATTAGAATCCAGATAGACTCATTTAGTTTTGTGTATTACCTAGTGAAATTACTAAAATGATAAGGATTTCTATATAGCATTAACTTTAGTTTGCCTGGCAGGAAAGTTTATGAGTCAGTGTTTACTCTGTGAATAAAAAAAAAATTCTTATTTGGAGCTTTTATCTGAATACATCATGTCTTCTTTTTAAGTCCATAAAAAAACAATATAAATGCTGCATTACTATCAATTTCATAAAAGTGCTTCACACTGCCAACCAGTATCATAATGATAAGAACTTCAAGTTACGTATCAGCAACCAAGAAGCGCCAACTGTCGAGGGACAAGGGGTGCAGACAGCACAGATTGCCTGATTTTGGATGAAGCGTCCAGTACAAAAAAATGTGATTCATTCTCTGGAGATAAAGACAGACCCTCTGGCTTTCTGTTTGTCTGGCATCTTGGATGTGACAGACAGATGAGTCATAACTGTGTCCCAGCGCTTACAGGCTGTGGAGACAAAAAGTGGGTTTGTGAAAGAAGAAGAAGTTAAACTGAGGGAATAGACAGGGAAGAGTATGTTCTCATGGCACTAAGATTTCTCCTATATGTATGCTTTTAAAGTTTCAAGCTCTCTCTCTCTCTACAAACGTACATATACAATATATGTGGGAAAGTATATATTTTACACTGTTATTATAATGATCCACTCAGAAAACACAGGAACTATAATAAGTCTATTACCCACTTTTAATATCTTCTTATCTTCTCATCTAACATCTATATATCTATGGATCCAGTTTCCATCAGTTTTTTGTCACAACCCACCAGCTGGGTTATGACAAAAGTGGGTGACCAGTTTCTGGGGAACCCTCTTTTCTAAAATAACTCAGTTGGAACAAGCACTTCGGGTTTCCATACTGCAATACAGATTATTAGTCAGATAACATAGCTGCCCTTTGGAGCCAAGGCATTCATCACAGACTTTTTCAATGTGACTTGGAAGGGCACCAAACTGATCTGTTTTTAGACAATTGTGGGGGCAACTTAAAAAGAAGGAGTAACAAATGTCATGCTTCAGGATCTCTGTCTTTCAAAGTCAGTGAGTTGTTGTGTATTGGTTTGTTATTGTTGGTTATGGAATTACATGTGGGCACAGATTATATGCATCCATGAATCTCTGAGTTATTGTTTAAAGGGGGATGATGTGATTATGATGGTCATATCCACACTGCCTCAGGCAACACGCTGTCTGACAGCCAATGTGTCTGTGTGTGTGTGTCTGTGTGTGTGTGTGTCTGTGTGTGTGTGTCTGTGTGTGTGTGTGTGTGTGAGTGCATGTGTACAAAAGGCTTTGTGCCTCAGAAAGGGTATGTATCTGTTTTTAGCATGTCTATGTATAATTGGCACTGACTGACTGATTCCACTCTATGAATCCATTTTGTATGGTTACCAAGGTGACTTCCATTTTCTTTAGCCTTGGTTAGAGAGAAACGTGTCAGATTGCTCATATTTGAGTATGTTTGGGAAAAATACAAATAGATGCTCTATCAATGGGGCAGGAGTTCCAATCTCTGTTAATTTGGAGCATGTATTGGAAGCAAAGTCATGCTGTATGACCCACAAAGAGTCATCCGCATGGGGTATATGAAGGTCTAGATGCCACCAATGATGACATATAACAACACACACCCACACTTAACGGTTTTGTCAATCAATGAGTGGAACTTGGCTATTATTGTTTCCCAGTGCTCCACAGAGCTGAAGAATATAAAGTGTAAACCACATCACAGAGGCCATCATCCAGGTACCACAAATCAGTGCAGAGGAGCTCCAGACCTAATCAGTCTTCTCGGCCTACAGATACAAACTTTATCCATTGAATGCCAAATTATGTTGAACATGGATAAGCTACCCCTTTTCCTTTCTTGGGTATCTTTATCTGGCAAAATGTGACACCGAAACCTGTTTCTCAAACCTTTTCCCTCCCATGTCCATCTCTTTTTAGGTTGAAGTAGAAAGTCAGTATGAAAACCGTACTGACACACAGTGGGAAGGAAGATGGAAACCCCAGAGTCCATCTTTTGTTGAAAGTTTAAAAGGACGACTTAAATTGTTTATCTTGAGGCCTCACACTCACTGCTCTGTCTAATGGGCTGTGTATAGGTGACACTTCTCTGGTGCACAACATTTAACACTTTTGAACATGACCCTGTCTTTTATCCATTTGCCAGCCAAGCGCTCACTCCACTTAAAAGAGGGTTACAGGTATGTGCCACTGCCTGTGCACTAAGCCTTTTCAATTCTTTACACTTCATTGCGTTTGCTTTTCCCTTCTCTTTCAGTGGACACAGCAGTCTCTCTACACTGAAATCACCGTCTCCATCTATGAGTGGGTGAAAATCAATACAACACCAAACAATGGCTTATAGAACTAAGGCTGCAGTGTGCAGAAAGGTCACAGCCATACATTATGTATGGTGGCCAGCTAATGGTCAGTGTGTTTGCAGACAAATGGACTAAAGCATCTCCCTTGTGGATGATCATGATCTCATAGGGTCCACACACACACACACACACACACACACACACACACACACACACACACACACACACACAAAGGGTCTACAGGCACACGCAAAAAGTAGACATTGATGTGAACCAGTTGGTGTAAGTTAATATATGCATTTCAGCTCATACACAGGGCTGGGAGGGTCACTTTAAAAACATATTCTGAAACAGTTACTGGTGACCTGTTAAAACTGTAACCAGAATGTATGTTATCCAAACACTATAATAAGAAAATGATGTTACTTGTATACAAAATATGCTAAAGACAAAAGAAGCTAAATATCAATAAAACGACTACGTTTTATATATTCAGTAAGACAACTTAACAATAAACCTTGTAGGATAAATTGAGAAAACCAAGTTCAAGTAGTAGCTTATGTCCTGCAATGAAAGTGCTCAAGTCTTGACCACAATGTTAAGTTATTAAGCAGAAATAAAACTGCTTCTTTTACATGGAAAACACAACATGGTCCGTTTTAGTTAACAGTATGCGTTAAGAGCATCCATTGTAGTCTTTTGAATAACACCCACTTTTCACCTTTCAGTAAAAATAAAGCCAAAAAAATGACAGACAGAGGGCTACTGGATTCTAGATTAAAAGTATAGGCGTACAGGAATGTATACAAAACAGAAAAAAATATCTGCCTCTTCAACAGTTAACACAAATTTCTCTTTCTTCAGAAATAAAAGTGATTCAAAAGCCAAAACTTTGTTTATATCATTTTTGTTCCTGCACAGTCGTGAACATGTTAACGCAATACTTATCTTGCCCCATCTGTCACAACAGCGAGCTCCACAGCTCTGACTCTCACTCACAAACAGATCAAATAACACAACTGTAAGGTTCAAATCTATCAGACTCCTGTTTACTGAGTGAGTGAGACACAGTCCCTCCCTCTGCAGAGTGACAGACTGACAGCAGGAGAGGAGGCTCTGAACATTTTAACGTATTTGTTATCATTATAGTTTCACCTGGGGACCTCTGATAGTTTCTAGTTAGTACAGTTTAACACTGATGTCTAAGTGCATCTCTCCCGATTTACTGCTTTTATTCTTACTTTGCCTACATTTATGGATTAAACCAACAAAATGCTACGAATATTTATTTTTTATTATTAGTCACTTTAACAATGATTTACACTGCGATAGATATGAGATTAGAACTCAAAATAAATCTTAATATGATTGTGGATGTGTGAAAAATCATGCGACTGAAGTAGATGATTCCATGAGGTTAAAATGCCTGTTTACAGAAAGTAGTTAGCACACAGGAGCTATGGTTATATTTAGTTGGGTTTTTTTAGCCTATAATAGGACCTACATTCTCCCTGCCTGTCAGTACACTCCATAACACAACAGGAGATTGTCAGAATCAGAGTCAAAAATACTTAATTTATCCCCAGGGAGAATCCTGTCATTACAGCTGCAGCCATATAAGGAAGTACAACCCCAATTCCAATGAAGTTGGGGCGTTGTGAAAAACAAAATATAATGATTTGGAGATCGTGTTTCAATTGAATTGAAACAGGATTTAATACACTGAATACACTTTGAAGACAGGATGTTTATTGTCCAAACTTTTTTTTTGTCGTTGTTGTTCTTGCAAATAGTCACTCAATTTTAATTTGATAGCTGCAACCTTCCAAAAAAACCTGGGACAGGAGCATGTTTATATGTTGGAAGTGGGGTTGTTAGAATAACAGAGAAGTAAAAGACAATAAAAAGTGAATACTAAGTAAAATAAACAATTTTAAAAATGAGAATTGTTTTTAAAATGATGCAGCCATGTCTTTGTCAGGCACAACATACTGCATTTCCAAAACTCAGTCTGACTCCTCTCTTTCCCCAAAATCAGAGAGGGCGAGCACTGCTCACATCTTCTCTCCAAAAGCATCCATCATTCTATCCCTCGTGGTTTTTGTCCCCTCCTGCTTTCCTGTGCATCTCAAGTATCCAGAGTTTTACAGAAATCTTCAGAGGATTGGCTGATGACCCAGCCAGCCAAAAAATAAATGTATCCCCACAAAGAGGTGTGCAGCAAAAAAAAGATTTGGGGAGCATTGTGCTAAATGAACATGCAAGTAGCTCATTATTTATAAGTGGATGTGAACAGCCTGACAAGAAACTGTGTGCATTTGTCTACCAAACAGGAGTTTGACCTTCGTGGAAGAGGTGCAGGGGTTGTCACAAACACATCTGCACTTGGACAAGAGCTCAGGTTCAACAGGCATATTAAAAAGGTCAAGGCTGTCATTCTCCTCACACCACACACACTAACACACACCAACACACACACAATCACACAAAGACATGCAGATAAACCCCTATTGATAAGCTCATTGTCATGTGCTCAAGCACACATACTTCACTGGTATTTCACTGAGAATGGCTGGAGAAAGTGTTTGTTTCAGGCTGTGTGTGCTGCTGTTCTGTGATGTCAGCATTGCAGCACTGCTCTTTGTAATCGGATCATTTCAGGTGAAGTTAGTCGTGCTTTCCATCTGCTGCTCTCTTTCTATTAAAAGCAAAGAAGGCCAGGCTTTTGGAAAGTTTTTCTTGTTTTAACTTAAAATTATTAAATTTCTCCACTGAAGACTGAATCACATGCTGATCTTGGGCTTTTTCTCCCCTTAAGCAAGCAAACACTCTCTTACCTTCAATGTGAACTCGTGTTACCTTTTGTGAAAGAAAAGATCAGAAGATTGAAGATGCTGAAGATGATACGGTGCAACTGAATAAACCAGGATATGACCTGAAATTGAGTACTTCACCCATTTGTGTAACAATACTGGATGTCCATACTGAATGTGAGCAGATTTTCAAACCTCTACATAATCACAAGTTGTAGAAATCCCTGAATCTGTCTTCAAACTGATCAAAACACCACAATATAAAAATAGAACAAGATCTTCACAAGACCTCGCTGGGAATTATTGAAGTCATGAGGTTATCGCATACAGATCTCCTATTTGATTTATGGCAGGTTGAAGGGGTGGGTCACAAACACAGGTCTCTAGAGGGCTGGACAATCAAAGAGAAGAGTGTTTGTGGAGCAGGGAGCCTTAAAGAGACAGAAGTTAACTAAAGCCCGGTTTATGCATGATGCATCCACGACATCTACGTGACTTTGTGCAGACAAATAATGTAATTTTAGCAGCCTGGCCCCCTCGTGCGGTCCCTTTCATGTGGAATATTTCTGCATAATGCACCTCTGAAAATTTGCAACTGCTTAACGGAAACGCGCTGAAATTGAGCTCCGAGTGTCTTTAGTACAAAACGGGCATTTATTTGGTTCATCACACAGAAATCATTGTGGTAACCATGAGATGCCTTGTGATCACACTCGAAAGAGAAGAGGAATGGGTGAAAAAATTCATGTTGTAAACAGTGTAAACAAATGCAAACTTCTTCTACTCCAGTGTAGCTCCATGTTTGCAATACACCACCCCCTGCAGTTTGGGAATGGAAGCTAATGGACGTCATGTGGAGTGAACAAAAGTATAAAAGCCATGCACGTTCTCTCATGCGGATCTCGCATCTGTTTTCTATACGTCATGTTCATGCAAAAACATAACCCAGCTCAAAGCAGTTCACACAGAGCCTGAAGTAAGGATTTTTAAAAGAATAGTGTGAGGGGAAAAGGTTTTTTATTACTGTTCATCATGTAAAGCTAGTATAGTGGTACTAGAGGGACAGTATAAAGCCTTAGAAAACATAAAATTCCCTTTCACCTTTTCACTGGTAGAAAAAAGGATAGAGAAATCTGTGTATAGACTATAAATTTAGTCCCTATAGATGTGATAAACAGCCTCACTACATGGTTCACCTGCCTGCCCACTCAGACAAGCTTCTTGTTGATTGGTTTGTTGAACTGTGTTATATGGTGCCAAATGCCCACAGTCTGTGTTAATAGCTACACTCAGTACACACACAAACACAAACACACACACACACACAGACACACATACAATCCCACAAACTCTGTAGATAATGAGGAAAGATTGCATACTTCTATTAATGCTTCACTTTACAGTTGATTGAATTTATTTTCATCTCTGCGTGGTGCTGTTTCCTGTAGATACTGCAAATACAGGGGTTATAAGGCAGATATGTGTATCTTCAAATTTTCAGCATCTAAATAAAGAAAAAATAGTTTAATACTTGTTTAATTGCCTCTCTTTAGTGAAAGACACTGGCTCCTATTTATTTTTTACCAGAACAAAGTGAAAAAAGGAAGGTGAGCTTGATAGCTGTGTGTTTTTACACCCCTGTATGTTGGTACACTTTCATATTTACTAACTTGTGTGTCAGCTATTCCACATCATAACAGGGCTCCTGACTCCATCTCAAAGAATTTCAGCTGACAGTGGTTAATGATGAATATTAAGAGGAAGAGCAAAGAGACAGCAATCCAGACTCCACGATAAAAATGTCTTTGTTTGCTTATGCACCAATATAAAAGATGTCTAGTCTTTTATATTGGCATACTAGGCTGTGTTCGTTGTTTGTTTAAGGACTCATACTATGAACATAAATGCATACACAGGCAGGCACACGTATCATGCAAATTTAGAAGAATTATCATATTGTTTGGTTGGGAAAAGCTGGGTTGTTCTCTGGAGATCCTCAAAAGATTCATTGATGTTGTGCTCAGTAGTAAATAGACACACTGGGAAGTCCAGCTGGTGTATGTTGCCTCTGTCTTATCGGGCTTAATATGAGCCACATTCCCCTGACAGGAAAGAAAAATGCCTCATGTCAAGACATAAGACAAAAATGACACCTAAGTAGCGTGTAAAAAATCTGCCGAGTAGGTAAGAAAAATTTAACTGGCAAATTTATTTCAGTATAATACCTTGACAAAAGAAGCCAAACAAGCACATTTTCCCTTTTTTTCACCCTTTAAGTTATTTTTTAGGGGGTTCATGCCTGTAGCGAGATAGGAGAGGACAATGGATAAAACAGGAAAAGGGGCAAGAGTGGGGGAGGACATGCAGGAAACAAGGCACAGGCTGGATTTGAACCGCGGCCACCCGCTCGAGGGCGACCCTCATGGGGCGCGACCTAGACCACTGGGCCATCTGCTTCCCTACAGGCACATTTTTCTTATCCCATTGGCAGATATTTTTGAAGCTACACAGAGAACATCTTGTCTGGATTTGTTACCCCATATTTAGTCCAAGTGACTATTTCAGTGTAAAATAAGAATCAACAATAAGGTTTTAGGTGCTAACTTTTGTAGCATTCAAGATGCAAGATCCATGGTGCCATGGCTTGGTAAAACAAAGTAATAATAATAACAAAAATCAGCTGATTTGAAATTCCCAAGTAATTTGCATCACTTTAGGCACTAAACCATGTGGTTCATATGAAGAAAGCAAAATTTCTAAAAACCTGCCTCCCCACAAGCTCAGCATTAGCATCTGCGTACAGCAGCAACATAACACTTTTTGGTTCAGTACACTCTTTTTTTTATGTGTGGTAAGAAGTAACACAAGGACATGCTGTTTTCAAATGATACAGTTCATTTTCATCTTCTCTGTAGAAGCAGGTGAAAGAACAAAACACCCATCAGTTACTTGTGATTACATGGAGTCAGTCATGAGTTGGAGTTCAATGCTCTTTTTTTCCACACACACGCACACACAAAACTCACTGATGGTAGAGAGAGAATATCAACTCAGACACAGGCATCCACACACTCACGATCCCACACACACACACACAGACACACACTCAAACACACACAGGCAAGAACACAAACTAATTGGCCACACCATTAGTAACGTATTAAGCTTGTCCTCGTAAATTTTATCAGCTATTCAGCAAGGGAATAGATTTATTGATTCATGCTGCATTCATCAAGCCCAGAAAACAGAGTCAGGGAGTGAGAGCAGAGGAGTTGGAAGAAGATGGACAGAGAGATGGAGAATACATTTAAGGGGGTGGCCAGCTTTAGGTTTGAGGCAGCTTTGTAAACATAAACCTGAGTGTGCCGTGATTCCCCCTGGGTCACTACTATATCCCGCCTCATTCACAATGCTGCCTCACCTTGGCTTATCAATGCACAGTTTCCAATCAATACTTCTCATAAAACACTATTGGGGCTTTGGCCTATGGCCAAGGCTTAGGCAAAAGGACTGTTTATAATCCTTTACACTACGGGAGAAACACAAGGAATTAAGTGGATAAGTGGGAGGCAATGGGAAACAAAAAGAGAGGAAAGGAAAAAGGTCTAAAGGCCGCTTTTATTGAAAAAAAAAAAAAACAGTGTTGGGTGTTTTGCAATTATCTTTATCAGCTAATGAGTAAGAAGAATTTGGAAGCATCCTCAGGCAAAAAGACTGTAGAAACCATACTGCAAAATCACTGAAGGCATGATCTGATTGGTATTGTTCCAGTATTCTCTATGGCTCACGAGGGGGTAGTGCATACTGCATACTGTTAATAATGAAGGAGCCCAGTGTCTGGGAACTATCCTTCATGATCCTTTACACGGTGTTCTCTGTCTCTGGACATTCAGGTTAGAACATGTGCGTGAAGAGTTACAAATACGTGCCTATATGCACACACAAGCATAAATGGAATGGAGTGCTAAGGCCTGGATGTTTTAAAGCCAATTACATGGGCTCTAACCAACAGGTCCAGGAATTTGGTCTCTATGTTTTCGAAATATCCCACTTTTAACAGTCAGAATTGGTAGTTGAGCACAAAGACGTAAAAGACCGAATCACTCAAATGAGGAACACAATGTGCATATTGGGAGCATATTTCAGAAAGCAAATCATATTTATATTGCCAATTCACAACCAATATCACCTCAAAAGTTTTGGTACAGTGCTGTACTCTTTCAAGTTATTAAGATATTTATTTCAGCTCATGAGTTTGAAGCGTTAACACGTGTGAAGGTTTAAGAGGTGCAATAAGTCAAGAATGGCAAACTGGCAATCTGCTGCAACTGTAGACAATGATACCAGACATGATAATGTAAGAAATTCCAATGCCACCCCGCAAACCAACCACAGCGCTCTTGTTGCATCAAAGCAGTTACATTTTTGAAGAGGTGCACACACAGGGGTGCACAAGCTCACAACATATGGCAGAACATAGATCCCACTCGGGATAACAACCAGGCCACAGATGATTTGTCCAAAATCATATACATATGAGTACAAGTAAGTTGCAACAACAGCCAAAAGAAAATTCATTTAACTGTGTGTTTCAAGTACATCCAGTCTATTTGGACACATACAGACAGCTGTGTAAATATTGTGCCTTTTATGAGAAAATGCATTACCGTGTAAACAGCTCCTACCCACTTATTCATTTTTTTTAATCAGTCATCTACTCTTGAAAATCTCAATGCAACTGTTTCCTGTTTTTTGTGTACTCATTAATGCTCACATTTAATTTTTCCTCATTTTATTTCTTATAATCATCCTTGGTTCAGTATTACAGACTGAATATGAATACAAATTCAAACTAAAAGGGTAAATCCAGGTTATCATTTAGAATATATTTTTGGTAAAGATGACCACAGGATTTGGTTTAATGGTCTTCATTGATGGTTTTGTGCAAACTGAATGTCTATAGCCTCTCTTATTGATTGATGGAAACATAAACACAGGATTGTAGAGGGCTTACAGCAAAAATCAAAGCCAGACTCAGCAAAGGGTGCATAATTTGTAATTGATGGTGTCTGTACCAGCTGTGAAAATGACTCTGGCACCCCGAGTCACACATTCCTGTCTTCAACAAGGAGTCTGTCACCATGGAAACATAGCTTTGAGGCTTTGCAGACTGAAAATGAGGCGCTGTCACTGAAAAGAGAAGATTACATGGAAATTGTTTTACAAAGAGGAAGTGAAATGCTGCCCTTCAAGTTTTTTCATACCCAGAATTTTTAACCCTCTGAATCCCAAGCAGTTACTGGTCGCTTCTTGCTTCTGTCACATTTTTATTCACTGCTCATTTGAAATGGACAGAAGCAAGGTGGAGCAGTGTGCTGTGGTCCACATTTCAAATTGTTTCTGGACATCATGGATGTCGTATCCTCTGGGCAAAAGAGGAAAAAGACCATCCAGATAGCTACCAGTGCAAAGTTCAAAACCATGAAACGCTGAATTCAAAATATTTTTGAAGTGTGTTTTCAGGGTGTATGTTCATCATTTAGGACTTGCTGTAAGCAGTAAGAACTGTAAAATTAGTTTTTTTTACAGAATTTAGTATAAAAGGAGGCATTTTTTTTCAAGAGGATATGAGAATCAAAGCTATGTTGATGAAATTCTCATATTTTTACCAGCTTCCGTTGTTAACACCACTTGTGATACACTCAGGTAACATTGGAAACTAGAGAGTCTGACAATTAAGCCACTGTTTTCAGTTTGGATTGAACAAATGGTTTGTAAATATCAGTCATTTAAAGGTTTGGGAGGGGCTGCACAGCGGTGTACTGGTTAAGAGTCCCCAGTTCAACTCCCAGTTCAGTCATGTATGTTTGCATGTTCTCCCCGTGCGCACATGGATTCTTCTTTCCCAGTTCTCCAGCTTCCCCCCACAGTCTTAAAACAAGCATATCAGGTTAATTGGGGAATCTAAACTTCCCATGGGTGTGAGTGTGTGAAAGGTTGTCTGTCTCTGTGTGTCAGCCCTGTGATTGACTGGCGACCGCATTTTGCCCTGAGAGAGCTGGAATAGGCTCCTACCATGAACCTGAACAGGATAAGTGGGAGAAAATGGATGCATGGATTTTCAAACAGGTACAAACACTTGATTTTAAATACATTTTGGTTTCACACCATAGCACCAGGATCATTCATGAGGTTAATGTTATTTGTTTTTTCATATAAATGATTTTGCTATTGTTTTTTGTTTTTGGTGTCATTCATTCAAAGTTGACTTTATGTTGTTTTTAGGTTTTTGTTTGTGTGTTTGTTTGTTTGTTGAATTGTATTGCTGCTTTGTTTGTTTTTTTTGTTGATGCTTGGATTCATACATGTCCATTTCCTCTTCATGTCTCTTGTCATGTCTATCTATTACCACTGCTTTCTTCTGTTCGTCTACCATTGGCTTATCAGTCTGGTCACATGATGTAAAGCTATCTCTTTAAAGAGGGGAAGTATAAGTCAGTGAACAACTATACATCAACTATACATAACTGGGTAGTGTCAAAGAGGCCATGTAGCTGCAGGGTCAGGATCCGATTTGGAATAACAGTCGATGCAGAAGATGTGAGCTGTTTACCTCTGAGCTATGGATGAGAGCTCATAAGGTCAAGTCCAGAGAGCCTGATGTTCTCTTTTCATTATTACATCGACCTCAAACTGTGTGAATATTGTAAACAAGGTCATCACAATTCCCTTCAAACTTTGAGGCTTTACACATGTCTAATCCCCATGAAGTGTATCACTCTTCACTTATTACATGGACACTGAAAGGAGGTACTTCAAGGAAAAGAAGAAAAAGAGTAAAAAGACTGCATTTGCAAGTCTTTTTATTAAATCAAGTACTTAACACTGCATGCCAAATGGACACACACTTACAGTATAAGCAGAGATAGCTGTGATAAGGAAAATCTGTTTACACATAAAATGAAACGAAGAGTGGCCCCTGAAGATTTTTGGCAGGAGCCTCGTCTCACAGGACTCGTTTGGAACACAATATGCTAAACACCATTAAGTATTCAAATAAAGGAGGGAGGTGGAGAGAAAACAGCGTTGGTCATCCTCCAGAGAGCAGCTTAGAGAAAATCCAACCTGTATTACTGCAGTCTGAGTGAAAACAGAAACTCTTCTCTCACCCACCACCCGCTTCCTCTGCCTCTCTCAGAAAAAAACAGAGTTCATTAAGTGCCTCTCACCTTATATGCTCTCTGTCTATCTTTTACCCCTCTCCCCCTCTTCTCGTGACTTCCTCCCATCCCTCACCCTGTCTCTCTTTCCTCCCCTCTCCTTGTCTCTCCTTCTGTCTCTTCCCCTGTCCCTCAGATCACCTGAAGCCCTGTTCTGCTTACCTCATGTTAAACGTGATACTGATGTAAGGAAGGAGGGAGGGCAGGAAGAAATGCAACATAGGCAGGGAGAAGTTGTAGAGGAAGGGGAAAAGGAAAAAGGGAGGGAAGGAGGAAGTAAGGTAAAGAGGGTGATGCAGGGTGATGAAAAAAATGAGGATAAGTGAAAGTAGCAGGCAGGAGGGAGGAGTTTAGAGGATGAGGTTGGTTGAGTTTGTTCGATGGACAGGGAGGAGGAAATGAGAAGGGAGGGAGAAAAGGGAAACAGGGACATACAGAGTTCAAGCTGGTCCAGAGCGAATGAGGAGAAGAGATATAAATACGTGATGCTGTCAAGAAGAGAGGGGCATTAATGTTGAGATGCCATGCTCAAATACAATCAGAGCAGTAACATACATAGAGAGTCTCTGTGTTGTTTTAATTCAGTGATCCAATATGGAAACAGTCCACAGATAAGCCTGTTCTAGATAAATAATTCCAACCACGAGCTGCAGAACTCAAAGTGTCAGTTATATAAGTTGTTCTGAGGTGACCTGGGGACACACTCTATAGGCACATGGAGTGGCGTGCTGCGGCAAAAGACCGTTCTATATGTAGCGTGCCTGTATGACTCACTGCATTAGGGATTAGAGGCGGTGCCTATGCACAGGATTCACCTCAAAGGACCTCTTCTGAGGATGAAAGCCCAGGTTGAACCTCTTCAAAGCACAAATGTGTTCATTTGGACAGATTGGGAAAATATGAGTCATAGTTTCTTAAAAGGTCATTTTTGGAGATTTGCCAAGAAGACCTTCAGTATTTATTTCATACATTTTTATTTTGACCGCTCAGATATGAATGACTCATGGTGTTTGCTCTAGCAGCCATGAGTGCAGCAGACCCAGCTTTTGCGCAGCAAGCATGCAAATTAGAGAGGAGTAGTCAAATCAGGACTTTACCTTCCTCTGCAATGCCACTGGCTCTCTGTCTGTGATGCAGCTGAGCTGACACAGTGAGTTGTTGGGGATTAAATGGATCATTGATCTCACAGTTTGCTTTGGATCATAGAAAGAGTATCCCTGATCCGATTTTGTTTTTGAAAGGGCAAAAACAAACATAAATCATGGACTGATCTCCCCTCTCATTGAAATCAAAGCTGTCCTTGAGCCATGGGACTTTCACAGTGTTTGACTGTTTTCTTGCTTGTGTGGCTGGGTTGATATGCAACCACCAACCAGCAGCATGGCGGGGGAATATCACCAAGATGATGTAGTTTATTTTGCTCATGTTTACAGTTTTTTTTCTAATGTATAAATACTTTTTTCAATTAATGACAATGCAAAAATAGTGAAGACTTGATAGCTTTGGACAATCATCACAATGGATGCTGGTCCTCACCAGTAAAAGGACTGGGACACTCAACACTTACCAACAGTCCCAACAGTCAAATACTCCATATATGAGTAATTTACATTTTACAGTTCAGTATAACGTAAATAACACTGTTGGTAGTCTGCTACTGCTGCACTTTGTTTTTCACTTTTTTTCCAAATTTTCCACACAGCTTAGCCCCTCCTAGCTGTTTAGTATAGCTACAGCTTTCAAGTTATACTAAAAATGTCTTTGTGAGTTGTAACCTAAAAGTTTAAGTTACCATGAGTGGGGAGGGAACCCAGTAGATATGAGACTTTACTGGACACTGAAAAGTTGTGCTGGGGCCTTGACTGTGAGCTCCACGGCATGGACTCATAAACTCAGTCTGACTGAGTTTAGTTTAAAGTTCCATGAGTTTAGTTGAGCAAAAAAGATTTATAATTTCAAACTATTACCTGATGAAGTTAAGCTGATTAACAAGTCTAAATCAAACAAACATCATATTTTACATCATATTTTTACACTGAAACAACAAATTTCATTTAACAGTGTGAAATGCCTCTTTGCTGATGGTGGTCAAGTGTAACTCTATAAGCATCTCTGTTTCTCTGCAGCTGTGTGATCATTCCCATTAGAGGCTCTGGCTATTTACACTTGTTGCCACAGTTCTGCTGTATATCTAGGACTGTGCTTGAAAAGTTAACCAGCTGGCAGTTTTTTTTGTCAAAACACTAACATAGCAATAGACCTCTTTAAACCATACACAAAAACAACACATGCGTGTGCGGTTGGATTTCAGCAGCTGCTTTCACATGCCTTGCTATGCTATGTCTCTGCATTTTCCTTCTTCTGTACTGCATATCTATGAGGCCAAAAAGTGTAGCTTTGGTAAGTGTCAAGGTGGTTTGCATTAATAATTGTTATTATTATTATTGTTGTGAGTTCCCTACTCATTGGATACATTTATGACTGACATTCTGTGTTTGAAAAAAGTATTGGCGCATATCAAATGAACTTCCCTTTGGTTGAGATTCTCAAATTGACCCATCTGGTTCGTGTGTGTTGGGTTGGGATTGTTGCTTGAATGTTTAAATTATTTTCTGATGTAGTTTAACAGAGAGGGAGAGAGAGAAATTTATCTATAAATAGGTCAGTGGCCATGTGGGAAAAGAACCTTGTGTCACGAATGCCATCGTTATAACGAATCTGTGGGATAAAGGTGGATGTGTGGAAAAAAAGATCAATTAAAAAAAAAAAAAGCAGGATGAGACATTTGACTTTTGCCAAACATACAGCTCCTCTGCTTGACCTTCCTCATCCTCCAACACCCTGAGCATGTTCTTAATGTGCTACCATTGACAGAACCCCAACATTAGAGGACTATCCCAACAGCCAATCCTCCCTTTAATCCTGTTTTTCTCTCCAGAGAACAGAGAGAGCAGCAGAGGGAGCTGTGAATGAGAGGGGGGGAGAAAAATGATGGGTCATGGATGGTTGTGAGCGGGGGTGACAGACCAGTCAGGACTGGGAAGTGGATTATGGAAACTGGAATCAAAACAGGCGGGGTAAAGATAGGATGGCTGTTGTCATGGAGACCAGTCGCCGTGGAAACAGCCCTTCTTTCAGTCAGAGAGGCACATTTTGGCTAACTAATAAAAACCCAGTAGTGAAACACACTTAGACATAGCTGCCCATAGGTGCACCAGGCATAATTTAAAACAGCTTCACAGAAACAAGAGAAGAGAAGAAACAACAGTGTTTAACATAAGATTCTGGGTTTATATTAACTTATTTGCTGAATAGTGTTCATTGTTGTCTGGCTGACTTCTGCTGGCCTTGTGGTGTATTAAAATTATTATTTTTTTGTCTTAAACTACTGACACTGTTTGAGTAATCAATGATAACAGGCCACAAGAACCATGTGGTTTATGGAAATGTCTTACCTTTGTTTCTTCAATCTGTTGTGCCTTTCAATCATTTGCACTACCACATTGTACTACACTACCTGCACTATGCGCATAGGTTGCTTTGTTGTTCTTTCTAAATTGTATTTATTGATATTTTCTCATTAAAAAAATAATAATTTGATATACTTAAAACTTTTGTGTATTACACTATATATATATATATTTGTCTGTACTGGTACAAGACTACATCAAGCAACCTGCTTTGGACAACAGGTTTTAGTTTCCTATTCACAGTTGATGTCAGAATAGCCTGGTTTCTGCTGACTGTGCTGCTCAGTTGAGAGAGAAACTCTAAACTTGACAGTTCACCTTTGATTCTGCTGTACATCACCACATCCCTCAACATTCAGGAACTACACATCCATCAAACATACCCCTTTGTTTCTGGGGACCCCATGTGGTTCAATGACCCCATAACATCAAAACAACTTCTCACTGGAAAAGCCCTTTTGATAATCCTGGAGAGATGTATAAGATTCATTACTTCCTGGATTAGTCTGACAAAACCCACTCAGTCTCCAACCCTGCTGTGCTCATGAGCCTGATCCTCAGCAAAAGACACCTGTCTTTGGTCTTACAGAGTAATGTCAGAGAGAAATGAGCCTAGTTGGTTCTGTAGATGGAAAGTGGTGATTATGGAGTTCAGTGTCAAATGAGGCATGTTTTAAAAAAAAAAAAAAAAAGCCTTGCTATGCCTCCCAACATGCAGAGTCGGGAGATTCAGGGATATGGCTGTTGAGTACAAGATAAGATCTGCCATCATTGCTGTTGTTGTCAAGTTTGGCACACTAAAGGTGAAATGCCCATGCGCAAAGCAGAACATGATGTTAGTATTTCAACTGAAAACTCTGCCTTGCTGTTTACAAGGCCACGGCAGCCTCTGCATTTCAGGATAACTTCATTTTACTTCACTTCTTTTCCCAACAGTAATACTGATTAGTGTTTAACACCATAAAAAGGATTCAAAGGATTGAATGTGTTGCTTTTGAAAAGGTATCACATTTGTACAGTACATATGTAATCTCAAGAAGGATTGTTATTTTCAGAAGTAAGAAGAAGTTAAGGGTAATCCACACTGGATTGCTTGGGTTCATCATGTCCCTCTGTTGTGTTTTTTTTCACAAACTCTCTGATAAGGCTGCACTTTCTGAGCCTTCTCATGTCCTGCCCTCATTTGTGCACCCTCTCACTTGTACAGCATAATCCCTACATGTCAACAGGGTTAGGCTGCCTGCTCGTGTATCCATTTAACCACCAGTCACCAGCTGAATAACAGTGACTCATCCCCAGCCTACCTCCCGCGCTCTTTCCCCCGCGGCCAAAGCCAGACTGATCAGGCTAAATCCAGGACTCATCAGCTGAATGCCCCAGGTTCATCTCCGGGGATGAAAATATACATTGCAGTTAGTGGCTTATGGGTTAGTGTATGCGGATCACGCACATAAACGCTCGTGGCTGACTGTGTGCACATATGGTGGTGCTCAGGATGGTAAATGAGCCAGAGAACAAACTGACCGACTTCAGTGTTGCTGTCCTCTTTTGGTGCCTGTGTCCTGAGCTCAACTAGGAGCTCTCAGTCAATAATTCAGGAGCAACCGTGGTGACTTTGTAGGTAAAGAACATAAGTAAAGTCAGTGCACTCATCTGTTTTTATTCTCTGCCTCGTTAGATAACATGGAAATCCTCTTTATGAGCAAACGTGAGGGTTTTGGGTCACTTCTATCTTAGATCACACCAAACATGCATAAGATATTTTGTGCAACCAAGTTTCAAGGAAATGAGCAACAAAAAACATTTCAAGATCCCTAAGTCAGCCATCTTTGAACCAGGCTGTTCAAACATTTGTATTTCGTTGTAAAGATCTGCATTTTTGCTGTTGTTGTTGATGTTGTCCAGTTTGGCACAGTGAAGGTGTAATGGGCATGCACAAAGCGAAACATGATGTCAGTTTTTCCACTGAAAACTCCTTCTTGCCATTTACAAGGCAACAGCAGCCAAAGCATTTCAGAAAGCATACACTCCAGAGGCCATATCCAAAACTTTCAAAACTTGGGCAGACTGAAATGCAGCTTCTGTGCAAACGAGAAGCCAAAATGCAATAATACCTTTGTGATTCATTCTTAAACTATTACAGAGTAAATGGCCCCTGAGTTCTGAGTACATTCCTATCATCCACTGTGTTGGACATAACAGTACTGCTACAATACTACGACAACACAGTCTGTTACATTCACCGTGAAGTAACGTTGATGGACTTATCCCGTCCAGTGCTTACAGAGCTGATTACTTTTTTACTGCTTATTTTCATTTAAATGGCACAGAAGGGGTTTTGCTACCGGCTTGACCATTGTTTAAGTTCACTTCCCTAGAGTAGAACCTACAAAGCATACTGTGACACAGATCAGAGCAGAAGATGACATACTTGTTTCAAATTCAACATGCCATACTTTCTCCATACAACATCAGTAGAGAGTCTGTAGAGAGTCTGTTGTGTGCTTAGAATACAACCAGCCAGGATTGAAGAACAACCACAGCAGAATGGACAGATGATAATGAAAGAGGAAATGGAACCAAACCAGCTAAATGTGACATCCTCTGAGGCATTTCCCTGTTTAGCCTGTTGGTTGACCTGTTTGGAGCTAAGACAGGCAATAGAGAGTGAAAGGAAGGGAACAAATCAAGGGAGACCAATGAAAGGATAGTGAAAAGGTGCGCAACGTGCATGTCTCTAATCTGTGTGAGTGTGTGTGTGTGTGTTTCAGAGAGAGAGAGAGAGAGAGGGAGAGAGAGAAAGCTTGTCTCCTCTGCTTGCACCTCCCAAATCTCTTTGTGTCTCTAATTTGCAGTGACCCCCCCCATTGTTAGGAAGCAGATGAGCTGGATCTGAGGACACACTGATTGAATCGAGTCCAGTGACTCTGTTTCCTGCTTTATTCCCCTGGCTGTCTCCCTTCATTCTCATCCCAGTGCAGTGTTAAAGCTCAGCTGCCAGGTGGGTAGTACAAAGAGCCTAGAGCAAAGAAAGTGGGTAGGGGGGTGGGTGATCTAAACATTTATCCATCCTATCTGTCCCATGTCCCATCCACTATCACTCTCTTTTTTATTAAATCATTCTCCAGCTGCAATGGCATTTGCACATTGGTATCTCCCTGCCCACAGATCAAGTGTAACCAATACACACTGGTGTAGTTACACGTAGCAACCAGATAAAAATTGTACACCGTTCATTTCTCCTGTCTTTCTCATTACATCGTCACTTTACTATTGACTTTGAATGCTACATGTAAGGATGAAAATGGTGAATCTGAGCTGTCCTTGAATCTCTTGTGCACATCTCAGTCTGTCAACAGGTTTAGACTTTGAGAGGGAATAAGAGACAGTCACACACCTTTAGTCCAACCTGAGACAGAAGTCAAGGACAATGACTGAAATTATAGGGAAAGGACCGGTAATCACTTTGTTACTTTGGTTCCATAGACCACAATATAAGATGTTACTAATAAGTGGAAACTGTTGCTAGCTTGATGAGACTAATAAATGCATGGGAAAAAACATATTTCTGCAATAAGCTTTGAATAAGTTGAGACAGGCTCAAAGTTATACTCAAATCAGATGGTGGCTCAGTTTATTGAAGAACTGCTATCTTGAAAAATGTGCTCCATACCTGGCTGCCCAGAAATGATGGCTGCGAACTGCTCAGGACTTGTAAGGTACTAAAGTTGATATCTTCTCCTGTGGGTATTCTTGAAATAAATGTGTTCTTCTGTTACAACATTGGAGCCTGGTTGTGCACTATTTTTGATTGTTATTTGTTGATGTATAGTGTGAGTATCAGAGTTGTGTAGGAGGGCTACATGGGGGGCATAGCACAACTATTTTATTTCTCAAGATAGAACAGCAAGGATATGTGAATGGTGCATGAAACAGGAGTTTTCTGCAACACTTCATGAAACACAAGAGAAACAAACAAACTTGATTGCTCAAAGTAAACACTGTCTGTCACTCCACTTCTGCTCAGAGACAAAATTGAGAGGGAGGGCATAAGTGGATAAGCAAAGATTAGAAGCTGTTTCTAAAGAAATAGGTCAGAGAAGCTGGATAAGACTCCTCTACTAGTACCTGTCATCACTTCTGATTGGTCCTTCAAACTGACAGGGTCTCTGCTGCAAATGTTTAAGTTGAAATGAGAGCAAAGGATGACGTAGGGAGCACTATGTCAACACTGCACAAGAGGCGTAAAGTAGGACCCTGGGTCTTAGACATTGCATTTGAGGTATTTAGTAATCCAATTACCCAGTCAAGAACATACACTACTCAAGGCAACAACAAGCGTGGACTTTCATTAATGTGTGTTTATATACATTCACCCACCACTTCACAAGCTGTAGGAGTGATCAATAATGGCCTACATGCTCTGTCTGTTGCTTTACATGCATACATTATCCAGGCTCAGAGGCACAGGAAATAAGACAACAGAACATTTCCTAAGTCCTGTATTTAAATACAGCACTTCCGTCAGTATTTGAACGTGTGATTTTATACATATCTTTGACCCCTTAAAATATGAAGCAAAGGGGGAAAACAAATCTATAAAATCTATAAATCTGGACGTGCCCCCCCTGCAGAAATCCAGCTTGGCCACCCCAGTCAGAAAACTCTGGCTCCTTGGCACACCCTTATCCTGAGTTAGATATGCACACATCAAGTTATTAGTAATAAGCCAAACAGCTCCTGTCATGCTTTCTCACTGTTTCTTTCATTCACAAAACCTAATGTGGTGGAAGCCAATTGGCCAGGAGCACTCGAAACAAAAAGACAGCATGCTCTTGGTGCACAGTTAGCACACGCTCTACCTCTCTCTTTTGCTTCATTGCTTTATCTGGAAACCCTGACTCAGATTTGTTCCCCTCCCCTGTTTGTCTGCACATAAAGCAGCTGAAAAACTTCTTTGCTTAAGAGAGCTCAGCATGGAAGGAACACTGACTCCCATTGTGTGAGTTGTGTGTGAAGTGAATTAGTTTATGCTGATTTGAACTTTGCCATCAGGAACTGCACAGTGGTTAGCAATGTTGCCTTACACCAAAGTTGTTGGTTTGTTTCTCTGGCCTGGCAGGAGCCTGTGTGTGTAGAGTTTAGAGTCTCCCAATGCCTTTGTGTGAGTTCTCGCCTGGTTCTCCAGCTCCCTCTCACAATCTAAAAACAACTTGTTCTGGACTTTAAAATCTCCTTTACCCATTGCTTGGAGGAAAGAGGAAAAGCCACTTAAAATATCCAACTCAATGCTTTAACTAAGAGGAGGACTGACAGATTTATCAGAGCCTTCTTGAGGTGAGACACATTTGAAATCAGCTCTCATCATGTGTGACCCTCATCAGCTATCTATCTGTTTTTCTTGTGCAGATCTTTGTGGCACAGAGAGAAAATGAGGAGAAAACATCTGCCATCAGTAATCAACATCAATAAATCATGATTCGCAGTGATCCAGTGACTCTCCATGGACTCTGTCAATGGATGTAGGGAACTGGGTGAACGAGATTTAAGTTTGGTGTGAAATGCAACACTGCCATCTGTGGTTAGGTCTGAAGTTCGCAGGTGACTGAGTGATTACATCATCATGTTGAGGGCACTGAAGTTTTTCAAGGTGTTTGCTGCAGACAAAGAGAAAAAGAGAGTAGCGTAGGTTGGAGAGTAATGCATAGTCCACTTTTTTAATCAGATGTTAGAATTTACAGTTCACTGAGCATCACAGGAAGTTTTGTAAACTCTGCCGAAGATAATGTAAAGTGAAGCTTTTCGTGGTATAATAATTATTTTCATTCTAAACTATATCTCTCAACTTCACAAAGTGTAACTGGATTTTGTTGTTATTTGGGATCAAACCTGGTTATGTGATGTTGGAAACAGAAATTAGGGCTTTTCAGGGAATCTTGTAAAGGTCTCACTTCCAAGATATAAATCTGATCACAACTGGAATCGGATCATTTTATCATTTAAAGTTATTTCTAATGCTAATTCTGAACGCCTCTTTTAGAGCAATACTACCCATGAAGACACCAAACCAGCGGACAAAATTTAGCAGTGAGAAGGGACGTCTTATTTCTCTGTTGACAAACACTTCTTGGATTAATTTTGTAGGAATGGTGGATACTGGGGCTGGACTAGCAAAAAGCAGAAGAGACGAAGAAAGCTGGACAGGAGAGCTTAGGCAAGCTGACGTACCAGTTAAGCTGATAGTGTTAAGGCTGTGCTATGCTTCAAAATCAGGCTTTAATATTCATTTCAACCCACATGCAGCAGTTACTGCAGTGATCTATTCAAACCTGAGAGTCTATCAATAAAATCAAGAGCTGTTGTGTTATCTGCTTGTTGAGGTTGAAGTTGGTTGATGATTACTGGTAGGACATAAGGAGATCCTGCTACCAAAACCAGCATACCAGCATAGACCTATGTTGTGTTTTGATGCTGGTAACACCAACATGGAGTAGCATTAGACCAGCATAAAACCAGTTTTGACCAGCTTAAAACAAGTATTGACCAGCATTGAACCACGATGACCAGCATAAAACCGGTACTGTCCGCAAAAAAAACAGCATTGAACAGCATAAAACCTGCATAAAAACAGCATAACACCAGAATTGACCAGCATTGACTAGCATAAAACCAGCATTGACCAGCATCAAACCAGCATTGACTGGCATAAAACCAGCATTGACCAGCATCAAACCAGCACTGACCAGGATAGAACCAGCATTTCCCAGCATTTAACCAGCATTGACCAGCATAAAACCAGCATTTCCCAGCATTTAACCAGCATTGACCAGCATAAAACAAGCATTGACCAGCCTAAAACCAGTACTGACCAGCATTTAACCAGCACTGACCAGCATTAAACCAGTACTGACCAGCATTGAACCAGCACTGACCAGCATTAAACCAGCATGATTTCTATGCTGGTTTTTGTAGCAGGTGAGGTCTCAGAGCATTGGGCTGTGAGTGCTTTCTACTAAAATACAGTCAAACTGAGTTCACAAAGTCTGCTTGTTGTCAGGTTTCAAACAGTAGTGTTATGTATCAGTGATTCATATATTACTTACCTTGTCACTTTGTATCTGGTAGAAAGTTTTGCTTGAAGGAAAGTAGTTTTGAAAAGACCCAATCACCGTTCATATACGTTAATCCCGTGATGTGGTTTCACGGAACAACCAGGCATTTTCCGACGATTTCAAGCCGCTTACTTGTTTCATTCAAACTTGAAAACCCAAAAAAGTGTACACTGTCAAAGGGTCTGACAGTGCTCGATTTCTGAAGACAGGCACAAGATAGATAAGCCACAGGATGGCAGTAAAGCAGAACTGGTGCCGCAACACCCCCCCTACCACAGAAGAAGAAGCGCTAATAGCAGCAGCACAGGGGCCGGTGGACGGTGACCAGTTCTCTCAGGATTTTTCACTTTAAGTTATCAAAACGTCGTACGCAATGAGGTGATTTAAGAATTCAAACCATTTTATTCCATAATTTCCTGCATTATGAAGCCTTTATTTGATTGTAGTGGTTAGGTTTTGTGTTAGCAGTGTAGCTCGGGTGCCCTGTATAGACGGTGTAACTAGCACGAAGCTAACTGAGGCTAACAGCAGTTATTGTTGCAGGTCATTGGTTCGTTCATAGAATAAAATTCCTCATAACATTTTTGCTGAGAGTCATATAGGTATATAGAAAGTCTACATATCAGTGGTCTGTTATCGTTTAAGGAGAGGGGCACCGTGGACTGACATCAGTGATGAATGAATGGATGAAGTGATGTGTTTGTGAACGGGCTAGGTTAGCAGTGTAGCATTGATGGTTCATTCAGGCTTTAATAAGAAGGTTGTTTGTGATGTGGGGTAATTCTGTGTTTGTCTACAGAGGAGATCGCGGCAGGGGCCGGGGAGGCCGCTTTGGGTCCCGGGGAGGACTGGTGCAGGGGTAAGATGATGCTGTGTATCTGAGGCAAAATGATCACAATACTCCTCTGCTCCATATGTCCAACTATCCATTGATCTGCCTGTTTTTATCACCACAATAATGCTAAAATGAGCACAAATTGACTTTTTTTCACAAGTGTTGATACTAGATAGATTTTCTTTCAAATTGGTATCACAATCAAAGAAATAGTGATGACACTTTTTTTTTCTTCTCATTCCTGTTGTAGGTATCGTCCCTTTGTCCCTCACATCCCATTTGACTTCTATGTGGTGAGTTCAAGAAACATCAAAACGGCAGCTAGCTGATGTCGTAGCTGAGGTGGACATTAACAGTGCTAAAAAGCAATATGTTCCAGTATTCAACCACGAGCAGCATCAGTTGTTAAGTTAGCTCATGTAACTAACCAGAAGTTTTGTCCAAATTTCAGGAATATTGCACATTTCCTGAAGGTGTCGAAGACAAATTATTTTACTTTCTCATGATTAACTCTAAACCTAAACCTTAATGCTCAAACAAAAACAATTGTTTTACCTCATTGACACGAGTTCTTTCATAGAGCTGTACATTATGAGGATCATTAGACAACATTCTCATGTTCAGACTGCTACATAAGTCCTCCAGCTTGATACTAACTTGTACTGATTTTGACTTTTGTTCATGACAGTGTGAGATGGCATTCCCCAGAGTGAAGCCTGCGCCTGATGAGTCTGCTTTCAGCGAGTGTCTACTTAAGAGAAACCAGGACCTGAGCCCCACACCTGCAGAGCAGGTCAGTCCACAAACACACAAAGACTGGATAATAATCAGAGTCACGCTTTCATTTACATTGATTGACTAAAGCTCAGTGTGTCCTCTCCCTGTTCATTTAGTCCTCCATCTTGTCCCTGGTCACAAAGATCAATAACGTCATCGACAACCTAATTGTCGCTCCAGGAAACTTTGAAGTGGTGAGGCATCATTTTTACTTTGCTCGCTGTCACAAAGGACAATATTGTTGTGCAGGTTGCTTTTTGTAGTTTAAAGTTAGCGACATGATCAGCAAAAACATAATGGGCATCATTGTGTCTATAGGGGGCACCAAAATCAACACAAATGGCAAGTTTCTTGCAGCAGCTTTAACTATCAGAACATTCATGTCAGTTACATTTTAATTTTGTCAATTCACAGCAAATTGAGGAGGTGCGTCAGGTGGGTTCCTACAAGAAGGGCACCATGACAACAGGACACAACGTTGCTGACCTGGTTGTGATTCTGAAGATCCTTCCCACATGTGAGTGATATATCAGGTTGTGTTCACGGGCCATAAAATATTATTTCTTGCTTTTCTAGTGTGTATTTGAATATCATGATCTTATCTGTTTACATGCTGAATTCATGTGAATACTATACTTCATTCAAGTGTTCAATCATGAGTATCCAAAAGCACAAGGTGGCTTGCATTATCCAAGCAAATTAGTATGCTTACAAGTACCGCTAGGAAATTCGCAAAGTTCATTCATGATTGAAAGTAATTAATCGAGACCATGAGGTTTCAACAAAAACTTCAATTTAAATTGATAGCCTTGGCTCTAGCCTTATAAAGCAATTAATTACAATTGAGATTCCTGTGATCCACGCTGCTTTTTTATGTAGAAGGGGCACACGCAAGTATCCTGATCCCTCCTCTCTGGTTCCTGTTTACAAGACTGACTAAGCATGATTCAGCCGTAAAGGCATAGACTTTGCCAGCTTTCAAACATCACATTGATTGAATCAGGCTAGGAGGGCATTAGCTCATATTATTTAAACCACATACAAGGAATAGGGCCCAGGTAGCTGAATACAGAGACAGAATTTGTCTCAGTCTGTTCTTTGCTCAAATGTCACTTGAAGACATTGTGCTGATGGACCATGTCTGCACAAATGATTCTGAAGCTAAAGATCAAAATTTTTAACTTTTGTAAATAAGTCAGGAAAGGGAGCGGCACATTAGACAGTTTGCAGATTTGCTTTTTTATACCAAATATAAATTTAAATTGCACTTTCAAGAAATTCACAAGAGCTAACAAGGAGCTTGCTACACAGTAGAATTCATAATGAAGGTTGTTTTTGCTGTTGTCACTACAGATCTGAGTGATTCAGCCCGAAAGAACAGGAGTGAGACACATATTATGAAGCTCTCACTATATGTGAACAAAGAGCAATAAAAAATTAAGAACTACAGCCATACAAGAATTGGGGTTTATTACATCAGCCAGCCCAAAGAGAAACATCCAAAGTTGGTGATTTAGTGGAGTGAGCTCTTTTCAGTGGTGATGGTCATACCTGATCTAAATAACACTTCTTATGAATAAGGTTAGAGGATCAATAAAAAAAATCAGAGCCTGTAATAATTGTTCTCTGAAGAGTATGTTAATTGTTTTCCTCTGTTGCAGTGGAGGCAGTCGCTGCTCTGGGCAACAAAGTGGTGGAGACGCTTCGCACACAGGATCCCACTGAAGGTAATGAGCCTCATGGACGATCAAAAAAAGCCCAACACAAAACCTGCACGGTACCACAATGAAAAAATAATAGGACACATTCGTAAAAATGCAGCCACAACAAAGGTGCTGGGAGGACTATCAGGCAAGTGTAACGTGGCTCTTCATTTTATTGATAGACTCTCAGGTTTGAACAGATCACTGCCATATAACTGCTGTATGTGGATTGGAATGAACATTATCACAAACAGAATTTCAGTTTATTGGGATATAAATTAAATTTCTGTAAATGACTATGTTTACATGAAGCACGTTAATAAATATTCACTTGATATTTGAGAATGTTTGCGTTTGTGCTGTTTTCAGTTCTCTCTATGTTGACCAATGAGACGGGCTTTGAGATCAGTTCAGCTGATGCTACAGTCAAGATACTCATCACCACAGTACCCCCCAACCTGCGCAAGCTCGACCCTGAACTACACTGTAAGAGCTTACACATGCATATGCATTTTGCCGCACATAATTGACAAATCAACCTTTTTATTCATTTAATTAATTATTTTCACTAAACCTGATTGTGAACGTCATTGAACCAAAAGGCTGGAAAACCTGCTCTTCGAATAAAGTCAAAGTCAGCAGAAGACCTGAGAGGCTTCAGTCTGCTTGCTACACATTTTGAAGCATGAGCATATTACATCATAATATTTTTATTAAATGTGTTGCATTACTTGCTGATCTACATTAAGTCTCACCTCTGCTCTGTGTCTGTAAGTCAGTCTGTGAAAAAGAAATCAGTGGGTTGATTTTTTTTTTTTATATCAAACTAGCATATTTGTTGTTGATAAAACCTTGTGTTTTTTCAGTGGACATTAAGGTTCTGCAGAGCGCCCTCGCTGCCATCCGTCACGCCCGCTGGTTCGAGGAAAATGCCTCTCAGTCAACGTTAGTCCTTTTCTCTCTGCTTTCTACTCTTTGGTGTCAAAGTAGAGACTGTTTCAGTTAACCACACTTGCCTGAATTTTTCCGTACTGTTCAGTGTCAAAGTGTTGATCCGTCTGCTGAAGGACCTGAGGCTGCGTTTCCCTGGATTTGAACCTCTCACTCCCTGGATCCTGGACTTGCTGGTGAGACCACAAGTCTGCGTCTTCTCTCACACCTTGCTGAGCATTTATCCTGAGCTGTAAAGGGTTAAATATGATCATGATGTGTTTCAGGGTCATTTCGCAGTGATGAACAACCCGTCCAGGCAGCCTCTTTCCCTGAACGTGGCGTACAGGCGCTGTCTGCAGATGCTGGCTGCAGGCCTCTTCCTGCCTGGTTCTGTGGGGATCACCGACCCCTGTGAGAGCGGGAACTTCAGGGTGCACACGGTCATGACTCTGGAGCAGCAGGTCAGTGTAATCCTAACACCTTCACTGCAGGATGAAAAAGTAGATGAAGAAACAAACACACCTGATGCTTTAACCCCTGTTTTCCTGCTGTTCCAGGACATGGTGTGTTTCACAGCTCAGACTCTGGTCAGAGTTTTATCTCATGGAGGCTACAGGAAGATTCTTGGCCTGGAGGGAGATGCCAGCTGTAAGATGATTACATTCTCGATAAACGCCTTAATTTATTCATTGACTTTTTTTCAGTTATTTAAAGTGTCTTTCACCAGGTACACCTTTGATAATAAACATTTCCTTCTGTAGAGAGTCCTTGCCTTTACAGCTCGATGCCTCCTCCTTCAACACATTCAATATGCTCAAGAATGGCCCTGCACTAAAAGTTTGAGTCAGATTTGGGGCCTAATACATCACTGAGGTGACAGGGGTGCATTATTCAATCTGAGCACATCTTAACCAAACATCAACCTTTGGTCTCAAAATATGAGACAATGTGGAAGTGCTCAGATCTGCTCTCTGTGTGGTTATGGTCGTCTTCATTGCAATTGCAGTACATTAGTCAGCAAGAATAAAACTGAATGCAGTTGTATTTTGCTGAAACAGCAAAAAAAAAAACCGTCACAACAGGTTTCAGGGGCCATTGATGACTGTGGACGAGTTGAGGCACGCTGTCGAGGTAGTAAAACATCGATTTAGTAGTTATCAGAGGGAATCCTCATTCCTGTGACTCAGTCTTAGGAATGAAATGTTGAGAGAGGAGGGAGCTCAAAGCAAAGGCTGACCAAATACAGATCTGGTGGGAGTACAGCATCAAAGTCTGAAACTATATCAGTGATGTGCAGAGTGAAAGGAGGAATATGTTCAGGGTTTAAATCATCAAACAACCATTAAGGTGTTGGTGTTGGATAATCTGAAGTCAAGAAGATAGATATTTTTAGTCATTTTATGCCTTCACATTTGTAGATTTTAATCAGATTGAATTTCCTGATGGGCTCTAATAGCATTTTGAAACCTAAAACTATGTCTCTATGCGTTTGTCATTAGATTTGGCGACTGAGATGTCCACGTGGGATGGCGTGATCGTCACACCGTCAGAAAAAGCCTACGAGAAACCTCCAGAGAGAAAGGAGGAGGAAGATGAGGCTCTAGAGGAGGGTGGGGATGAAGGGGACGAAAGTATGGAGACCCAGGAGTGATGAAGACCAGTTCAGGTAAAGCAAAAAAAAAAAACCTTCATTATGCTCACAGAACGGTGTCAGGTGCACACAAAAACCCTGCTTTTTTTGCATTTTGGCTTTTTGTGGTTGTTTAAGGATCTGTACTCAGGAACAAGGGTAGAAGAAGTAATACAACCCTGTCCTTCATTCAGACTCAAGTCTCGTGATTGAGCCTTAAAATCAGGATTATTGTCCTTATTCCATATTAGGAAGACTAGATTCAGGCAGGATTACAGATACATACAGGAATGTAATATGTATGTTTTTTAATGATGTTACTAATTTTCACTGTAGGGATTCAGCATTTTAAAGTATGGAGTTATTTCCAAGTACCTCTGAGGTTTGCTATTTAAGAATAAAAAGCCTCTAAATGACTTAGGTATCAAACTTAAGATGTTTCATTTCCAGCCACTTTGAGAAATTTTGATGTTTTGATTTCTTAGAGTGTAAATGTAGATCAGGATGATTGAATCTAGAAGTAAAAAAAAAAAAAAATGTAAGGGATTGTCTGATCTGAGAAGTTTAAACCCTCCATGGATGGCGGCCCACCTGTAGGTGTTTTGACTTCAGTTTGAACACAAAGCATTTTAGATTCTGTGAGGTGTTTCAGATCTGAATATTACATTATCGTCAATGTATGGCCTTCGATGTTCCAGTTTTAATCCCACTCTTCCTCTTCTCTTCCTCCTCAGTGACTGTTGTAACCTTATTTAAGGAGCCGGGCCGTGGTGTGTCAACCAGCAGAAGAAGAACAGCTCTCGAATGTGACCACAGAAAGGATCAGCCTCAGTTTTTCTCAGTTTTTATTTTGTTTTTACGTCTTTATAACAGTACCATCCTTATTAAATCTTTTTTTAAGTTAGCCTGAGTCTTTATTTGTGCTAAGGATCAATCAGCCACACATCCTCTTTTCAGGCAGCAGTGCACCTCAGAGACAGAAAACAAACCCAGAAACATGGTGCACTCAAACACACTGGAGGTGTCTAATAACAGGTGACGAGTTTGAAGAAGTCAAAGAAATCCACTTGTTTATTAAATGTTTTCTGACGTCAGGCTGAGTTAGCAGGCACACACTAACGGCAATAAAGATATGTAATATTCTAGGTCATAAAGTTTGTATCTTCTCTGATCATAATATCTCATTTATACAGCAACATTCAAAATTAATTCTCATTTATTAAGCAGATTATAGCCATCAGTGAGTGATGCAGTGATGCTAATGTGGAGAGTTTGGAGGTGAGTCTCAGTAAGTGCATTTTTGTCTCCCAGAAGTTCAACAGTTCAGTAACTCAAAGAGTAAAATGTAACAGGAAAAATGTTGGAAACACAAACTCACTGGGTAAAACGAGTTAAACATGCAACTGAGCAAAGAACTTTGATAACAAATATAAGACTTTTCTTTTTTTAAAGGGTTAGGCTAATTTGGCTAATTTATGACTTGTACCAGTCAGGAGTGAGTGGAGATTCTTGACTCTTTGCACTACAAATCTATCAGGGAACCAGTACAGAAGCCAAGTTGACTCATGAATCTTCAACTAGATGAGCTGATTAGTGTCCCGCAGCCAGAGGAACATTTGTGTCACATCTACATGTGATGTCACAAGATGTGAGAGCATGCTTTAACGAGGACGCTGGAACTTTCCACTAGCCTCCCTGAGGTGTCATAAGTCTAACTCAACTAAAAGGTGAAGCCAGTGTGAGATGTTTTACATCTTTAGAAGAGCAGTTACTTGATTTTATGACATAACACTTTTTTTGATTATGTCAATATGCAGCAGGGTAAATATGGCTACTGTAACTTACACTTTGCCTGATTAACCACAACATCATCATTAACCCCTTCGGTGAAGCAACACCATCCTTCTCTTGGTCAAATCACTTATGGAGCCCAAACAGAGCGTTAAAGCCTAATCCATCCCATGATTGGTTCACTGACAATTAATCGTCTTGTAAACTAATAAGAATGATTACCTTGGATGCTCCCCATCAATCGCTGGTCTTGTTTTAGATTTGACATCAGTTGTAATATCAGTCTGAGAAATGGAGAATACATGTTTATCAATGAGGCTGCCACTGGCATCCAGTTTGTCTCCTCTCACCTTCTGATGTTTGTGTGTGAAGTCTTTCTCTTTTTCTAATAGTAATTGTTGCATGATGTCACTTTAAGTCGGTAAACTGTGTGTGTAGAGCTGCTCAACAATGACATAAAGGTTATGTAGTATGACACTAGACAACAGGGGCGCATCTGTACTTGGTGAATGTGAACACCAACAGGGCAATTTGTTGAGTTTGTATGTTCAACATTCTTCCTGGTCAGGAGAGACTGATAACTCAGATCAGCAGTTTTATGGTCTTTTTTTTCTGATCCTCATCAATAGAACAGTCACTGTTCAGGGGCTTTAGAGTCAAAAATGTAACCAGGAACCATCCTGCTTCAAATATCAGAGTGAGATCAGAGTCCTCTTCCTGAGTCCATGTTCATGGTTTGAGTTTGAGCCAGGGGTGAACCATGGTGAGGATGCCGAGGATGGAGGAGCTGAGTCCGCAGAACCCCACAAACCCAGAGCCTGTGGGGTAAATCCCGAGCCGGTCCAGAGGGATGAAGATGTCACAGCTGTTCTTCAGCAGGTCCAGCAGCAGCGGAGGGTTGTTGTACAGCACTGTCACCAGCAGGTGGAGCTGCCTGCGAAGCCCTGCCAACATGACAGGCTGAGGAGCAGTGAGGGCGAGGGGTGAGGAGGAGGAGGGGGAGGACAGGTGGTCAGCGGGCAGGGAGTCGGTGCTACAGTGAGGAGAGGGGGGGCGTTTGGAGGCTCTGTGTCGCTCCTCACAGTCGATCAGGAGGCGCAGCTCGTACAGGTCTCGAGTCAGGTTCAGGATCAGAGCGAAGAGGTAATACCTGCACAGGTCAAAAACATCTTTTAAAAACAAAAGCTTGCTTCATTCATTTTAGCCACACAGAGATAAAAACATGGTCAGAAACACTGGTTTAGAGCATAAAAACATTTACTGAAAACATTTTTTAAAATCTGGTATCCTGACACAATTTGGGTCAAAGTATGTTGCAGCAGACCACATTGTGATAAAAATGTAATTTGTAATTAACCGCACCCAGCCCAAGTTAGCAATAGTGGGAATTCAGAATCACAAGCCCTCAGCGCGGTTTCTGGTTTTTGAGGTGTTACAGGTCAACATATCACAAACTTCTCACCTGAAGGATCTCTGACTCCACTTCTTCTGGTCTAGCTCGGAGATGATTCCTGTTTTTCCTGCCCACAGGATGTTATCACAGGCGAAGTACATGGCTCTGTTGAGGTGGCTGATGGTCAGGCAGAGTCTCAGCACACTGTCAGACAGGTGGATCGCTCTCTTAGCCGACTCCAGTGCCTCCACAGAGTTCCCAAGACGCAGCACTGTGAGACACAAACACACAGAAGTGACAGCCCTCTAGCTCTGAGGGTCAGAACAAGATCTCAAACTTTGTGCTTCACTTACATTTTCTGGTCAGGCTCATGTGTGCCTCCAGCTGAGTAATGGTTTTATGGAGCTCAGCTGCTGCTCCACCTTTCTGCAGAGTGTATCCCAGCAGAGTACAGGCATACTGAGCAGCCCTGTGAGAGAGGAGATTAAACATAACACTGACCATTAGAATGAAATGCATAAAAAATGTCAAAGATACAAGAAATCATTTAAGGAGCCAGAGAATCTTTTGAGGCAGCACAACATAGCTCTATAGTGGAAATCACTGCATGGTCACAAAATCACTTGTAAAAAAAACCTGTCTGTAAACACATTTTGTCAATCATAGACGCTTTAACCTCAGCTTCAAAGAGGAAGAGCGAGCCCCAAGCATGTTATCAGCTTTAAGGCCAGAAATCTTGATCATGTAGGGATGCAAATGTGTCCATTACATGTGTAGCTCACCCATCTGTGAAGGGTCCATTATTGCGATGCATCTTCCAGGGGAAAACTTACATTTTTCAGCGAGATGATGCCAAACCACATTCTGAACATAATAGTCGAAAGAGTTTGTGTGCTAAACCAGTCAGCTTGCAATCCTGAGGTGTCAACCCCAGAAACATTTGGGTCATCATGAAACCAAAAATATGTCAAAAGGGACCACAAACTGTTGTTCTGTGTAAATCCTATATGAGCTGGAGTGGGATAACATTTAACTTTTTTAACTCTAGAAGTCTATCTGCAGGGTTCACAAACATAAGCAGAGTGTTTGTTGAAAAAAGAGATGATGCAATACAACGGTAAACATGTCCCTAAATTGATCCATGTCAGTTAACTTTTTTAAGTCACTGTTTGTGTTGCCTTTGCACTATTCTCAATTAAATGCAGAAATATGATGCTTTAAATGCAGTTCTGTCCAATCAGGATTTGTCTTTTCACTTCTCACATCCAACCAATTTCAAGCACAGCCTTCTCACCAGCCTCCTCTATGCTGGCTTACTGTCATGCTCTTGTATCAGACTATCCTAAGAAGTCTATAAAGACTCTTCAGTTGGTTTGAAATGCTGCAGCTTGAATTCTGATGATTCTGACTGATGAGGAGAAAGCACGTCTCACCAGCTTTATCTTCTCTTCACTGGCAACCTATAAATTCTTAAGTCCCCTCTGGGTCCTCGCTTTAGACCTGCTGATGTGGACCTGCCAGACTCCAGCTGCTACAGCTGTTACCGTACTGTCTCAATCATCACCACAATGCTTAGTTTCAGACTCTGTCTCTCTACCCCAAGTTGGCAGATGTCTGTCTAACACGTGCCTGGTTCTGCTTGAGGTTTCTGCCTGGTAAAGGAAGTTTATTCTTACCAATAAAACCTGCTAAATGCTACTCATGCTGGGTTATATAGGTAACATGAGATCATATGTTGGGTCTCTGTTAATAACATAACAGCAGATCCAGAGCTGTGAGTGTCTTTGGAAAGCATTTAGAGGCACCGCACTGCCTTCATAAGGACTGAGTGAGAACCTGTTACTACAATACAAAATGTGCACAAAATTTCAGCTTCATGTAAAAAACGATATTACTAAATATGAAACAAAACATCTTCAAAAGCTTAAACCAATCCTAACTATGAAATAGGGGCGCTTTAGAGATAATATCTAATCTAAAAACAAAGAAAAACAGTATTGAGGACAAACTGATGTACTTAGGACACCGCTCCGCGTGCTGTTTACCTGTCAGGTAACAATGGACTGACTCAAAAACAGAAAAGTTATCTTCTTCTTTTATCAGACAAAAGCTAAATCAGCCAATGACAAAGATAGTGTTTTCTCAATGGCTTGGAAAGTTAAAGTTGATGAAGGTGTGTACCTGATAACTCTCTCCTTGGCCTGACTCTGAGAGTTGAACCGAACCCAGGAGTCCATCCCCATTTCTTCTTCTTGGCCTGGAAATGAAGTTAGCAGCTGCTCGCTAGTTGACCAAACTAGTCCCCACAATGTTACCTGCTCTTTTCAGTCTCTCCTGACAGCTAATTAAGGCGAAACAAAGTGCTTCTGTGATTCACAAACCAGTAGATTGAAGTCAGTAACGCTAACAGAAGAGCTCAAATTCTGTGCTCGACGTCAATAACAGTGACATACGGATGGTGCCTGCTCTTCCTCTTTGACTAAACAGGCAGTTGGTGAACGACTGAATGCTACATGTCCGCCACCTAGTGGTGTGGAGTGCGAATCAGACCATTAAACAAGGTCATACTTCAACAACCTGTAACACACTTTGCTTCATACCAGTGAAATGTTTTAAAACAGTAACCCAAGAAACACAGTTTAAAACACATATTTCATCATCTGTTTTTCAATTGGAGCAATGGAAACACACAGCAGGTTCATTTAAATTCCACGGCTGGAGCCCATCCCAGCTTACTTAGGGCACACAATTGGTGTTGTTTTTGAGTCATGAGCTATTTTTTTGTCCAGCCAATTGCACAAGGGAAGGATTAAATAGATTACATTTGCATTCAGCTTCAAAAGATAAATGTGAAGGCGGATAATTGGGCGGACTTGAATTCATCTTTAGAAAAAAATAGTTCACTATGATGTCTACTGTCTTTAAAATATACCACAATACTTTGCAGATTAAGGGACCCTTTTTTCTAATTTATCATTCACAAAAGCACTCAGGTTTGATCTTGATTTTGGTTCATCCAAGGTTTGTCACTCTGTTTGGACACTATGTTGGGTGTCTAAATTCAAAAAGCCCATAAAGAGGACCACCTACCCAGCCTCTTGGAGAGAATAGATGCTTAAGGACAGCAAAGTGGCTTCATAGCCTATTGTAGGTCATTTTGGCCTTAAAAATAACGACAATGAAAACTGGCTTTGTTAAGATTTTGTTCGTTTCACATATAAAGTCAAAATCATATGTAAAGAGGGGTAGTCCTGTATATCTGCATTTTGTCTTTAAAGGTCCATTTTCAGCGTAGCATTTTCTGTTTGAGAGCCAAGCAGTCAGAGCATGTGGTCCTGTGTGCTCAACATCTTGACAGGCTGGTGCATCAAAATTATGCCCATAGCCCAGTGCAGCACTTTAGAATAAATATTAATGATTTGTAAACAAGCAAAGAAAACCCAGGTATTTGGGGGAATTTTATAAAATCACCCCCAGACATTATTTTACCACCAAAAGGAGGACATGTCTGGGCAAAAGAGGACATTTGGTCACCCTAGGTTTAGGTCACTGAGCGTGGCCAATTGTCTGTAAATGGGTTTGAATCTGGTTAAAAATGTGATCTGCACTGCCCTCAGGTGGTCCTTTTATATCATAACAATGGAGCCTGCATCTTTGGGAAATAAAACTGGTGAACAGCAGTTTCAATTTTTGTTCATGTATAATCATTGAAACTGACCGATTTCTGATCCAGGGTGAGGAAATGCATGCCTTTGTAAGTCACCATTTCTTGGGTAGTGAAACAGAGGTCTATCATTATTTTTGAAGTTCATTTCATGCAAGCCATCCTCTCAAACCAGGTTGAGACACAAGTATTGAGCTTCATGTTGGTATGGCAAATTAAAAATGACATTCTTTTTGGAAATCATGGACACAACATTCACCCACACAGACGTTATGTTTTTTTCACAGGGTCCTAAGGTTTTGTGAATTAAGACCGTGGTTTCATTCTTGGACTTGGCATTACTCTTTTGGGCATGAAATCTGTTCTTCTTTCCTCACCAGTGAGATATCACAGACAACTCCCCTAAAATTCTGGCTTGGTTTGGAAAAAAATCTTGTGTCCCACTTGGCTTGCATACATTTATGCCATTTTTATGTTACAACTCTATTGCTGTGTTTTGGTTATATTACTTGTGTTTTTTAAGTGAACTAAAATGGAAAGGTATATTACAAATTAAAGGTTCATGTAGAACTTGTAATCAACACAACCCTACCTGATATGAATTGAGAAGAGCACTAAGTTTCAATGGAAAAGACCACAGCACCAGGACAGCCAGTTTTGGTTTATAGCAACGTTGTCTTTTATTCTAATTTCCAATAAACAGAGAATATATCAGTCCCTTATTTGTACAAAAATACCTGAACAGGATACAATGTAGATCCAGGGGCCGTGCAGACAGAATGAAGCAAAGCTCAATGGGGCAATATGAAAAATGAATATCGTTCATTTTCTCTTTTTGTCTTTCCCTGAAAAGATTCAGCTTATGATGACTTTTACCAAAATAACACCCAACAATGCTCAACACCTGTACCTGCACCATTAGTCATCACTGTTGATGGGTACATGATGTTTACCTGATATCAAGATTTAGTTCCAGTAGGATTATGTTTCACAGTTACGGCTATAACTGTACAAGAATGCAGTGAGTGGACGGATGGCAACTAAGGACTCCGTACTGTTTACAAACGAGAGGCACCTGCTGCAAGAATAGGCGTAGGTAAGAAAAAGAGTTTAAAAAACTTTGATATGCACCTTTAAACCAGAGTACATGGTCATAATGAAACGCACAAACCTTTTCAGCTACAGCATATGATTCCACGACTTGCGGTGAAAGGTGTACAAAAGCTGCTTTGAATATCCTCTAGGATGAAGCATTGGCTGCGTGTGTGCTCCTCATAAAAATAAAAAAAAAAACCACATGTATGTGTGTGTGTCTGTGTGTGAGAGAGAGAAAGAGTAAGGATAGTATTCAAACTTTTACTTTAAAAAAAAAATGTAAGTGTGTTGAATCAGACATGACAGACAGACGGACAGATAGACAGAGAGGAGATATCCAAAAGATGTGGCTTAAACATAAAGCGGCTTCAGACTTGAACATTGGCAGAGTTCAAGACTGTCAGCCTGTCAGCTTATACACACAACTGATGTTCAGAAATTTGACTTGCGTCAAAAATCCAGTTAGATTTTTTAAAAATAAAAAAACAGCTTAATTTAATACTGTATATAATGTGGTATATTCTTTATATATATATTTATATAAAAGGTCATTTTGTGGCAAACCAAAGAAAATACACTATAATGTCAATATACACAATCAAATGATGAAAAAAGAAAAAAATAAATCATTCTTCATTTTTACACGGAGTTATGAGCAAAAGCATAACGCCCCACATATAGTGATCTGTGACCTAGGTACAGTGTTAGATCTACATCCTCTCCATAGCTTCACATACTTAGAAAACAAATGATACTGTAGATTGGTATATTCATATACTAGGGCTTGTGTATTGGATTGCATTGTAACACAGTGATTAAAAATGGAGGGAGAGCGAGAGGACGATGGTTTGTCCCCACTGACTCAGCACGTGTCCCTCTCTGACAGAACATCAACAAAGGATGAGAAGCCAAAAGTCCTGTCTCCGTTAAAATCCAAAACTCACGCCACTTCACTTTCCTAAGCTCTTACTTTTTTAAATGGAAACCCTGAATGTAACAGTCTGGCCATCCGCACAAACAGATTCACCACCAGGTCATAGATTATAGGCTGGACACAGATGGGAAAGGGGGGCAGAGGGGTTCAAGCTTTATCCAGTCCCTGGAGCGAGTCTGCCTTTGCTGACTGGTAGTCTGGACTGATGGAGCACATGATTTGGTAATTGGAGGCAGCAGTGGCTTCAGGGTCAATGACAGTACTTTGAAAGAGTTTAATCAGCCTGGCAGGGAGTCTGACGGCCTCCTGCTGACCCTGTTCACCGTGATTCTGGCACAGGGTTCAGGTGAGGGTGCAGGTCAGGGCAGGTAAGGAAGCAGCTGCTTCGTAACATTTTCATTAGTCTGTCAGATGACAGCAGGAGCTGGCTGAGGAGAACCTTTCCTATTATCTATTGCTACAGCGGGGATCCAGTCATTCCACTTTTTTGCGTTATAAGCAGGGTTACCAAGGATGTTTCTCACAGTCTAACATGGAGGCACTGAAGTTAGATTATTTCAGCTTTAGTTTTGAGTCTAAGTTGATCTTGACATGCACCAAATTCTGGTGTAGAAACTTCAGCTCAATATCCTTGTCATGCCTGCTTCAGGTTTATCTCCCAAAATGTATCTTCACAACACTTAAGCATAGATATCTTCATGTTTTCTCAGAAACTGGGCCAGTTAGCCAAAACTTGAAAAGCTAATAGTTTTTCATGATATCCTGAATTTTAAAGGCAGGGTGTGTGCTGTTGTTGTTGTTGTTTTTAGGAGGGGGGGTATCTCCAAGTGTTCTTGCAAATTTAACTGACTTATCTTCACAACAGTTCTTTAAAGGGGGGAAGCTTTTATTTTTTAAGTGATATTTTGAGCTGCTCTGATTGTACAGAGGCACAACTTGAGCAGCAACCACAGACTGTATAATGATGGACGTAGTCTTTGTGATGTCACCTGTCTGTTTCTGAAGCTGAGTTTTGGAGCAACAGCTGGCGTGGCCATATTGTAAATGGGATAGGTGACAGATCGCCACACCAACAGCTACTGGACGCATCTTATTGGACAGTTACAGAAAAATTCACCCCTTGTACAGTGTGTGCTGTTACTGAAATTAGCCAGATGGGACACATTATTTGTACCAGGCTGTAAACATGTTAATTTCTGATCTGAAAACAGCTTTTTTTTGGCTTAGTGTGTATGTGACTCCCAGTACTTCTGGAGCTAGCCTCAAGCAGACACTCGAAGACCAGCAGATTTTAGCACTTCTGCATTGTCTCATATTTTCAGATCGGAGGTTGCCACTTGGTTCGAACAGAACAGAACAGTAGAGTATAACTGGGTTGCTGCAACAAGGACTATACTTTCTAAACATTGGTCCTGTCCCTTGACCCCTTGGACTAAACCAGGGCACCTGAAAACACTAAACTTTGTTTGAAAATTATTTCAAATTATATGTGCAGCTGCCAATTAGTTTTCAGATCGCTGTCACATCAATCACTGAGGTTTGAAATAAAGCCAACAAAAAGAAATATGGCATTTAGTATGCCTTGTGCAAAGCATTCTGGTCAACTGAGGCCACCGTTGGTCTACCTCTAAAAACTGGAGCGTCCACTTGGGGACAATATCTGAGAAGAAATGAGTTTTAAATGTTTGATTGTGACTGACTGACAACACAACCTGCCGTTCATTTCTGACCTGTGCCTGTTTTTCTGAAGCAAGTGGGTTTTAAGAAACACAGACATATTAGGGACATTCCTGTTGGCAATCGTGTCAAGAGTCTGATGAGATTGGTGCCTTTCTATGTTTTTAGTTTATTCGACTGAATGTATTAAATCTTGATTAAAATGAGAAGGGAACTGTAGGGTAGCCAGCAGCTATGTTTCTACGCTGAAGAAGTTATTTCACCCCTTCAAAGAGCTCATCTAACAGCTGATGAAACCACAAACAGTCATGAATGTGGTGATGATGAGCTTCAGAAGAGCTTGCACACAGATTTAACTGTGTCTTCTGTTTACAGTCTTTATGCATGGTCAAGTTAATAGCCACAGTCAAATGATTGTGGCGTCGTTTTTAGCATGAAGACATAAGATGTGTCTCCATATTCCCATTAAACTCTTCAAAAGACAGTTTTGAAATGTTTTTGACTACCAGTTGAACACACTCTAATGTCTCTCCATCCTCCTCTACTCTTGAATGGGTTACTAAATGTGCATTTTAAACAGCTTTGATTTCATACACAAGGCTCCCAATTTTCACTTAAGGCGCATGACCTCAATCAGCTGTGCGTGAATGCACAGCCAGCTGAGTTCAGATTTCAAGTCATTTGTTCATTTACACATTAAAACAAAAGAAAACATTATCAGAGTGCTTTTGTTGATTTGTCATTTTTGATGTGTGGAAAAAGTGGTCAGAATCCGAAAAACAAAACGACAGCTCCAACCCATCAATATTTAGCTAAGGTCAATGAAATGTGCAAGCAGTGAGCTAAGAACAGTCTTAGGAAAAGAAAATGACATTCAAAGAGAATTTAACCAGCAGATTTAACCCTTTCAGTTTAGAAAAGACTGTCATAGCAGAAGTCATGGGGTTGATAAACTTCTGAGGAGTCATCCTCCTCTTCCTCCTGGTCCTCACATGCTGCAGCCAGTTCATAAGCACATTCATTTTACCAGAAGCATGGTCATGTTGGTTTAAGCCACGCAGAGGTCCAAGATGTTCCCAAACCAGTCTGAAAGGCACTGCATATTCAGTCGTGGCTCTCTTTGCTCCTGTGCCACTGTGATCCAATCAGAACTCAGGGAAATTCACATGCATGCTTTTCAGAAGTGGAGGGGTCGTGGGGGGTGTCGAAGAAGGACGAACAGAGAGCAGGCAGCTTCATTTAGCTCGAAGGAACAGCTGTCGTCTGTCCACTTAGGAGTGCAAAACTAGTTCTGCATTGAATCAACATTAATAAAACAGCATTAAAATGACATCAAGTAATCAGCTCTACAAGAGAAGCTTGTTCTAGCCCTCCTGATTAACATTCCTCTGTCCTTTCAGCAAACCCTCGCCGCCACCACTGCTCTGCATATCTTTCCTTTAGCTCTGCATACCTTGCTCTTAGCTACATCTCTTTCTCTCCCTACTCTTCTCTGAGCTTCTGTGGAGGAGGAGGAGAAGTGGGATCAGGGTTAGACCAGCGGGATTGTGGGTGGAACAGGACACAGCAGAGTGGCAGCATCAAGTCCATTTGGAAAGGCTGGGGGGGGAAGGGGCAGAGTATCAGCTTATCCAGACTGGACTGCACAGGTTGAGAATACCCCTGGATCAGGTTTGAAAAGAACCAGAGAAGTTCTCGTCCATCCCTGATGATCGATGAGGAAGTCAGAGGGTGGCGCCCGCTGTCCATTTCAGCCACAGAGTGACAAGGGTTGGCTGGGCACCACAGCTTATCATGCCTGGAGGAGGAGAGCATTTTAGGGATGGAAGTGTTAGGGACTCTGAGGAAGGGAGACCAGCAGTAGTCCTGCTTCACAAATCTTAGCTGTCTTGTGTTTTCACAACATAAGGGCTGTTTTTAGGGTCAAAATGTCAGTGACACGATCCGAGTGTCTGACTGCTGGGTCCACATTCTGCAACGCTTCAGCCGTCCAAATGCTTCCATCTCTTTTATGCTGAAAAAAGCTTGGTCACACTTGGAAATCAAACTTCCAGTGCTAGTTCTCGCTATGCAGTTCAAATACTCTAAACTCGACTTTACCTTCCTCTATCTCCTCAGGAGGGGCTGACAGGGATTAGGATCTCTGGAGTGAGAGGTGTGCAAAAAGGGGGGTAAAGGTGTCTGGGTGGTGGAGTATCACAAGGCCACAGCGGTGCAGGGGTGTTTGAGCTTGCAGGGCAGCACTCCTCTGTTCAGCTGGTAAAACTCCACCAGGTGGATCAGGTCGGTGAACTTTGTGGCGCCATCGTCGAGGCTGAAGAACACTTGGCCGTCTTCCTCACACTTTGGGCCATGACAGAGCGAGGGGGTGTGAGAACAGAGTAGAGTTCAACATCGCATAGAAATAAAGACTTTGTGAAGATGTTGTGACATTTTTTAAAGAAAGTTACAGCAGAAGAAACGATAAAAAACATAACTTGATTCATCAGTCTGTCAAAAACTTCCATTAAACGGGTGCTGTAGATGTATTTACAGATACTTATGGTCCCCAATGGAGGTTTCATACTGACTTTGATACAAAGGCAAAACTAAGGCTTTGTCCATCTGAATGTTTTATATCTCACATGTACAAATGTATCACTGCTGTCAGGATCACTATATGAGCATTGTCATTGTTTGCATATCAGTCATCTCGTGCTGGACTGAATGATTGGACACATTGCAATTGCTATGTATTGTACCATTACTGTTAGGTCCCCCACCATATGTGTTGCTGATATCATTTGCTATATTGAAGGGGTGATGTTTTTTATATTATTCTCGTTCTGAATAAGAAAAAACAAAACAAAAAGGAAGGTGCAAAAGTAGGTCATGTTCGCTGTATGTGGTTCTCGTAACTGTGGGGACTTTTGATTCTAACTGAAAGTGGCATAACGAATGTTTTAAGTAAATACATGCACCTTTACACCCCTAATGTACACACAATGTACATGTTTCACCTGTTGGTTATGTTTGTCTCTACTCTTTTCTATCCCAGCAAATACGCCCCCTAATTTCAGCTTTGTTTGATTTCTGTATGAAGTTTCTATTTATCTGTAGACATCTGTTGCTATTTGGGGGAAGTTGCCCTTTAAGACATTTCGTTTCTTTGCACTGTATCCATATGAACATGAACAGATGTCAGCCTGAGAGGAAGGAAAATCTTGTGCTGAAATCTACACCCTTGATTTGCTTTGGAAAAGAGTGAGTAGTGATGCAATTGACATTTAATTTCAGAGGGAGAACAGCTGAAGATTTGCAGGGACAGATAGAGTCAGTGATTTCAGACATCTGAATGAAATCTGATACTTTTTTTCTTGAGAATTTGGGTCATGATTTTCCTGTGGAGAGTGAGATGTGTTTGCAGTATGTAATAGTACTGACCGGTAGGATCTGGAAGTGCTTGATCTTCTGGTGGTGGCACAAAGTGAGCACGAACGCCTTTGGATTACTCTGACTGTCCCGCAACAGGAATAACCTAAACACACACACAAAAAAATGTCTGAGAGGAGATTGGAACGCTTCAGAAAATCATGACAAACATTTTACTACAGTCCCCCTATTTGCTGTTTTTCGCAGAGGCTTATTTGAAATTATAGAGATTGCTACATGGGTTTAGGTTGCTCTGACTTTTTGAAAACCTTGGCTTAATCCATCGAGTAACAGATAAGTACTTTGCTTTCAAGTCAAAAGATCTTTGAGATAGGCTCATTTTGAAGATCTAGTCTATTCCTAAGAGCACAGACATCTCAATTTCACATATATTTTCATGTAGTTCCACAGCTGCAAAATAGTACTTACTTAAGGTTTCCTGAAGCCATTTATTTATTAAACCCATTTCCCATGCTATGATATCATGTCAGACTAAACCAGAGAATAAAACCTTCTGACCAGCTTTGATCAGATTGCTGCTCTTACCCGTCGACTTGGCCTTGTTGTATAATCATTTTGTGGGCTTCCTCCCTCATGATGCGACCATGAAACCAGACTTGTGTCCTGTGGATCACTGAAACATAGACATCTTTGTGTTAGTATCTCTGGTTATGTGAACACTTTTTTTTCACCCTTACAAAAAACCTTATAAAGATTTTACGTGTCATTTTCAATAACTATTCTATCAAGTGCATATAATGATTCAAGAAACTCAAAATAGTGTTATTGTGCACGGCTGACTTTCTTAAGCATTTATCATACATCTTCACGTGAATATGTTATATTAAAGTCATAAGTGGTCATTACAATGTGATGTGGTGCATTTATTTCCTTTCATTTGTCCATGAAATAATCCCTTCTCGTATTCTTCAATCTGCTCAGTTTTTGCTGTGACTTGAGTGTTTCCATGTTCTGTTTTTAATGTTTGGATGTAAAAGTACCTGTGCTCAGAGAGGACGGGTGCAGCGGGCTTGGGCTGCCCAGGACATTCATACGCTGGCTCCGCTTCTGTTGTGAGAAGAGACAGAGAAAATGTACAACATTTATCAGAGGATATCATCAGTAATGTAGGATAAGTCACTTTTTGATTAAGTCAGGGCATTGTTATGTCCTTAAATGTGAGCTCCAGCTACCACACAGAGAAGCTAAGTTTTAAAGGAAGTTTGATTCTTTGAAGGACAATTGAAGTACAATGATGCAGTTTCCTCCCACCAAAATAAAAACAGAAAGAGAAGCTTGTTGCTGCTTTAGCCTCATCATAGACACAGCGGCAAACTGGGAAAACTTACTTCAGAGCGGAACTATATTTCTCAGGAGGTGATGAAATAAAACACTTTGAGCACAAATGTTTTGTGAGAGAACATCCAGTATGGCAGGATTTCATAAAAATAAAACTGCATCTCTGTAAAATCTACCACAATTTGGATGGTGCATGGAAGTAAAGGAGACATACTTGGATGGTTTGCAAATCTTTTCAGTGCTATACGTAGTAGTAAAGCAAAGATTAGGAAAAAATGTCCAAACTGCTTAAAATTAATTGCAAATATCAAAATTAGTCATCCTCTATCACTCCTGCCTTTAAGTTTTGGACACTCTGTCTGACTTGTGGACTCATTTCACCGTCAGCAGCTTGAAACTTTACCATACCAAGAAGAAACTACGTAGAAACATGATCCAGACACCCACACAGCTTTCATTGATCCAGAACTCACTTCAAAAGTCAGTATTCATGATGGTATGAAGGTGCAGAAGAGGCATGTTGAGCCCATAGGGGCAGTGTGGCAAATCAGGTTTGTATAAAGGTTTTAAGTGACTTATGCTGCCAGAAAAGGATTAATTTAAGAGAAGGCCTACCAAACAGCACCAAACAACATCCCTCACATCTTACAAGAATATGGCTCTGTAGTAGAAGAGTCCAGGAGCTAAACTGGTCTGAGTGCAGTTGCCCCTTGCCAACATTTGGAGCATTGTAAAAAGGGGAAAAGTGTTTTATTTTCTTTTAACCATAGAGCTACTGGAATCTTGAATCAACATTTCACTTTAAAAACTTCAGACACTAGTCTCCTTGGTTCACAAAAAAGAGAGTTGATGCATTGAGCACTGACTTTGGATATATTGTTTCTGCATACATTTTGATGAAATATAAGGTATGACAAATGATTTTTAAACTTCTGAATTCTTCTTTTTCAACATTTTTGAACATGGTTTGTACAATAAGCACCTCAGATCTGTTCATTTCTGATTTCAGGGTTTCTGTATATCTGAAATCCAAATCTCCATCCTTCTCCTTACCCTCCAGGTCTGCCCCTCTTCCACAGCAGCGCTTTTGGCCTCCACAGGGTTGTCGATGACACGACCGGTCCTTCCTGAGAAGTCCATGGCGACCAGGGAGTTCTCAGACACACTCCGCTGTTGAGACGTGGCAGGGCGGGATGATAGATGGAGGGTGGTAGAGGGTAGAGAGGAGGGGGGAGGGGGGCACACAAGAATGGGGGAGGGGGTAGACAGGGGTGAGAGGTCAAACAAGCCAGACACACTCACTGGGGCATGACAAATCCTGTCTGCACACAGACCCACTTCAGTTACTCCACAAATGTCCCTCAGAGCAAAGCACACATCTCTCCTGGGCCTCCTGCTCAAATCGCTCAGGTTTGCTTCAGCCCGACATGTATCATAAAATTAGGTTGTTTGAGCAACAGTTTGTCTTAACTATTTTTTTACCATCATTATCCTTAAATTTTACAGAATGTATACTGTATATCATTAATGGGAGATAACAGTGATCTTTTTAACCATGAAATATTGGTTTAACTCCGGCTGGCTGACTGTTCTTTAAGAGTATCTCACTCTTGGCCTAATAACTTAAAGCTTATGTACATACTTGCTTTACACGCAGCGTATGTGAGCTGGGGTCTTATGTAAGCATTTTTGAAATGACTGGAGGATAAAATGCTATGTGTTGGATGTACTTTTGTCATGGACTGCTGTTTGTTGACCTGAAACTAGAGCAAATTCTTTCCACAGAGCAGCCCAACACACACCTCATTAACAAATGTCAACAGCAGCAATGATCGTTTGAGTAGAAACTCCTTCTGCAAATCCTTCTTTTGCAGAGAAGAAAAGGTAATCCAAACCTCGGTTGTAAGAGAGCACAAGGTGGCCTCAAAGTGAACCAGTCTCCAATTAACCGTCAGCTAATTAATGGATCAATCTGGATTGGTCTTGGCTGAGTGTGGGTATTAGAGTAAGGTTGTAAGAAGATGATGTCAGAAGGCAGATCCTCACCACAGGTGCTGTGAAAGGCGGAAGGTTGGACTTTCTCTGCTGAGGGACGTTGTAGCTCTGATACAGTACTATTCCATACTGTGGGATGACAAAAAAAAGAGGGACAATATTAACTCAGATGTGTCAAAGACAGTGTTGACCGGTTAATTCATGTGGACAGCATACAATAATAAAATGTCGTACTTTGAGTAATCTGAAGGCAGTCATCCAGCAGGTCCTGCTCTGTTCATCCTCCGCACACAGCATCTTTAGCTCCTTACAGTCACTTGTCACTTTACTGGGCTGTCGAGTACAAAGAGGACACGGTGGAACGTCAAATTAATAAGATCCACATCCTGAAGGAGAAAATCCTCTCCTGTGACATGGCAGGTAAAGGCAACAGCCCTGAGTCACAGTGTCAATACTGTGGTGTTTTGTAACAACAGTCTGTTATTTCTCAGACTGACACAGAATCCTGAGCTGAAACTTGTGCTGGTGAGTTAAAAAAAAATACGGCAGTGGGTTCATAACAATGAATCTACATGGTTCATCTTAATAGCACTGTTGAGAGAAGGTGACATTATCGTTTCAAACGAGAAAATAACAGAGGGATTAAAAGTCACCAAAAACTGAAGTTGTGCTGTAAATTCAGCAAATACACTCGATACCTACACAGAGAGAAAAAGTGTCCTCTCATTACAAATAGCTATAATTAGCTGCTATAAGCTACTCATCATCCAGGATTGAGTAAAGCTGAAGCTGCTGAATCTCTGGTGCGTACTGAATCGTACAAGTGTGTATCAAACGTTTAAGGACACAGTACTTGATTCTTTCTTGGATGCATTGACTTGTTTTACACCCAGTTAACCAAACAACATCCTGTGGGTTAACGCTCAAAGTTGGGACACCTTAACAAAAGACATGAACAAGTTATACACAATGATACATTTTTTTCTATTCTACAATTCTAGATTTTAAAGTGTGATAAAGGTTCAAGTGCATTTATACTATAAAATCTTTATTTTCATCTCACTTCATACTGAAAAAAGTCCTCTTACAATAATCTCTTTTTCTTATTCCATTATTCATTTAATTTGCTTTTAAAGATTTTAATTCACTATATTGACTGTCCTCCCTTTGTCTACTTCTTGTTTTCACTTGATCCTCAATGCTTCAAGTAGCTCATGTCTGCTTATCTTTACATCCTTTTATGCTTTAATGGCTTTTGCTTTTTCACTATGTTCACTTATTCTAGTGGTTTTAGTACTTTAACTTCCTGTCTCTCTCTCTCTCTTTCAATGCTTGTTGTTGAAGTCTGGTGTTAATTTGGTCCAAATGCTGTCTGAATTTATGATCTTGGCTGAGTTTTCTCATTGTTTGTGGACTTTTCAGCTGCTGAGTTTACGGTGTTTGGATTATTTGTGTTTTAATGACTGGTTCTGTTTGAATGTTTTTGTTTTTTTTCAAAGCACTTTGTTCGCTCTTATTTTCTAAGGTTTATTTAAGGTGAATAAAGTTATCAACTTTATTATATTATAAAAAAGATCAATTCTGAAGCTCTGCTGCTCTATAGGTCCCACAGCACTCTCCTTCCTCTTTCCTCCAATAGTAACATGGACAGACAGCTCCTTTTAAACACAACCCTACGGGTAAATCAATTCACTTCACCATAGCAACAATCCAGCCATCTTCTTCAGCCAAGTGAAATCCCTCACCAAATCCTGCACTGTCACCCCCGCTGACAACATCTGACATGCCAGTAGTCTAATGTGTGTGTGTGTGTGTGTGTGTGTGTGTGTGTGTGTGTGTGTGTGTGTGTGTCAGAGAGAGGTGAGGGGGTTAGTCGAGCTAGATTCCCTGTACCATCCTGGCTTATCCCACTGAGCTTATCCCAGATCAGCAGGTGACCCACCACGGATAACTCCTGGAGTGGGACACACAGTGCTGAGTGTGTGTATGAAACCCCACTGGGCGGTTTAACCCTTTTGTCTGACACACATTGACTTACACATCGAGGCACACACACACACTCACACACACACTGTATGTATTGAGAAGGCAGATGGATCTGTTTTAATCAGTTTTCAGAATGATGAGGGGAATTGAGTTAAAGTTCTTCTTTTATTTATGGTGTTTATGAGTTTTTAAGCATTAAAATACAGAAACCAACTTGAACCCAACTTTGCAGGGTTACCAATCTGTTGTTATTATTTATCAGTATTTCTTGTTTGTGTTACCTTGATGCAGAACTGGAAGTCTGTAGGAGCATTGTGGAGTTTTCTGCCTGTGATGATGGTGAAGATGTTTGTGTCCTCCAGATCTGACAACAGCTGCAGGTGCCGAGGCTCCTGTTCCAGTGAGGAACATGAAAATTAAAGAGAATTTAGCAACAACAAACAGATAAAGACTTATAAGGCTAACTAAGAAATCTTTGAAGTAACTCTTATTTCAGCCAAAAGAGTTTTATAGGTCGAACTCGAGGCTTAAATTACTCACATACAAAGTCTTTCAAATAAAAAGTCTAACGATTCTGACCAGTGTGGTGAACAGTTTCATAATCAGATCAGCTGAACTTTTTCACCTTGGAGGTTCCTTTAGTAGAGAAGTAGAGCCCGGAGCGGCGCAGGAACATGTAGAGCTTCTTCCAGGATTTGCGTCCAGGCTCCTTCAAGTACAGATAACCCTGAATCTCTGGACAGCTGCTGGAGTTCAGGAAATTCTGCGACACACACACACACATACACACAGACATACACACACAAACACACACAATATTGATCACAAAAACTGCTGCAAAGCCACTGAATGTATTCTTAACTCTGACATCCTATACATAGCAAGCAGTGTGAGTGCATGAGTACCACAAGATTTCCATACAGAGATAAAAATGTTCTCCAAGGCAACACGATGTCTGGAAGTTAAACGTTTTCAGAATGACTGCTTTTGATTCAGATTTAATTTTTGTATTTAATTTACTTATAAAAAGTGAAGTCCTGTGATAACATAGATACACACTTAACCCCCTCACTGAGACGTTTCCTCACCTGTAAGAGCTGTGACTGAGGGATTGAACCATCAGACTCTTGACACCAAGCCACCATCTGCTCTGGGAAGAAGTTCTGGATGGAGGGACACATACACACACACATACAGAGAGAGAGAGAGAGAGAGAGAGAGGGAGGGAGTGATTGACAATGAGAGAGTTGGAAAGAGAGAGAGGGAGCCACTAGAAACCTCTTAGTGTATATGCAAGCTCTGAGTAGAGAAGCGTATCTTTATGCAGGATACGTCTCAGATTCTGTGTGTGTGTGTGTGTGAGTGTGCATGTGTGTGTGTGTCTGATGAGCACAAGGACTCAGAGACAAGTGGTGGGGGAGTGAGAGAGTATGACAAAGAGAGAGAGAGAGGGAGAGGGGGGGGGGGGCACTCCAGCCTCAGAGTAGATGCAGTATGATCTCACCCGCTGATGTAATCCCCTTTAGCCAGCAGTGCTACTCTTAGCTTGATTGACAGGCCTTGGCTAGCATTCTGGTGTTTTACTGTGCTCATTACCACAGAGCTGAGGTCACCTGCTGGCTCTGACACACACCTAAATCACCATGGCAATAATGTCATCGTATACCGGGCCAGCCTGCTCCAGCACAGCCCCATGCTGAGCTCACACCATCCAAAGGCTCCACGCAAATGAGCGGATGGCAATCCTCGGTTTTAACATGCAGGTTTAGGTCTGAACAGTTTCACATATGATACTCTAGCGCAAGCTCCAAACCAAGGACACTTTGAGTGGGAGATAAATACAGGGAGGGTTCTTTAACAGCAGCTAAAGAGAGAAATAATCAAGTCCGGCAGCCTGTAGAGGGCACTGAGTAAAAAGTTAGAACAACGGCAGCCTTTTACTACATGCCCAAAATCGTTTGTCATATTAGCCGAGAGCTAAAAATCAGACGTAAGTACTATAACAGTCAAATGTGAATCAAGCCTTAAAAATTGATTCAACATAAAGACACATGGAATTTATCATCTCCAGCGAAGTCAGTAACATGGCTCTTTGCTCTGCATGTCCACCACTGAAGACTACTGAGCCAAAGTACAACCACATTTTTATGTCATGGTTTTTATTTTGTTTGCAGTTCTTCACAGCTTTATCCAGGGTTCCCACTCTTTCCCTGAGATTATTTTCCAGGACTTTTTTAGACACTCCAGACCAATACTAGCAAGTGCTAAGTCCTCAGGGTCTGGAAAGTTGCTAAATCTAGCAACAAAGTCAATTGGGAGCATTGGGTTACAGAATTTCTCTACGTCAAAATGTAAATTTTAACGTTTCGTGGGATGCTGCACCAGCCAGTAGCAGCACTGTGCCATAATGTTGCCCAAAAGAAAAGGCAGCAACAGACATGCATGTACATAACTTTTAACCTGTTTGCATTAGCTCACGAGGCAGATGGTGGATAAATAATTTTCCAGAATAACTTAACTGTTTCTTGGACATTTGACATATATTTTCCATGTCAATCATTTTCCAGGTTATCCAGGACACGTGGGAACCCTTAACATTTTACCAAAATACAATACTGCGCAAATAAAATTCAAACCCGTTGATTATCAGCAAAATATATCTCTAAGTCTGAGCCCAGACACCCTGATTAGAAAGCCAATTCCAGCCGATTGTATTCACAGTCTTCTTCTTTTGGTCACTACCCACAGCTCGTGATCATAAGTGAAGGTTGGAACGTGGATTGACTGGTAAATCGAGAGGCCTTGCCTTCTGGCTCAGCTCTATCCTCACCACAGTGGGTCGGTGTAGAGGCCACATCATTGCTGATCCCGCCTCAATCTGTTTGTCAATCTCTCACTCCATATACAAAATACATAAAACAGAGCCTAACTTTTCGCTAAAATCCAATCACACATTTAGGGTTTGGAATATCTTCTTGATGTTTCAGCATTCAGCAGATATGACCAGCATAAACCCATGTCATGTGTATGTATGAGTGTGTGTGTGAGAAGTATAAGATGAGAAATGTGTGCGTGGAGAGTGTGGATCTGCAGCAGAGCTCTGTTCTTTGAGATGCAAAGGACTCACCAGGGGGTTCCTGAAGAATTCATATTTGGCATAGTTCTTCCTGAAGAGAAATTTACTGTCGCTGTTCATGGAGGCTTGAACCTGAACCACCAGCTCATGGTCCTCAAGACATCTCTCTGAGTTAGGAGGAGACAAAACAGACAGTACATGTCACATTAAAAGTGTTTGGACTGTCCTCAGGAGCCCAGAGGGAAAAAAACAGATCAAAGTGCAACAGTCAAGGGTTGAAGTAAAACAACATTTATTTAGACTACAGTATTAGGTAACTCTTGATTTTGAAAACTTATCTACCAATTCCAACCTCACCAAGTAGAGCAAACGCAACCTGGCTCTTCATTTTATTGATAGACTCTCAGGTTTGAACAGATCAATGCAGAATAACTGCTGCATGTGGACAGAATGAACAGTATCACTAACAGCTTAACTTGTGTTTTGGCGGGTGCTCTATCACCCTCCTGTTTAGCTTTGACATTGTTTTTCTTTTTGACAGTTCAGCTCCACTGTCCAACATTACTACAAAATAAATCTAAGAAATACTTTTCAGCAGTGACAACGGACCGATCTTGATTATTGGCTGGGCAGTGTCGTCAAAGGAACTTTTGGTCAACTAACTTACTGTAAGTGGATTTGTTTTATTCTGGGAAAGTCAGACTTTACCACAGATGCTGAGAAATAGCATCTAGAAATAACTGATTTAGGCGTTGATAATCTCATTTTGAATCGTGTATCATGAACAGGCAAATATATGAAAGTGAGACTATTTTAAGATCCCTTAAAAAGTCCTCAAAGAGCCTTTGAGTTGGCCTCAAGCAGTTTCCTTCTCTCCTTCACCCTTTCTCAGTCGCATAAATCTCATAATGTGAACTTGCAAACTCATAAATACTCATGACAGCAGTCGATGCTTTCAGAACATGTTTCATATTTGACAGTAATCACTGCTCTGTCAGCACTGGCTTCCTTAAAAAATGATCACAATTCTTGCTCTGTTTAATCGTTTATTACTGTATCATCAGTGGTATTACTGCATACAGTGACGCAGCATTAAACCCCCTCTTACTAAGATACAACCAAAGGACTGAGAGGTTAAATGAGGGGGTGGAGGTGGGGTAGGGTGTGTGTGGAGGGATGTAGCGCAGTGAGACAGCGAGGGATGAGTTGAAGGTTGAGAGAAGTGGTGTGAGATACAGAAGGGGGGAGGTGGCAGTTGAGGAAGAGCCGGTGGCAGTGTGGGGGGGCATTGCAGGAAGATGATGTCATGTGTTCAAGCTGATTGCTGAGAGTGGCAAAACCGTAAGTAAAGTACAAGCCACAGACAAAGACAAAACCACACATTAAGAGCTCACACAGCCCTAACCTGCTCATTGTGAATCACCCTTTTACACGAGTGTGTGTGTGTGTGTGTGTGTGTATATGTGCGTGTGATCCTCCTTCTTGAAAGTGAGGCCATATGATCTCAGAGCGAGGCCGATTAGAAATTGATAGTGACAGGATGTTCCAAATCAGCATGGATGCTTACTCACACACATACACGTGAAATGATAGCAGCCAGGATTTAGCACTAATTCTCTCTTTCAGATTAACTCACAGAGTCATGTTTGATTAAAGGAACACACAGACACACCCTAAAGAATATAGAGGAACTTCAGCGACTTTTCTCACTGGCTGAAGTATTCTGGGTACGTTGAAGGGTTGGAAATGTCCGAGTTCTCTTAAAGTATAAGCAACGTTAGTGTGTGTGTGTGTGTGTGTGTGTGTGTGTGTGTGTGTGTGTGTGTATTCACTGGCTGCAAGCCGGGGAATTTCCTGTGGTGGGTTAAGAAAAGATTGATTGGTTAGGAAGGCTAGGGGCTCGTCCAACGGAGAGTGATGATTGGTTCCTTGCAGCTCTGGTATGACGCTTTAGTCCAGGCCTCTCCGCCCTTCCCCCCTTCAATCTTTCCCTCTCTCCCCTTCTTTCTTTCTCTCTCTCCCTCTCTACATCTCTCGCTCTGTCTCTCCCTTCCTCTCCTCACCTCACATTCCATCTCTTCAGTGCACTTTTTTTTTTTCCTTTTTTCCAGAATCGCAGATCAAGCAGCAAAGCACAAAGCGATCCTTTGACTCTAAAAATAAAACTTGGGAGTAGGAAAGCCTCGCAGAGGACAAAGACGGACCAAAAATTGATAAAATAAATGAATTAATTGAACTTCACACTAATAAGGTAAAGCAGTAAAGCATGTCGTTCTTCTTCCCTTTTTCCCTCCTGAGCAAATTATTTTAAGGGAACAGGCAAGTGAGCAGAACACAGAAAAAAAGTTTAATCCTATGACCACCACACCTCCCTCTCTGAGCTGTGTTGAAGTAATACAAGCACTTGTGCCATGCCCAAATGCACATACACAGAGGGCACACACAAGAGAGTCTCTACACCCGTGCAAAGACGCACAAAAGAGGTAAAAACACAGACTGGTACATACAAGAGCGGGACACACCTGCAGGGGAGACGCATTCCTCTAAAACACAGAACAGAAGAACACAGCCAGGCTTATTCAATTGTCCCTTTTTACACTTTTTCAAGCGAGTTATGGATCTTCATTTATTTTCTGATTTGTACCAAAGTCTGCACTGTTAAATTTACATTATAATGACTGAAGACTTCAAAATAAATGCTCTTAATAAAAGCATATCCAATGATCTCATGTGGGCTTTTATTTAGGTCATATCACCATAAAGCTCCATTTATATCCTCCTGAGTCACTGCATATAACAAGAGCTCATGAAGAAAAACAAAAATGAGTGAAGTTTCTGCCAAAATGAACACAAATAGAAAATCATGGCATCTCAAATGTGTCTAAACCATACACACATCAATACTTACCAAGGCCTAGAGCAGGGTGGTGCTCCACCAGCGTCCAGGCGTTGTCATCCAGACAGTGGCTCTTATAGACCAGGAGTTGACAAACATCCCTTGCCGTCATGTCCGCGGGGATCTCCACCACTTTACCGGCCCCATCCTCGCTCCACACTTTCACTATCTGAAGACACATAGAGACATAATGGGACCTCGAACAGGAGTTGCGTTTTTACATGCTGAGTATGAATGCAAAATCTTCAAGTAGACAAAAGGTGTGACGCGGTCAGGGAGCTACTTTCAAGAATTTTAAACTACAGTGAAAAAAATTGTCACACATCAGAGGCCACCATTACCTCCATGATCAAGACTGATGTCGAAAGTCGCGTTCACATCATTCTTATTCCATCATGAGATCCACTTTCAAAAGAGAAGAAGAATGATGTCCAGGAAAGGTCTGCTGGTCCCTGAGCTCTCACTTCACCACTTTTGTTCACAGCTCAACCAAACTTGCTCACACGCACATCCGCAAATACACATATACCTGCGTGCGCACACACTTCAGTGACACATTTCCTGTCACACAGAAATATGTCCACATTGCTGGAACGATATGTCTTCACACTTGGACTGAGGTGTATTTTCACATGCTGCTTTTTGTCCCTAAAATGTCACAACATGGAGCCGCACTGTGTGCAGCACAGAGCCAAGGTACCTCCCATGTTTGCGCCATTTTGAACCACTTCAGAAAAAGCACCCAAAGCAACATCAAAAACTGGGTGCAATTCAGTCTTCTGTTGTTGCACAGCTTAAGCATGGACCAGCTGCTTCACACCACTGTATGAGCAGATTCACACACACCACAGAGAGCTCACTTCCAATGCAGCGCAACACAAAAGCACACAATGGAAAGCGGCTTAAGCCACAGAGATGGCTTTGATTATGTTCAATATATCAGAGAAAGATCCAGCGAGAGCATTTGTGTGTATCCTCGGACACTCATGAGCACAGTAGAGATTCCTTTATCCTGCACTTCCCACAAAACCACCGAGGAACAACTGTTGAAATTTACATGAAACAAGACACAAATCGGGTGATGTGCAAGGGCCAGATGAGGCTGGAGAGTTGAGAATAATTACACCAAACATTCAGACAACAACTATGACATTAACAGTAGCATGGAAATCACACCAAATACCACCAGCATTAGCACAGCAACACAAAAAGAGAGTCCAACGAACAACGTCACAGCACTCCCTGCAAAGCCAGAAGACTACCTCCTTTCTTCTTACACACCCACATAAAAGGGAAAAAAGTGATAACATGACGCAGGAGTTTTGTTTGGAAAAAGTTTCCGAAACATCAAGGGAGGAAATGCAAAGGTTTTCTTTGCCTGCAAACTAACAATACACACATACACACACACATCCACGTACACACACATGAATACGTACACGCAACAAAACACACACACACATGCAGTGAAGTCTCTTACCTCCACAGCCTGAAAGAGGCAACAGTCTGGAGAGCAGGATGGCATTTTCACACTGAGACGCTCTCCAGTGACACAGAGAGACAGAGAGAGGGGAGAGGGGGGGGCGAGGAGGAGGACAGGAGAGGGAGGGAAGGAAGTCAGGAACAGAGAGGGAGGGAGCACAGATTGGCAAGGAGAATCCAAGAAAGGTAAGAGGAAAAAGGGGGGGTGTGGAGAGAGGAAGTGACAGAGGAAGGACAAGTACGAGAGGGAGACAGCAAGCGAGAGGGAGACAGCCTGCCCCTTCTTCTCGTGCTGGGCAGCATAAAAAAGCTGAGCTGCAAGGAGTGGTATGAGCCGCCGTGCTTCTCCTCCCTCCCTCCCTCTTCCTCCACACTGGATTAACCCAGTGTGGGATTTTTAAACGGTGAGCTGCTACCTGTCACGTATTCTACGTTCTTATCTTCAGGGGCTGCGTTCTAATCCCCCCCGCTCCCCCCAAAAAAGAGAGCACTGTCAGCTCCTTTTACTGATGGCGCCACACCAAAAGTAACAGTCTTTCTCTCTGAACACGCCCACAACTACCCCCAACCCACTCACACTCACGCACATGGGTAGGAAGAACAAACTATAATCACTGAGCACACACACACACACATACACACACACACCCTGATTCTTATGCATCTACTGACATTTTCCTCGAGCTGCCTGACAGTTTTAATTTCCACCCCCTCCCTGTTATCCCCCTCATCTTCCTCTTCCTGCTCCTGCTCCTCAGCTGTATGTGAAATACTATGCGAGAGTGTTGGGACCAGAGAAACATGTGTAGCGCACAGTGACGGTTGAGGTTTGCAGAGAGGGCAGTTGGAAACGGTGGGGTGATTTGATCTGAAGCTGTACGGATCACGTGTCAGGCGTTTGGGCTTTGCTCAGGGGGTCAAGGGAGGGGTAGCGAGGGAGGGCGCAATAAGGGGGGGAGGTGGTTGCTCAGCAAATCTGCCCAGCCTCTGGAGAACAGAGAGAGAGAGAGAGGGAGAGAGAGAGGGGAAGAAAAAAGGAGGCAAGGGGGGAAAGACGTGTGAAGAAAAGAGGGGAGGATAAGAAAGAAGAATAGAGGAGAGGAAAAAAGAATGTAAAGGAAAAGAGAGAGAGAGAAAGAGACGGAGAGAGCTATGGAGGAATGTCAGTAATGCAATACTGAGTCATAATCAGGCTCATGTGTAGAGAGGAGGCCAACCCAGCTGGCCCCTAATACAGTGTGCATGAGAACTTTGAGCCTCACATACACACACACACACACACACACACACTATGACAGTCAGCGCAATCGTTTTCTATTTTTCAGTCTTACATCCAGCTTTGCTTCTATTTAACCGGATAATGTTGTGCTCTAACAGAGAGATCATTTATGTTGAATGATGTATTCATATTCACGCCAAAAATATGACTGAAGTTCCCATCCTGCATCACTTTCTCCTCTTTTTTCATTTTTTGTTCCTCGCAGTTCTTCAGACTAGTCCTTTAACTTTCTAGCACTCTTTACCCCACAGTCCTCAGCTGCGAATCCTTTCTTACTTTTATCTTTGCATGACGAAATTCAACACACCTTAGCTCATTCCTGCTCCCTCTGTTTTCCCTTCCCCCACTTCCTCCTCCTTCTCTCCACCAGAGGAGGGTGAGGGGTATGAATGTACAGGGTTATTGGTCTCCTATGCTGCTTATAGCAACATGCACACACGCACACACACACACACACACACTCACACACACACACGCACACACACAAACACACATTAAAGGGGGCTTGGGGCCGTAGGAGATTGGATCGAAGGGTCATGGACAGACACCTGCATGCCTATAAACAAAGACACACACAACCACACACACACATTGGCACAGTATGTACGGGGCCATAGGTCAAACACAATAATCTGCGCCTGGGTCAGGCCCACTTGACCAAGAGGTTTACGGGCCCCTAAACCTATCAGGCAACACACACAACAAATACACACACTTATAAGAACACAAGCTGACACACACTTACAAAACACAGACACACACACACACACACACACACACACACACACACAAGTGATCTGGTTGTTCCTATCCAGAGCAGATCCACCGTAACACCACCCACTGATTGCAAAAGCAATTTTGAGCTGAGTGGAGTGGAGGGGTAAGAGAAGTGAAGACCACTCCCTTTATATAATAACGATTTTACACTCCAACCGTCAACTTCTCAGCTCCACCGTGGTACAAGAGTAAAACTGATTTTTTTTTAAAATGACTTACTAATTGTCTACTATACTATTCTGGACTAAACTCTGCTAACTCTGCAGAATTCCTTAGAAAGCAACACTGAAAGCTATCATGTGCTCATGAGTCCAGTTAAAATTCTGTGTACACTGTAAAAACTGGAATCTAAGAAAGTGTTCATATATTTTGATAAGAAATATCTTTTTAGACTCAATATGAGCCACAATCATTCGACCAGTCCATAACATGTCTAATTTCAAGTCGTTTGAAGACAAAATGATGTCTGATTCACATGTAAATAGGAACACAATCTGCAAATTGGACAGGAAAAAATAGCGTAGATAGTTTTTCTGTATAAAGACATTTTTTTATTTTAAGAAACTTTATAATTTCAGTGTTTGGAGTGTTGCTTTTTCTTATTCGTTGTGTATCTGAATCGGAATGAACACCATCAACTTTATAACCTATAGTCACACTTTCGGTTTGATCACCTATCCGCATTATCACAAACGTAGGAATAAGGAACATAACTAAATGCTTTCATAGTTTGAATGTCTCTCTATAATGGAGTAGCCTTGACATCTTTGCAGTGCTTGTGTCTGATGTTCTCACATGCAAACTACCTGATAAAAGTTATGTGCTTATCGATACTGAAGTACCAATACTACCAATACCAGATCTTTACACTCTATAATCAATTCTTGAATCAAACCATCAATGCTTTTGATACTTCTGTCATTTTTGGTTATGTATATCATTAACAGGAACACAGTGGAAAGTAACTAAACTATTGAGTTCTTGTCTAAACATTACATAGAGTTGGTGGGAACTACTTTTTTTGCTGCCTGGGTAAGTGCACAATGCTCAAGTGCAGCAGCACACTGCTAAGTTAGTCAGTCAGTCAGCAGACACAATGGCACAGTGTAAACTGAGTCATGCATGAAGTGATTTGAGCTCCACAAACAGCCAAGACGCTGTCTGTGATGTTGGTGGAAAAACGTTAAAGAGTTGTGGAAACACATCAAGTCAAACTACAACACAGAGTATGAGGCATTTATGATGAGGCAGACAAAGGAGGGGAGCGCAGTGACCTCTCTGTCAGAGTCCTTCAGTGCAGCAGGCTGCAGGCACCATCCAGGTACGGTGGGAGAAAATGTGGAGCATTAAGCTGCGCTTAGCACTGTTGCTGTTGGAGTTGTTCAACTTGAGAAATATCTTAATGATATAATTAATAAAATCAAAATTACTTATCAAGTAGCTGCATGAGTTCAGCTTGGAGTGGTGATGTGCATCACTGGGATGACCCCATGCAGGAAAAAAAGCCTAAGTCTATTCAGGTAAAGGTTCCCTAAAGAACTGATCCTCTAAAGGTAGGATCTGCAGGAGTTTTTGTTACTGTTTGTAAACACAACATTCAAACTAATCTCCTTCACTGAGACTCAGTGCCCACTGCCCCGTAACCGTAGCCCACTTGCACACTGGGCGCGCGGTAATTGGCTGGGATTACCGCACCTGCTCTCCGCCCAGAAACATCCTGAGTCAACCAAAACTTTGACAAAACAGGCAGAGGAGGGGGCTGAGGCAGAAACAGACACTGACACGCATGTATAGAGGCCCATAAGCCTAGTTTCCACCGGGCAGTCCGGTACAGATCAGTACAGTTTGGTACAGGTCAGATCGGTAAAGCCTGATCCTGTTCGCGTTTCCACAGCCAACTGTACCCTGCTTGATGGGCCGGATGGCGAGAGCCGCGTCAGCTACATAGCAGCGTGGCGTCACTGCTGCGCTACACAGTGTACCCCGCCAATAAATGCAACGAAGAAGAAATTAGCGGCATTGTAAACATAGAGGACATCCATCAACTCTTCTACTTTACGATCAGCATGTGGCTCTTGATTCCATCACGCAATGAAGCTTTGTTTCAGGAAAGGCTGTGTGCGGGGTTGTGTGTCATTCTTTATTACCGCTGTCGCACGGGAAGTTACCGATCTTTTGACCAATCAACGTACAGCAGTGATTATAGCCCCACCCCTGGGGCTGGTTCGGTGCTGCTTGGCACCCCAACAGAAGGGTACTGAAAAGTGGAGCGGTATGGGTTGCTTATTTGGGGACCCGCCCCGGTTTAAGTCTATGGATACGCCACAAAATGCGTGCCGAACCAAACCGATCTGCTTGGTGGAAACGAGGCTTTTGATGATAATTGAGAAGGACTAGTCTGGTAAAGCTTTGTTTTTTATTTTTTAGGAAAATCCTGCCTTTAAGTGGATTTCATAGACTGGGTATCATAAATTTATGCAGAGCAATCGCAATAAAACAGTCATGGCGTCAGTCATATACTCTAAAAGATAGATTCAAAACAATTATAGAGTACATGTTTTATTATTTAAAAATCAGTCCAATAGGTACCATCAGTATTGATGATGGAGCGGTATTGCCCTGAATTTTACTCAGTATCAGATCAGAAAGGAAATCAGTGGTATAGACCATCACAAATGCTAACACGAGTGCAAACTAAAAACAGCAACAAGTCCAAAATGTCAAGTAGGGAAATATATGGCATTTTATATTTTTATTTATGTATGTGTTCAACTTCTTATTCCAGACAGATCAGAGCCAGTTTTAGGACTATATACTAGTTACACACAAGTATGATGCCAGCTAATACCAAACTACAACTGCACCTCGTCAAGCGATCAGGTTTACATTGTGAGTAAACACAACGATCGCTAATGTCAGCATCTGAACAATGGTTGGGGACGACTTCCCACCCTGTCCCATTACATCATCAGCCGTCTTTCATGTCTGTAAGTGGTCGGGTTTCAAGCCAGACAGAGCTGATTAGCTCTCCAGACAGGCCAAACTCAATTTCACCTCAGTGGAGCGCCACCACAAAGCCTGACTGAGTGGCTCACCTCCCCACCTCGCTACACTGACACGGCACTGTCTCACAAAACACACACACATACATGCACACACACACATACACAGATACACACACACACAGGCTGATAGACATCTACAAGGGAGTTCTTGGAATCCAATTGCACGAAACTATCACCTGAAAGTTTTACTAAATAAAGTCATGTGGGGTGTGGATAAGATCAATCCATTAAAACAGAAAATAAACTGAATTTTAACTCGGCAGATATTAATATTAAAAAAAACAAACTTGAGTCGATAAGGCAGGAAAGTTTACACAGTGATTTATTTTTCCGTGCAAGGATCCCATCCACACGTTATCCTTCATCTGATTTACCAGAGCAGAAAACACTGAGCTCCTTCTCTGAATCCACTACTAAATGACTGCCTGCCTCATGTTTGTCCATGTAGAGGGTTTCATTGAGCTTTCCCCAGGAAACATACAATGTAAACGCTTTCTTCAGAAAGCAAAATTTGATCTTGTCTCTTCATTTTAACAAGGGTTTCATTGGGTCATCAGTGGAGATACACACACACCTCTTGGTTCTGAGCTCTTCTAGATAATCTGACACACACACACACACACACAAACACACGCACGTGCTCATGCATAATCCTTTTTGGACTTTCTCAGCCTTTATTTTTACAGTTTTCTACCTGAATGTAAGTGAACAACCACAATGCACTTTTATCTATACTGGCAACTTGTTACCAAACCACCGTGACCTGGTCTCTATTCGCATTTATCCAATTCTGTGTATCATTGTCATTATAATCCGTCTCTGTTGAACAGACTCTCCCTGTCATCTTCACACATACACACACAGACACACACACATGCACCTGATCTGATTGCAGCGGGTCAGCAGACCATTGCGTGCAGAAGCACATCAGCTGACCACAGACACAGGGGGAGGTAGGAGTCCACAGAGAGTGTGTGACTCAGAGCTTCAGCCCTCTCTTTGTTGTAAAGACAGCACCAGTTTGAATCGACATCCCTACATCACCCAACAACTGATCTCTAAATCTACACAGGTTATCAAAACTTTCTGAATTGGTTAACTGACACCAGGGCTGAACAATATGTACAAAATTTCATATCTCGATATTAATACCAGGTATCTAGAAATCGATACAATACAATACAACTCTGGGATTTGAAAAACTGAGCATTTTTAGAAAAATAAAAGCATCATAATAAAAAGTAAACAACCAGAAAGTCACCAATAATCATGCAATTGTCTGAGCTTTACATGCAGGATGAGCTGGGAAATTTACATCATTGATAGCTTGGATATCGGGATGTTAATATCTTGAATTTTCATATCTCGATACTGATACGATAAGGATATATCTTTCAGCCTTAACTGACACCATATATGGACATGAACAAGTGACATCCTTATCACTTCATTAAATGTTGATATGACTATGACATCAAGAGTCCCTCTGTAAAGTTGAGCTTGGTCTCAGCTAATCGATTATAACAGTATGCCAACATGCTGAAAAGCACAATTTCATCAACATTTACTTTTTCTCTGCAATAAAATTGAAAGATGAATAAATCCAAGGGCTTTCATGTTGTAGGTGCTCTATTGTAATCCTGGATGTGAGGTTTTTTCAGCATTACCACTTTTGCCTCCATTAACAATACGCTTCAAAACTCTACGTCAGAGTATCAGAGTATTCATCCATGGGTTATATAACGTGTGGTTCAGCCCTTGAAAAAACAGTCTCCTCATCACTTGCTGTTGCTGTCCTTATGTTAGCACTGCTGCAAACAAAACCAGGAGTTGTGTGGAGCTGCTGTCATGATACCAAAGCCAACCAGCAACAACAGACAGAGCAGAAAATGGTTATAAGCATCACCACTTATTTCTGGATTCAGACAGAAAAGCAGAGTCATCTGTAATTATTGTAGCCTGCCCATGTTAACCTGACAACTAATCCATTCATGTTGTCAAAGGCAATGCAGGCCATAAACCTGTCATGTCGTGCACATACACAGTCTTACCAACTCATAATCTTTGAGGAAGAGTGCGGCTTAGTGAAGAATGTTCAGATTCCAACTCTGCAGCTGGAGGGAGAGAGATCCTCTGATAAAATCATGCCAATGCAAATACAATGCAACCATCTCTGCAGACCAATGCACGGCAAGTCTGAGAGTCATGTTTCTTTATTGTGTTGTGCAAACTATTCTCAACGCTATTCAGAAAACACCATCAAATTCACCTGCTCGTATCATGCACACATACATACATACATATATATGGACAGATATACATGAACACACAAACACAAGCCTCCATTCTGTCTCCTGTCTGTTGACTTACATATGTGATTACACAACATTGCATGCCAACAGAAAGAGTGTAACTAAAAGACAACATCTTAGCAAGTCTGCTGCTCTTCTCGTTCAACTTAACTTATCTGATCAGGGGAGGTTTCATTTAATCAATCAAAGACTAGGTATGGCTCATTTTCAGCATCAGAGCGGATAGAGGTTCAAAATGCATATAGTGAAGGAGACGAGTTAATGCTGAAGCTGATTCAGAGGATGTTACACTGCCGCAGTTTAACTCTGTCGAGAAAATCCTACAAATATTTATCTGTGAATCAGCTAATACTAACCAAGGAGGGGTTGATTTAATGCTTTTTATCTTGATTATTAGAAACCAAAAAGTTTCACTGAATCTGATGGATTACGATTGTATTCAAGAGTTTTTGGTTATCAACCAAATTAATGAGCAAATCAAAATTTTGATCTTGATCTTTGCGACTCCCATCCAGAACTTGAATTCACAGCAACTAAGCACAAAGCTCTCCAGAGATGTCTGATAAAATTCTGCCACCAGCTATTTTTGTCTTGGGTTTAAAAAGAAGGACATGGCCTCAAACTGAAAAGCATTTACACTGCTTTTTAAGTGTGGAAATGAATATTATCAGAGAGAGTGATTTTTTGACAAACACGCAGCAAAGCTGGAAGAGAATCTTCTGTGTTATTCAAACTTTATCACATTTCGTGCCAGCAGAGTTCAACCAACTTCCTGTTTTGTGCTTTAAAGCGCTCTTGGAGAATTTCCTGTCCACTTCCAGCTGGAGCCATGTCACCGACAAAGCACCAACGAAAAATAAGTAAAAATTTGCAAAACATTACTGCACAGTCTGTAAAATTTACACACAAAGGGATCGGTATTACAAGCGAAAAACGTACGCACTTTAAGATTTACTCTTCATAACAAAAACTTAACAATTATTCTCCTCTTTCGAAACACAAGATACCAATTAAACTAACTTTAGTGGACTCAATGAATATTTTCTGGGGGCAAGACATGATGATGATGCAACATCTGGTCAAGTCTCTGGGATTTAAACAGACAAAGGATTCTTTGTACAAACTGCAAACTTGCTCCCTGACTCCAGACCTTGTGAGATGATGTCAATGAAATGTGAAAATAATGATTTGACGCATTACATAAGAACATGTGAGTGTGATAAAGGGACAGGATACCTGAGTCGCTACAAGACAAGACAGGGTGAGAATCTAAAACAACTTTTATGTTCAGGGTGGGCATCCTGAAAACAGCTTTGAGAGGGATGGAACATTCCTGGGACAGGAGGTTTACCGGGAAAGGAAGGGCAAGACCGACACACACACACACACGCAAAGAGCCGGGGCTGTAGCGTGTGAACCGGAAATGGGTGCCTGTCTTGCTGGGGCCAGCAGACGAATTCAGGAGGTACAGAGAGATCCGACCTGCAGACGTTCCCAGGCCCAATCCCAACTCTGCTGAGGAAGTCTGCTCTCTATCTGCAGCATCCTGGAGACATTGCTCACCTCCTTCCACAGCAAAACACGTCTGTCATTCAGTGTGTGTGTGTGTGTGTGTGTGTACATGTGATAAAGGCACTTCGACAATAGCACACACATGCGTATACAGTCAGATAACCCAGGGTGAGTTGTTGTGTAATGGCAGGAAGAGTTTTCTTTAGCCAATGTCAACATGTAGCTCTGACCTGAACATAACAGGCCAGTCAGCAGGTTCCAAAAAACACTTACAAACAACTGCTCATGCAACTGTGGTCAAGTTAGGAACAAAAGAAGAAAATTAAATTGAACTTAATATTTCTTTAACCAGAAATGTGCCAGAATACCAGAGTCATTCTTCGTGCAGTAGATGTTTTTTAATGCTCTTCACCAGTGTTGCTCAACCCTACTCAACCAAAGAGCCAAAATGTTGAAAACTACCTTTGCAAGAGAAACAATCTAAATGGTAAAATCAGCAAGAAGTAGCAGTAGAAATAAGTTTAAGGTGACAAATATGGCCAAAACGGAACGGTTATATATGCTATATACTATATGGAAAATGTAGTTTCCATATCATGATCACTCTGTGGATGCTGCCACCTCTTAAGTTATCTTCTTATAAGTAAACTTTTCATAACATGATCAAGGAGTTTCTGTGTCAGCACTAAAGGCTTCCACTTCCTTAGAAACCTCTTTAATTGCACACCATATGAAGACACTGTCCTTTTGCAGCACATCATCTCCACTCTCTGTCCTCACTCTGATGCTTGATCTACAGTCTTATCTCAAAATTCAAGCTCAAAACTCAAGAAATACAACACCTTGACACGCTTTCCTCCTTCAGTAAGTTGAATTGAGTGAGTGTTTTAGTGTCTGTGGGTGCACTTACGCAGTTGTCAGAGGTCTGTATGGGGCTGAGCACAGGGGAGCCTGCAGGACTGCAGAGCTCAGGGAAAGGGTTGGGGATAGCCGGCAGAGAAGCTGGACGCAGTTGACGCTCTTCCCTCAGGCACCTGCAGAGGGAGACACACTCTCTCATGTCAAAGTTCTGACTGACTTATAGAAAGAGTGATAACAGAGAAAATACTTACACTTTGTAAAATAAAAATGCGACTCTCCTTTCTCTGGGAACTTTTTTTATTTATTACTAACATGTAACTTTATAAAAACATCAATACAAAGGGCATCTACTCGATAAATACCTGACCGCCTGGATGTGCATGGGCTGGGAGTGCCGCAGTCTCTCTTTTGAGGGGGAGGAAGGTGGGAGGGGTGGAGTGTGACGGCGCTGAGCCTGGCCATGTCCCAGGTAAGCAGGGTGCATGTGGTGGTGGTGATGTTGGTGATGCACGTGGCCATTATTCAGGAGCAGTGCGGTGTTTGCCTGTGCAGAGTAAACACTCTCCATGGAGGAGTTCATGTCGTTCACCAGCTGCTCCAGGTCCACATCGTCATCTGTGAGGGCAGGTGGAGGGTGGGACGGAAAAGAGATAGAAAGTTACAGTGACAGTAAAAGTTACAGGGCAGCAGAAATCCGCCAGGTGTTGTTGTATCTGTGATTTCTTGGGTTTGAGAGGTCATTTAAAAACCTGTCTCTGGGCAGCTGATAGTCATCTAAAACAATTCCCCATAGACCGAGCTGTTAACCTTCGCTACAAATGAGATCAGTAATGAGAGCCAAGTGGAAACGTCGCATAACACACATTTAAAGGATCTTTGAGGACAGACTGAATAGAATGTCTGCTGGGAGGATTTTCTGTCAGAAAGTCAATCATCTAGTTTTGGCATATGCTGCACAGGCTTTCCTGTAAACACACCTTGGTATAGCTGCCCGTAAATGGTAAATGTACTTATGTTGTCTTCCAACTTTTCAAAAGGCTGTTATATTACTTTTCCCATTCACCTTAACACACTGGAAGCCATACACTGACAGCAGAGGACCTTATGTGAACCTGCTCATCACTTCTTCTGGGAATAACTCATTACATTCATTCCAATTATTGTCATTGAGTAGCTTTTTTGAGTTCTTGCACTTCTTTGTTTTTTGAAGTTATTTTTTGGCCTTTAAGCCTTTGTTGGATAGGAGAGAGGACAGTGGATAGAGCAGGAAAGGGGGAGAGAGTGGGAAGTGACATGTGGGAAACAGGCCGCAGGCAGATTCAAACCTGGGCCACCTGCTCAAGGGTGAACCTCATGGATACGAAGTGTCACTTCTCCTGGTGTTAAATTTACATTGTTTCATTTCCCCCAGTAGTCTACAGTGCACTGAATTGCTATCTTGCTATGAGTTATGCCAAGATCATCATAACATTGACCCATTGAGAACAGAATCTCTTTTGCTAAGGTGACCTGGCCAGGAAGGCTGCATCATAAAAAAAATCATACATTATGACAAGACCAATTACAACAATAACTCAATAGAAAACAACAGATTACAGTGTGCAAATTGATTTACAGAATAAAGTGCAAGATCTCGCTCACATATCACAAATCAGAAAAAAATGGCATTGTCCAACTGAGTCGTGTACTCTATCTCTTTAGACCGAGCTGAATGCTCCAAGCAAAATAAGATCCACCATTTTTAAGTCACTTTGGACAGAGTGGAAGCTGCAAAACTAAAAGCTCTTTTCTAAAATTTGGTGTGGACATGAGGAAGAGACAGTGGTTTCTCCTGGTTTTGTTAAATCTTAGGATGAGAAGCTGTACTTTGGCTTCCTTGATTTTTAGGGTTAGCTGCTCAGAGTCATTCCTTGTCTACAAACTTGACCTTCTATTCATCAACTAAAGTTGATGAATAGAAATCCACACATGAGCACTAAGAGGAAAATACAGTAGCAGGGAAGAAATCTCTCTGACAATACTTATGTTCAGTTAAGGAGGGAATAAAAGTAAGACTTTAAATGGATGTTGGATAAATATCCTCACAAGTGCAGTTTGTGAGTAAGTGTGTGTGTGTTTGTATGTGTGTGTGTGTGTGTCCAAAGCCCTTTGGTCCTACGCACGTCCCACCCCAACACCACACACAGAATTCCTGACATTCTTGTAGGAAGAAATTACAGCACTCTGGGAATGTTCACCAGCCTGCTTGTGGCATATGGTGGCCAAATGATAAGGACAAAGTAGGACACCAAAACACACATGCATGCAGCCAGACAGGAGAGCTGAGGACAGCATGTACGCTATGCAGGGCTGAGGAGCATGTGTGCTTCATCATACAGCAACATAAAAAGAGAAAGAACATTGCTCTGCGTATGAACACAGAACATTCTGCTCCCAATTCACCAAACAGTAGGAGTCATCCCGCCTGATCACAAATCACAAAGAAGTATGCAAGACACAGACATGCGCACGTAAAGGATAGTCTGGGACATCGGGTCATGTGATGGCAGGGTTCATGAGTGGGGCATGGCTTGGAGTAACACAGAGAAGGAGCACAAACAGTTTGAAGAGACCAAGAGAGCACATGGGGACAGTCAAGAGACGCTTCTTATGCAAGCTGGGATATTTATGAGCCTTTCCACAGCAGATATACTGACATGCCTTTAAAATGGGCTCATTGCACAAACTGACAGAAACACTTTTCAAAACTCCCTGTGTTGGGAAGTCTTGTGATCTGACAAATATCAGATGATTGATAGTCTGAAACACAATCACTAGCCTTTCATCGCTGTGTTTCTAATCAAAAGTACTGCTGTCGTCCATAAAAAATAAATCTAAATAATACATTTAAAACACAGAAATGCATACCAAATATAGGAGAAAAAACTGCACTTTTACACTCTTAAAAGCTCATTTAACTTAACAATCAGTCAACTGACTAAAAAATCTGCTTGGTACAAGATGGTGTGAATGAGATGGTTTACACATCTCTTTACATAATATGGCTACAGGTTAAGAAATGTCAAAAACGCTGACTTAGCCTAACAAGGAGCAACATGGTGGAGTTGAGGTGAGATAGCCTGACAGTCAGGTCAGCTGTGTTCCTGATTATTATCATTATTAAACAACAATTGTAATATTTAAACAGCTGAGTTGGAAAAAAAAATTACATCACAACTGTTATTTATCATGTGGACTTATTTTCAAATATTAGTATGAAAACAATAACTTGTACAACCAGTCTGAAAAACATTACCTCCAAAAAATCAGGATGTAAATATTGTCTCAGAACATACTAGCATGCTCGTGTACACTTTTACTAGCATGAAGTCTCAAAGAAGTACAGTCACATTTGTGTATAATTTGGAATAATTTCCTAATTTAATTGGAATAATAATTATATAAAAAGCTTTTGTTTTATCTCACAAGGAGGAAAAAGATCATTTCACTTGGGATGACTTCTACAGAGAGATCGTCCTCTCAGAACAGTTACCTCAGAAAATAATCAAATGAGAGGTGAGGAGGTGGCATTAAAAAACATTTCTTTTAATCAAAGTTCAAAAGTTCATTTAAGAGTGTTTCATTTGCCATGTTTGCCAAGATTTCAGCAGGTCAGTTTTCCAAGAGTTTCAGGGACTAGACTGCAAAGTCCGACATCCCCTGGTCTTCAATCAGACTTTGTAACAAGCCCCCATCAGCTGATCTGAGAGGGCACTCAGGTTCATGAGGGGTACCAACGTCAAGGAGAAACTGAAGGGCCAAATCACGTGGAGCTCTTTTCTGAGATATTGTGACGCAAAAATTGCCAAGAAGTTAATGTACAGAAGCCAGGTTGAAGCAGGTCAAGATGATATCTATAGTATTGCTTACCCACTTGCTATTGCTGGCTTAGCATGTGCCTGCCCTGTTGGCACCAGTCCAGAAAAGCCAGAGGACACACAGCTTTATGTTCTCCTGCTTCTCTTATACTAAATGCACTTTTCAGGTCGTGAACTGCCCCAGTGTTCAGATAAACATCTTAACTTTCGCAGTGATCTGAAGGTCCCAGAATCACTGACCTGAATTCAAGCGATGATAACTGATTTATGTGTTCTCAATTGAATCCTATACCTGCAAATATCCTTGCATCTTGGGTTGCACAATGCTGGGAATGCAACAATTTAAAATGACATGAAATTCTTTTTTTCAGGATTTTTTTTCCAAACTGAGTCTAACTGCCATGAATGTAGTCATACATGTTTGCCATAAACAAACTATTTGCAAAATAAATCTTGATACCAACATGTATAAATGACATCAATCAGCTTTTAAAACTGTCCAACTTAAGCACAGTGATTATTTACAGTACATCAAAAACCATGAATAGTTAAAAAAAATGAAGATTCAGGTATTTACAACAGTTCAGACATATTCCTTATGTCTCTTCAGCACCCCAAAAAATCCCATTCACATATCAAACCATGTTTTCTATTCCTGAACCTCATCGTCTTCATTGGCTGTTCTCTTGATATGTGACTGATCATCATATTCAGGGTCAATATCACTCAGTCTGGTTGGGGATAGCTCTCTGTATGACTCAAAAGGCCCAAAGTTTTACTGGACGGCCATCAGTTTTCCAACACTTGATGAACTGGTTGTTGACCTTGGTGTGCATGTTACTAAACTGTGGCCAGTTATGCTTTGAGGCAGCTGATGTTGTAGGGACTTGGGGGCTACCAGAGAAAAGGCCTCAGGCCCACAAAGTCCCTTCCACCAGGTTGCTGCTGGGATGTGCTGAGATGACTGCTATATCCCATCCCATGTGGCTCATGATCCAAGTGGCAAGCTATTGTGGTTTTGACTATAAAAGCACTGTTGGTTTCTTCTCCAGAGATCATTTCTTCACTTTTTCTGTAATTTAGGTCCAGCATGTGTGCTGCTGTGTGAGGGCTAATGATGGAGCATTAGTCCCAAATTACATTTAACCACAATACGGCTTGTTGCAATATTCTAATCACAGACAGTGCAATATTACTTTGACCTCAAATGTGTCAGAATACCAGATAAGTTTTTTTTGCAGTGGATGTTTTATGCTCTATAACCCTGGACGCAACCCTGCTCAACCAAAGGGCCAAATTGTTGAAACTAATTCTGCAATAGAAACCATGTAAGTGGTGAAAAGGGACAAAAACAGCAAGAAGTAGCAATAGAAGTAAGTTTAAGGTTTCATAAATGGTCAAAAAGCAGCAAAAATGGGTGAATAGGAGAAAAAAAGTCAGAAAGTAGCATTTTCAGAGGCCTTTCATTTCCGTTTAAAAAGAATCCCTTTCAATCTATGTAATAGTCTAATTACAAATTGCAAATCTATGCTGTGTAGAGGTCTTGAAGAACACTTGGCTTTTACCACAGCAGTTTCTTCAGCTTTTTGCAGAAGTGACATTGCCTGGGCAGTTGTGATTGCCTCGTTCATCCCAAATCAAATGTTATATGTCTTAGGGTTAGGATAAGTTAAGGATAGCACCAACCCCCTTGATCCTTGCCATGACTGCTAATATGGGCCTGATAATCTTCAAGCAAGTGGTCATCTTTCAGACTGCGTCCTCCAGGAGGATCCTCTCGATGGCACTCCGACAGAAAAAGACTGGAATTTCCCAAATTTTCCAGCCAAAATTGCATTAGAAATTATAGAAAAAAATCATTTCATCTTACTGCATCAAAACCCTGAAAATTTTCTGTATTCTTGAGCTAAAATTCTCATGGACACTTTTGGGCAAATTTGCAAGAATTTACCAGAAATTTCCCACTCGTCTGCAACCTTGCAACCACACTGATATTTCCTGTGGTTCCTGCATCCTTGCGTACAAACCTGCGTACCCTCAGCTCTGCACCCCTGTCCCTCAGGCTTGTGGCCTACTTTCTATAAACTCCCCTCTGCCTGGCACTGGCTGACCTACAGGCCTATATAAAACATCCCAACCGCTCACCCCCTTCACGTGAAGCCCTATTTAATTCTCTCACACGAGCATGACCACCACACATCAGCAGAGCAGACAGCTTAACTACCAACCAAAGGGAGGAAAAAAAAAAGCGTCCAGGCAGGGAGAATTTACAACTTCTGCTCTCCTCAGGTTGGCTGCTTTCCAAAAGGAATCCCATGATTTTCCATGATTGCTGAAGGGATTTCTGGCATCATATTGAGAGCAGGTCAACACATGCGTGTGCATATTGGTAAGGGGGGGGTGGAAAAAATTGCTGAGCACACCTAAAAAGTAAGATGGGAGGTAGGGGGGTGAAACTGAGAGCTAAGCCTTCAGTGCTGAAGAGATAGGATGTCCCAGATGAAGATTGAGATAGAAATGAAGAGGAGGGATTTCTAGGAATACTGATCAGGCATTCAGTGGGCTTGAAAAAAACTTATTGGCCTGGGAGAGAGACACCATAAAAAGGTGAAAAAGAATGTGGAAAAGCGTGGAAAAATCTGGGTCACCCATTTCTTTTTAGACAAAAAGCGAAAAGACCTTGGGCAAAAATGAGTGCACTATATATTTTATGACAGATCTGTCAACATTTCTGACATTGTTTGGAGAAGAAAGGCACTGTTACCGTGATGATGCTGCAAATTTTGACTGGGCGAGCTCTGAAAACTTGGGACTATCAGCTTCTCAGGCCTGCGTGAGGGAGTGTGGTCCATGCTTTCCTGTCAAAACAGAAGTTAAGACAATCAGACAGCCCTTACACTAACAACATGCAGTGTGCTTAAGATGTCATACAGTTAGCTATCACTTAGATTAGTTACTTTTAAGCAATCAGTGCGTCAGGCATTGGGCTATTTCTTCTCTGATCTTAAGGAAAATTAAGCCCTGAGTTCAGAGGCCACTGACACTTCACCCTTTGGCACGATGACTCGTTGACCCCCTGCCCTTTCTCTGGCTGTTGATTTTTGCCCCTCTCTCATGATCCCTTTCTCTCTCTCTCTGTTGTGTTTAAAACATGCTCATTTTTTCGGCCTCCTCCCATTTAAAATCTCACATCACATTCTGGTTTGAAAAAAAAAAAACAGATCAATCATTGTCAAAAGCAAAAACATACCAGCTCAGGCACACTTATACAATCTCACACGTCTGGAGATGCACACACACACACACACACACACACACACACACACACACACACACACACACACACACACACACACACACACACACACACACACACACACACACACACACACACACACACACACACACACACACACACACACACACACACACACACACACCACACCACACACACACACACACACACACACACACACTGCCAAGTTCCTCACACATTGTCTAATTCGAAGCAGCCTCAAGGCAAAAAAGCTGCAGAGGAGAAAGGGAGGGAAGAAGGCCAAACAAATTTTCAATCTTCCCTTTTCTAGGAAAAAGAAGAACGCGGAAGCATTGCTTCCAGGAACTGCTCTTGGCCAGGGGTCCTGTTGTGCACGTATGCACATACGCACACACTCGCAGCTCCCCTCAGTGCTTCGAAAACATCCATAAATGCCCCGAGTAAGATTTATAGCTGTGAGAAGCAACAGCCAAAAGCTTTCCAAGGAAGGCAGCCTGGCTGCAAGGCCTGAGGGCTGACAAAGAAGGTCTGCAGGCTTCAGCTAGAGCTCACTAGCTGAGGAACTTGTCCCTCTGTCTCTGATATTAAGTACATCTCACTAATCATGGGAATGAAATATAAACCAACATGCACAATGACAATGAGCATTACCATCAGAGAAAATGGACTTAAACTTACAAGAAAATCTCACAGCACACTTTGCAGTGCTCTGCAACAGCCCTCTTTACAAACCAAGCTCATACTTGGTGCTGAGCAACAACGAGGTGATCATGTATTAATGTTTGCTTTAGCCGTGGTAAGCGCAAAGGCTATGTGAGGCTGATAATATTTTTATACGACTAAATATGAGGAGCTAAGAATCAGCAGCATGTAAGCACACAAAGAGAAACTGCATGTTTGGCCCCAGGTATGACAACAAACACATTTCAGTTTGCAGTAGGCGCAGGTGTTGCTGTTCCAGCCAACCAAACATGTACTAGATGGGGCAGGACTGAGCACCAAGGTTACCAGGAAAATACTGGTAGATACTTGTCAGATCACAGAGACAGGGGAGCCTTTTTTTAACCTGAAAGTAGCTGCCAAGTGATGTGATAAGCAGTATGTATGTCTCTAAGTTATGTAATCTTAAAACAGACACATCAGGCAGTCTCTGCCTTTTGTTAGGAATGGGGGTGTAAAACCTATTATTTTGGGTGGGGACAGTCCTTCAAAACTGGTGTGCAGATTCTTCTCTCATTCTTCATTTAGACAAAATAGAAACAGAGGTATTGCTTACACATGTTATTTCCTATATCAGACAACATCTGGGAATGTTTGTAGAAACAATTCTGGTATAACCACAATTTATCAGGTAACAATATTGTAATGGACATTTTCCGGGTGATATCAATACAACAGGGAAACTATATGATCCAGAATCAAAATTTGGCAATCTTTTTGGAAACGGTGGATAACACATCCTCTACTCCGAGGTGAACAGGGATCACCTGTGCTTGCACAGTTTAAAGCCAAGCAACAGTCATGTCATGATGATGTGTATGGGGCCATAGGATGGTAGCTGCCACATTAAGGGACGCACTATTGAAGAGTTTTCGTAAATGTGTCAAATTAATGTGTACATGCATGACAGAGTCTGATTAGTTATAATGGTTGTCTGGGCCAGCTGTGTGAATGAGCAACTAAAAGTAAATTTTAGGAACATCTCTACCCCCTCTCATATAAAAATGCCATACATTTCATCAGTATACCATCTCTCAAACTACAATGTAAAATATGTGCATACATGTGCTACCTCAGTGGTATCTTCCAGGGTGAAGATCTGATAAAGAAAGAAGGTGAAACTCACATAAGTCAGGGCAGTAGGTTTCCAGAGAAATTATTTTTCACACAATAATTGCTTTGCACCAGGAACCAACGGTTATTGTAGAAACCACCACTCATTCCTTCATGACATTACATTCATAAGGGCTAAATACAGGAGGGGCTTTGTTAGTAAAATGTTTTAGCTTGTAGGTCAAGGCTCAAGTGTAGTGTTTCAACTTTCAAAACAGCATCATTCAATTAATCTGCTGAGCTGAAAAGGACACCACACGGCCGTTATGTAACTTATCTTTATTTACAGGTTCTATGGTGAAAGTGCATTTGGGGCCTGACTTTTCCACATGGGAAGTGCTTCCTTCTGTGGTATGTCTGTATGAGGAGCTGTTTTGACAAATTACATATCAACATGCATCAGTGTGTGCAGGAGAAACAGCCCATGTGCAGAACACAGTCCGTTCCAATGACATATTTGCTCCCGTCTAACAGTGATTTGTTCTTTGTTATGATTAAATAAGTGTGTGTGCGAGTTCAGCCAACAATCAGCTCTAAATCAAAAATTTCCAAGAGAAAAATTTGCTGGTGAGACAAACTCCGGACGGACATAACAGAGCCTGCATTTTTACCATTGCCAAATTTACAACATGATATTTTTATTTAACAAACTTGAGTTGCAATAAGTTTTCCACCACTTTAACAAAGCCTGAGTGAAATCCTGTCTCACTTACTTCCATTGATGACCTGAGATCAACCTGAAAGTGATGAACTGGAACAATATAAAGAGGAAATAAATCCACATATGACAACATGTTGCACAGAAAAAAGAGCTTCTTTGCTTGTAGTTATTAACCGCAAACTTCTGGTTTCTATAACTAAAAGATAACATCTGTTCCCAGGCAGGGGCAAGTATTGTCTTCAGAGGATGATTGACGATCATTTCCTAAAGGTAACCAGGTTATGTAACCAGTGACTCCAGAAGATAAACATACAGTAGTTTGATTAGAGGTTGCAAAAAAGAGCTGCATATAATGAAACTTTTCTCTATTTTTGATCACAAAAACCTTTTACAGGTTATCACTAAGAGGACTAATGTTGTTGATATAAGATGACTGAGTTTTCAAGTGGTTCAAAATTTTACTTTTTCATTTGTCATTGCAACCCTGAAATGGTATTTCATTAAATCAAATGTAAGCGATCTAAAGCTACCTTTCCTATGGATAAAATACAAAAGAGTGCCATAAGAACGCTCCTCAAGTGGGCTGAATATGGATACAACCATCCAACCTAAAAAAATCCAAGTACCTGTTCAGTAAAATGAAATGTAAAACAAAATGTCCTCTGGATGCTCTTGTACCGTCTGAATGCCCTTCCAAATTGTTAAAAAGTGTCAGCTACCTGGCTCTAAGTTGAGTGGATACAAAATTCTACCCTTTAGACACCCTTCCAGTTCATAAAATTTCATTCAAGTGTGTACTAGATTTCCCTGCAGTGGGTGTGATGTAATATTTTGTGCCTCCTGAATACCCTGCCAGTTAGTAAATGGACTTTAAAAAGTGACTACTGGGTGCAAATCCTGAAGATTAATGGCAAAAAGTGCCCTCTACTTCCCTTGTGGACACCCTTGTTTTGCGTAGTTAACCAAAAATGTCACAGACCCCTGTTGAAGACCTCTGCTGTAAAGAGTCTTTGGATCACACAAATATACCCAGAATGTAGAGAAATGAATTTGAAGTGCTCATAATTTTCTGTTGATGCAGGTTGCTCCTGATTAAACATATACATATATAACTTGAAACTGTATCAGGGTTTGTAAATGAGGAGCTCCTTTGTTTGTTATCCCAGATCAGCCTCTGAGGCAGTCTGAGCTCATGACTGGTGCCTGAACACTAGAATTAAAAAATAAAATCTGATATGACTGACATGTCTATTCTTGAAATTCGAGTGTTATTATGAGAAAACGTCTCCTCTTTCACTTTGCAGCCCGCAGCACTAAAACCTCAGCACTGCAACATTCTTACCCTGAGAGCATCGAAGGTTGCGCTTCCTCGAAAGCACAACCATGAGACTGAATGTACTGAGTGACAATCACTGTATGCAGCCCCTGACCTTTGACCCGAGGATTGATGTAAGAGGTAATAACCGTGTACTTATTGTTCTCAGACTTAACTGGCATGTTCAAGACTGGATGCTGATGTTTGAGGTGAACACTTTGTAAAATTCTGAAATCGGCAGAGTTTCTCTGAACTCTGAAGAATCATGTTCATGCACATTAAGAAATACACACTAAGTTAAAGGAAGGAAAAGGAAGGAGAGAGAAAGAGAGAAAGAAAGAGAGAGAGTTGCTGGCTGCATACTGAGACATCTTTGGCACAGATCCAAAGTTCTCACTAGATAGACAGATGCACACACACACACACACACACACACACACACACACACACACACACACATTTTGTAAGACAGGCCTGGAATACTGCCCAGATTCACAAACATGCCCCACATTATGTATGGTGTTATGTAAGTATGCAGAAAAGATGGCTCATTTGCACCTTATCTATACACACTAAACCTACAGTCAGAGCCTTCAGAGAGACTCCATGGGGTGTGTGTGTGTGTCATGCTGTGTCATGTCAACTGGCAGGCTTTACATAACAAACAAACACTCACACACATACACACACACACAGAAATGTTGTTACCTACTTCCCTCCCTCTATCACACTCTGTTTTCTCTCCTCGAGATGCAGAGTGCAGGAATGCTGTTTTCTATGGGGATTCAATTCACTATTCAGTGCAGTTCTACTAGTGCAAAACCCTTTCCTGGAAGCTAACTTGAACCAATCCAACTTCATGTCAGCTCTACAGGGGCTCATTGGTCCCACGGTTTGGGTTTGCAGAGCTGCATTCCTATGCCCCGACTAAGAGGAATAAGGCAGCTGAGGCGACGTCACCTCCGTCGTCCCATCAATCCCACAAATACGTCATGTCACACAACAAGGCCCCCTGCTTGTTATTGTTGTTTGTTTAGCACTCTATTTATAGACCTCCATGATGCTCTTTAGCCAAATTCTTTAGGTTACTGGAGAGCCGGAGAGGAGAAAATCCGAGCTGTAAACAAAGGACTCATTCTGCAGGAGTTGGAGGGTAGAAGTGGGTCTGTTGTGTTGCAGAGACACCCTGCTTTACCCAACTAGGCTGGGAGTCATTCCCTGTGAGGCAACAGACTCACAGAGCCGCTGTGCACACACACATACACACACACAAACACACAAACACAGATTTTTATAACAATAGCACTGAGACTTTCTTCCACCAACAGCCTTTTAAACCTAAAGCTGTCCCTTTACTACAGTAAAAAGCTTCCCTGCACTACATATGATATGAACAGTCCAACTAATGTCAAATCAGTTCACAATGTCCCTGCTCTGAATTCATTTTTCTTTTTGGAAGTTGCTAACGCAGATTGTACTTTTTAACCCTTTAGAAGAAGAAGAAGAAACAGACAAAAAATGTGAACTGGGCTTTCTCTCAATAGACAGTCACTACACATTAAATGTGCAAACTGCTAGCTGAGGTTCCTCCAGTAAATCTTTCTACAGTTACCAACTTTTAACGTGAACTAAATAACAATGAACTGTTTTGTAATGACAAACACAAAAATACTGAAGTGACAAGTGACTCAATGTAACTCTTATTGTCCCACACATCAAAATCTACTTCACTGGCTTTACTAAAACATTCCACATTTGTAATCTCTTTAGCTACTTTCTGTACCTACAATTGAAGCTGACTTTGGTGTCTGTCTTGCATTTGTCACAGACCTTGTGCCACGTTAAGACACCTCGGTATCAGCTAATGTCAGTGCCACTGGCGAACAGCAATTTAGCCGATGCAAAATAGAAAGTTTTGAAAACGGCCTCCAGAGTGAATTTTTCCTGAAATACTGTTTCACCATTGCCACGTAAATGGCAAGTCAGAGTTTTCAGTGGAAATGCTCACATCATGCTTCACTTAGTGTGTAAGCATTACTCTGTCATTGTGGCAAAGCAAGGCCATGCATGAACCTAAAATCAACCATGACAGTAACAGTGGCGGACCCCCGTCTTATGCTAGTGCTGTTGAATCTTCTGACTGTCTTTCAACAAACTGTGCATCTGTTGCACCACTTCTGCAATCAGCATTCAGTATGTACACCAGATGATCAGCTCACCTCTACTTTGGCCTCTAAATCATTGCCATGTATAAGGCTCCTACTTTCATATCGCTAACTACAGCGTTTTCAGTCCCTCAGCATTCCTGTGTAAACACTTTTTTTTGCTGCATTATTGCGTTTTCGGGTGAAACATTGTGAAAAGCTGTTATATAAAGGAGTGCCTAACACAACAAATGTCTTGGCTCATTTGAAAAACAGACAAATGACAAATGAAGCAGTAATGAAAATACACAAGTATCAAGTAACAGCTGCAGGTTAAATCACGATTCAAACATTGAATTCAGAATTAACCCTGAATTTCAAAAACGGGTCACAACAAATGGAATAAAGTTAACTTGAAGTACAGCATTTGTAAAGAGCAGTTTAGGTTGTTTTTCCCCTAAATAATTCCTTTTATTATGTTATCAGATTGATTAATAAAACGACTGTGGTGGGATATCTGGTATTATGTATGCTTACTTATCATTGGTAGAGCTAAGAAAATGTAGCTATTACTTTTATTATACCTTAAGTTACGCATTACTTACATAAAAAGTTATAAGGTTAAATCAGTAAAGGCTATTTTGGTTTATTCTGTTTCAGTCATAGTTAATCTAACTATAACATATCAAATAATCACATTGACAGCACCAAAGAAAGTTTACCTGGTAGTTTGAGTGTCGTAAAAAGAAATCAGGGCATCCCGCTAAGGCCATGGCGTTCCTTCAGAGTTCCCTCTCTTGGGGTGTGTCACCTGCTGGTCTCCCCAGCACCCTGGACATTAAGAGATGACATGGCACAGACTGGGTCAAAGTGGAAAGAAAGGACAGATCACTAATTGGACAAAACGAACACTACATGAGAAAAAAAACACAAAAAAGTAAAATAAAACTCACGAACAGAGTTGGTGTAAGAAGTGATCTGCACCATTTCTTTAAAAAACTGTTATCTATGTGGTGAGCTAGAAAGGCAGACGAAAACCCTTCACCCCTCTCCCTGCTAAAGAAAAACAAAGCCTGCATGTGTGTGTGTGGATGAACATGTGCACACCAAATCCAATGTAAACACAGCTATTGTGTACGACACACACACACGTCGGTTCCCAAACAAAGCCTGAGGCTTAAGACTAAACAAGAAAATGTCTCCAAGCTGGCAACACACATGAGCTCTCACCACCTGCAGGCTAATGGGGGAGGCAAAATGGGAGAAGAGTGGAAGAGCCCTTTAGACGGAACCTGAAATAGGAGTTGGCTATTTGTGGCTGTATTATGCAGCATTATCTGCTGCTGTGAGAGTGCAGGGGGAAGATGGGCTTATGTGCGAGTTTCTGTTTGGAAAGTGGATACATACACTGAAATCACTATCCAACTCAAACAGTTCAAACTTTAATCTTTGGTTACTCAGGGTAGAAGAAAAGACATGGGTGCAAAGTGGCTACAGAACAATTTGAGTTGGAATAACATTTTGTCTAGATCTTTTTTGGTTTGGCTCGAAAAGCTCATCCTCCTGTTGGTGAAGTGGTGAAATGGTGACATAATTTAATAGATTATTGCACAGAGGAACGTTCACCTGCTCAACCAAAATCAAGACAATCTGCTATCACATTTTAGCTAAATTCAGCTCAAAGAGTAAATTTTTACTTGTATTCATTCAAAATGTCTCTGTATTCAAGAGAAAGGTGGACATTTGTTTAGATGGATACTCTTGTGGGCCACTATCAGATATGAAAGGAAATGCTGCAACAAATGCTGCTTCCAACAGAGATTGAGCAAACTGAACACACACATACACATACACACACACACACACACACACACACACACACACACACAGAGTCTCTCACTAAATAGCTCCTCTCACTCTTTGACTCTGCTGGTTTCTCTTCACTTTCTCTCCCAGCATGTCTCCATTGTACAGGTCATTATATAACAGATATCAGATGGTTCGAACAATATCTCTTCCTCCTCCTCTTCCACCTCCTCCTCTCTTCTCCCTCTCCCTCTTTTTTTCACCCCACTAATTACTGTTTCCACTGGGGCTCTGCTATCTTTAGGTTGCTCTGCTGACTGAGAAACTGTGTCTAAATGTGTGTGTGCACAGTTGCACACACATTAAAATGCCAGCCTCTCAGCTGCTGATAATTTTCGTCCAGCCAGTTTTTACATCTGACACGTTCTTACATAGGCTTGCGCGTGTGTTTATAACTACCCAAGTGCTGGCCAAAAGGGCAAGCCCAGCTGATTGTATGTGGGGCTAATAAGCCTGAAAGCAAAGCCAAAGCTCCAACTGCTTGACATTTGCTGACATTTGTGGTTTCTCCTGCAGAGAAAGGGAGTAATTCAGCTTTACTGGTCAAACAGGGGACTCTAGAAAATAAAAAGGGGGCTGTGAACAACTTAATAATGCCACATGTGTATGTGTGTGTGGGGAGATACAACAGAATCTTACACCTTTTAAATACCAATAAACTCAGGTGCTGACACTGAATACATTTCAGTTGCAGGTTGGGTCTAGTAGCAACACTGAATCTGCACCTGTAGCTCCCACACTGTAGAGTTAGTCTGCCTTTCAAAAGCTATTACAGGCCTTCATGTTACCTGATCCTCGATGGACGTGTTGTCTTCTTTATGCACCAGGAAGGAAGGAAGGAGGAAGTCTTGAAGTGTGCAGAGATTAGCCTACATTAAGTCACAGCTAATGGAGCTTTATGACAGACCATGACTTTCTCTCTCTCTCTCTCTCCCTCTCTCTCGCTCTCTCTCTCTCTCTCTCTCTCTCTCTCTCTCTGACTCTCTCTCAGCCAGATTATCCTTTTTGATGTAACAGTCCCTTTGGGTGCTATGAATTCAGATAACTCCCTTACATAGAAGCAAATAGGGAAAGAAACTGCAATACAGTTACAGTGATGGGTCTGAGACAGTAACAGCAGAGGCCTTTTATCTCTGATGGATCACTCAGGTTCAGTCTGGTATCTTCGATGAGGAGCTGAACTGTACTTTTCTTCAGTTATAACCACGATAAAAAAGTATGACAGCTTTCATTTGGATCCAGAAGATAGCCTAAGTGGGTGCTCCAGCTGGTGATCAACATGTTTCCTCAGCTAAAACTTGTCAGTGTAAGAATCCTTATGGGCTACACTGCCTTCCGTAGTTCAACCCTAGCTCAGTCCGCAGCAACAGTATACAAAAGCTGTGGGAAGGGAAAGTTTAAGAGCGCGTACTCTCCTCTTCATTTTCATCTTTATCAGTGGCACACACACATGGGAAGGACATTTGCCATCAGGTTTGCAGCAGAATCATTCAGTGCTGAGCTGCCATAGAAAGAAACAAAGTGCTTACTGTAGTCAAAGAGCAGCAGGCAGCCAAGGCTCGTGTCCAGGACGCGCGACGAAGCAGCACCCGGTGCTCCGACTGTCTCCGTCCAGATCTCCACTCAGACTGCTTCACCCCCAAAAAACTCTGTCCGCTCTTCTGTTGTCTACACCTTGTCCCCCCACCCCCCACCCCCGAAACGCTTTTCTGCACACGTACACACACTCGCGCACGTCGACGCACACTTGCGCACATCCAAACGCATGCACACACGCTGATCTCAACCCGTACTTTTTCAGCCAGCTGACACCTCTCTCTCTCTCTCTCTCTCTCTCTCTCTCTCTCTCTCTCTCAGACACAAACTCTCTCTCTCACACACTTGCTCACTCTTTAAACGAGCCTTCTTCTCTCCGCCCCGCCCAGGTCTTCGCTGCACGCTGCAAAGAGAGGGGGGGAGAGAAAGAAAAACCTAAGTCTTTACAAGCTTGTCAGATATTGTCCATCCTGTACCACAAAAGTCAATGTAATGCTCCAAAATCTATTCCAAATAAATCATCTCTTTGTGACACTGGTATTGGTTAAAGGGACTGTGAGGACTTTTTGAGTGATGTTAAAAAAGTCTCATATCCAGATGTATGTCTGATCATAATCCTTATTTAAAACGAGATTATCACTGTTAAAAGAGGTCATTTCTACATGCTAATGCCTAGCTTCCCAACCTGGACCAGGTGATTTACGGCATGCCAAAGTATCTATGACATTGCCACACCGGCTGACAAAGTTTAGCAGCGAAAATTTTGTCTATGATTTATTTAGTAGTAATTGTGGAAATAGGAGCCAGATTTTCAGACAGAAAAGGGACAGATGAGCTGAAGACAGCTAAATAGGAGTGATAGAGTACTATTTAAATCAGAATTAGAATGAGAGTACTTTATTGATCCCCTAGGGTAAATTGCTTTTTTAAGTATACCGTTTCTCCCATTCAGAAAGTGTTAGAAATATAAGAAAGTACAAATTTAAGCATAAGTGTCAAGTAGAAGCATAAGTGTCTTACCCAAAATTGAAATCTAAGCATTAAAATATCAAATAAAATAAAAATATAGAATGGAAAAATAAGTATGTACAGTCTACCTAAAATGGGTGGTATATACATGATGATATTGGTATGGAATATTGCCAAAGTATTGACATAAATCGATGATAAATTAAGGAATGCTTAAGGCTAAAACACAAGCTAAGCTGTTTGTGATTATGTTCATTCCAACCAACATGCAGCATTGATCAAACCTGGGAGTCTTTCAATGAAATGAAGAGACAGGTTACTTTTGTTTGGTAGAAGAGCACTGGTAGGACAAAACCAGGATTCACTAATATTTCACTGGATGTCTCAGAGCAATGGGCTCTGAGTGGTGCTGAATGCAGCCGGCTACTAAATTACATCACAAACTCTCAAGTTTTGCTTGCTCTCAAGCTCATGTTATATGGGGCCATTTCAGAAATGTTTAAATGGACCTTATTTCATTCTAGTTTAGAGGAGGTAAAGAAGTGATTAAAATGAACATAGGCAAGTCTGGAGTAATCTGTAGAGTTAAAACTGGCGTTTTCAAGATAGAAGTACAGGCACTACTTCCACATTGTTATTGATGTAGAGGGTAACAACATACATGTGAAGAAGTACAATATGTCCCTTCTCAAAATTCAGAATTCTTTTACATATTTTAAGCTTCGTCAAAGAAGTATCACTTCTTTAATGTAATTGCCCAAAACAGTTAAGGATTCTGCTCCAGAAGACCATGAACCAGGACTGTTTGTTTTTCTTGGTTCTGGGTTGCTCTCTGATTGCCAACTCTGCACCCAAATGTACTGTAATAAGAACATTTTCAACTGGACACTGCAGTCATCAATCCCTCGGTTCAAAAATATCTTGCCTCAAAAAGTATCTAAAACACAAAAACTGTTCGATTTTCTAACATATGAAAAATAATCCAGAAGAGTGACATTGTTTCAGTGATTTTTTGGAAATATCTGAGGTCTGTTTTATTGCTTCTTGTGTTATATGGATCAAGAATTTCCACATAAACTTTTGTGTGGAAACTTGAATCGAAAAAACCTTTCAACACTTCAAAGCCTGGCGCCTTCTAGAAAAACCAACAAACTTTAGAGCCAAAGGCCGGGTTTGGTCTGATGACCGGTGAGTCCCACTGCTTTGTTTGTTTGCATTCATAGGCCATGTGTATGAGTTATGCAATTGACAACAGAAACAGCTTGATGCTTCCCACTGAAATGGGTCAGCCACATAAACACGTGGACACACACAGTGTTTTGACAACACAGGAGAAGCATGGCTGTTACATAAAAATTCTTCTGACCCTTGTTGGGAAGAAGGCATTCCCAGATGTGGTGGAATCTGAGTCAGCCTTAGGAGGTCAAGTCAGACATGCATATGAGGCACGCCACGACTTGAAACACCGCCGCGGGAGAAATTGTCTCCAGTTGTAACTACATTGTCCAGTCTGTTTACACAGGACACGCTGCAGGTTAAACAGGGACATCAAAGCACAGTCACGGCTGACTGTGCGTTTTAGAGTGTGACATGATTAAAATGTCATAAATGAGTGGGTCACAAACTCATTACGTGTTGACTGTTTTGAAGCCTTGCTCAAATCCGTGGAGCAAACAAATGATCAACCACATGAAACTGGGTTAGCCTGACTGATGCCGTGTGTCCATGCCTGTGTGTTTGGGTGTTTGCTCATGTGCACTTGTCTGTGACAGTGTTCAGTCAAATTGAGAACTTTTGGTGACAATCATGTGTTTTATCCTTATGCACATTCTGTCTTGACCCTCTGATACATGAATTATAAAAGTCAGTGTCAGGATTTTTCCCTTGAGTGTTTTTATTTGTAATGAGACATGAAAAAAAGTTTCCCAATTTATTTTCAAATATTTGTAACTGAGCATTCAACATACAACAGTAAGAACTTAATGTTAATATGACTTTTTTTTTCTTTTTTTGACATCTTTTTTTTTTCCTTTGGTAATTTCATGAATAACATTTTTTAATGTTTTGCATAACTTTTTAACCCTCTTTCATCCATTTTAACACTGATTAATTTACAGTTTATAAGCATTTTCACCCTCAAATGTTTGTCTCTAACATGTACAAAAATATATATATATGTTTGGAAAAACAATTGAAAACATTTTTTTTCAGGCCCAAAGAAGAATAAAAATATCCTGACACAGGCTAATATGAATTTCCACCACATGAACTGTTGAATTTAGGAGTAAATAACTTCTGAATAGGTGTCCACTGTAGTGACCACTATGCACCACAGGGTTAAAGTAAAATGAAAAGCTTTGGCTATCCATTTTTTTTGCCTGGGCACATTAACCTGAAAATGGACCTAAGTGCTTTTCTCAGCTTGAGCCAACTTAAAGCTCTTTTATGTTAATCCACACATTCATCTACTTACACTACATTCATGCATTGATACCAGGAGCTGCTGTGTGGTATAAATTACTCCGGGTACACACACACCTCTTAGAATTCACTCTAAGGCTGGAGATATAGACCATAGTTCTGCTTACTTTTAACTGTGCTTTCATGATGACTGCTGTCTGGTGTCTCAGAATTTGATGCTATGCAGTCTCAATATGCAGTATGCACATGAACAAAAGGAGCAGTGTAGGAGCAGAGTGGATGTGACAGCAGCAGGTGCTAGGTTGGCATAGACCATAGTCCACAGTTATCCTCATTCATACAGTGTGCCATTGCCACAGCACAGCGACTATCAAGCCTGTCATAATAGTTGGCTGTGGGTTCAGATTCAGAAGTCAAAGTGGAAACTTTTTGAACTAAACATGACCAGGACCGCTGCGTTCACATGCAGAGGAAAATGTTGGAGAAACAGAGTGGAGAACATGTAGACAGTATGTTCTGTTGAGGGACTGTCTGATGATTGAGCTGGATTCTAAGGGTCTGCCCTTAGTTTTAATCCAGAAAAGAGGAGTTGAGGGAGGTTTCAGGTGGATGGAGAGAGCAGAAAGTGGACAAGCAAAGGAGCAGGGGGTCAACCAGGTGTAAGAATCCTCTCCAGAAGGTGAACCCCTCCACTGATTTTTTTTTTTAACTACAGGCATTGAACTACACTTCCTGGCCATAAAGAAAGTTGTCACCTGGATTTAATGAAGCAACAAGGTTCAAGCCTCCTGTTGGATAATTACTGCAGGGGCGATTATCTTTCAGCTGGTAACAAGTTTTTTAACCCCACCTGAAGCAATGAGTAACTTCTCATTTCTTAAACAGCCATGGAGAAAACACATCCTGTGGTCATGGAAAAGATGTTTGTCTGTTTGAGAAAGGTTAAATCATTGGCATGCATCAAAACCAAGAAATATCTGACAAGATTGATGCAGAAATAACTAAAATTAGTTTTAGAACAGTCCAAAGCATTATTTAGAACTGGAAGGATGGTGGGGAACCATCGTCCTCCAGGAAGAAATGTGGTTGGAAAAAAATCCTGAATGATTGTGATTCACAATCAGAACATCTGTAAAAGTTACGTAATTCAATAACGCTGCCTGATGATGTTATAATATGCAAATATGGAGAGTAAATTTACTCCCATCGCAAACTTTGGGTCATACTGATGATTTTTCTCATTTACAGCCTTTATCGCTAACCATTTTCAAGCTACAACCTTTTGAAATAAGGATTTCAAAACTGTGTATTTTATTTTTTTTTAAAACTGTGGCGCCCAGAGGGTTAACCCCATTGAGAATCTTTGGGATGTGCTGGAGAAGGTTTTCCACAGTAGTCAAACTTTCCCATCATCAATACAAGATCTCGGTGAAAAATGAATGAAACGAAACATAGTCACAGCAAATCAGTGCTGTAATCAAAGCTAATGGTGGTCCAACAAAATATCAGAGTGTGTGACATTTTATATTTGGCCAGGCAATGTATTTTCAAAATTGTTCACAGGCTGAGCAGGAGGCCAGAGACTGGAGGTTAAGGATAGACGACACAAGCTGGGATTCAGGTCCCTAAGCTTGTGGAAATACCCCACATGACAGTGATGTGGCTAAGCATAAACAGTAGTGGCTGCTGCAGCTCAGAGGAGAAAGATTGGTATTAGTCAGCACAATCAGGGGTAGGTTGGTGCAGGGCAGAGTTTGACTGCTGCAGGCCTGTAGGGACAAGAATCTACTGTTGAAGCTTTGTAGGAGCAGGACTCTTCTCCAGCAGCTCAGAGGGAGAAAGCAAAGGATCGTTGACTGGGGGGGTTGGAAGCATATCAGCAAACACAGGGACAACCAAGAGTGAGAAAGAGAGTTCAGAGTAAGGGGAATAAGGGACCACTGACTCCTCATCCTCATTCCCCTGTTTATTCCTGCAGACAAGGTGCTTGGAAGGTGTAATATGGACCACTGACTAAGACATACAGAGGAGTGAGAACTTCTGTGTAGTTTGGCAGCCTATGTGGGGGCATGTAGTAGAGTTCCTGTAGGTGAGTTCCTGTGATACTTGGCATCTAGAAAGTCTGGTGAAATCAGAAGCTCCAGGTCAGGGGTGTCCAAGCTAAGGCCCGGAGGCCAAGTGTGGCCATGTTTTTTCATGTGGCCCCCAGCTGTCATTTTAATATGTATTAATTTTGTAACTTAAATTAAGCCTGTTCAAGTTGTGTACATTTACAGCTTCTGTCAGATGCTTGAAAAAAAACCTTAAACATATCTGATAACATCTCATAAAAATTTTGGTCGTGCATAGGCCACTTCAAGAAAAAAAAAACACATGAGAGAACAAAAGACTGAATACAAGTTATGAAATGGTGCAGAAAAGACAAAAGTTGAAGCATAACATTTTTCAGAATGCAGGATCAGAAATACTTGGGGTTGAAAATGTTCTTATCACTGTCTCAAAAACAAAGTAATAAAGTCCAGATCCTGATCCAGCCATAAAAAATGATATATTTTTCCCAGGGTCGGTTTTATCTCATAGGTCTGTGATAATAACACTAGCATGTTTGACTAAACTTGGAGACATTTTTTTGCTTTTTTTTTTTTTGCAGAAACTACCAAAATGAAATAGTTTTCAAATTGAGCACTCATTTTTTTACTTTCACTGTTAATAAACATGTCTGTAAGAACTCTCAGCCCTTGGTCATTCTCACAGTATACAATACAGCCCTTTTGAAAAAAAGTTTGGAAACCCCTGCTTCCGGTTAAGGGAGGAAAAAATAAGGGTTAGTTGGTTTGGAACAAGGCTGGCAGCTGTAGGGTGAATCTGATCAGCTGTTGTCTTTTATCTATAGACTGGTTGCTTCCAACCTTTTCCAACTCAGGGCCGACTTTTAAGTCTCAAGACTTTTCACAGCCCACCTTCAACCCCATAAATATGGAGGGCATATAATGCTAATAATGCTATCTCTGAGTGTTTTTTTTTAAATTGAAGATAGAATATGAAGGTCACACACTGTTCATTTTTTTGTATCAAGGTAACAGTAAAGTTTATATGGCTCCAAGGCTTTATTTGGCAATGTTGCAGAGCACACGATGCTCAGCAGTAATGGTTCAGCTTCTGTGCCTGTCCAAAAAAGTCCCAGCACTAATTACCCAGCACTAGTACTTTCTCAGACCTCTTCTTTTTTTGTTGGACAGCTGGCAGATCACCTGTTGATTCTCCATCAGTCTCATCCATTTTACCTTTCAATTCTCCTTGTTGCTAGCCAGCTATCCAACCTTTTACTCCAATTTTATCATCAAACGTAAACAAATCAAGTGCAGTGAGGCCCCACAGCCCTGTGGTCCAGCCAATGACAACAATGCCTGTCTCTCATTTGCTTGTCATGACTTATACTGTTATACAATGAAATAATGATATTATTTGAACACAAAATCCTTTAAAACGTGACTGAGTTTTAACACTTAAACGATCAGTTTCTGCTCTATTGTTATAAAGTTACCCACCACCCCACAAAAATCGTACTGTTTTGGAATTAATTTGGCAGCCTTCACAGCCCACAGTTTGGGAAGTGATGATGTAGACTATATCGAACTAAGTTTGTTTGGACTTGAAAGCCTGCTGGGTCTATGATTTGCTAGTTTGTCTTTATGTGAGGCAGGACAAGTACAGCTGGTGGTGGGTAATATAGGTGTGTTGGGTTAACCTGGGCCCTGAAAATACAAAGAATAAGGTGTGTGCATTTTCACAGTTTCTGCTCATGAGAATAAAGAAAGGGTTGAAACCAGGGGGCAGTCTCTTTTTCATTTACACTCATTACATGAGTTTGCGTCACTGTAACACAGGATTGACTGTTAGTTTTATATCTGCTTGTTTAAAGCAGTTCCAGTCATTCATGCTGACACATCTTTGGCAAGACTTTTTAATTTTAACATCGGCTCATTTCTTGATTCCAAACAATCTCCAGAGACCAAGTCCTCTGGACAACCAACAAGTACAGTTTTGGATCATCAAGCATCTAAATCTCTCTACACTTTGGTAATCATTGAAACTAAATTAGTAACAAAGGGTTGGGTTTTTTTTTATATTTATTGCCTCCACATGGGATTAGGATATAATTAAACATCTACATTACAGCTTCAATCTTATTAAGAGCTTAGAGCAGTGCTGGGATTCAAAGATTTGAGGTCTTTTGTTTGTATTGGGCCCTGAACCACACACATGCAACCCCCCCCCCCCCCACCCCCGCACACACACACACACACACACATAGAGGAATGACCAAGTGGAAGACTAATGATAACTTTTTAAGGATGCGTTCACATTTGAATCACTTTCATTTGTGTGACTCATTTTTCAGACATAGTTTCAGTATCAGGAAACCTGGTTGGCTCAATCAACAGTTTGGCACTTAATTACCCAAACAATAAGAAACTGAACTATTATTTTGACTTGTTTTCAAAGACTTAATTAAAACTCCAGCCTCGATTAAGTGACTCATGTTGGACATTATTTAACAGCATGTACAATGTGTGTGTGTGTGTGTGTGTGTCCGTGCTGGCCCCAATTCCGCTCCAAAGTCGCTTAGAGTGAGCCAGGAGATCAAAGTCGAAGCTGTAGATTAATCCACATAACAGGAGCTTTTCCACTAATAACAGAACATTCTTTTCATTCTGGCTGCCTGGTACGTCAGTGCCACCGAGCCTCTGCAGTCACACCAACACATGAACCTCAAACCAGAGCTCTGGAGAAGCATAATCAACCTCAGCAACAACATACAAAACAGAGAAAATTCAGTCACTCTGGACACTTTCCTGTAGATTACGTCCTCAAAACAGGTGAAAACTCACTGGAGGAGCAGCCTTGTGAGAAGCTGCTCTCTGCTTTTGGAAAACATTCTCAAGTCAAACACTTGTTAGCTTCTAGTGCTTGGTTTAATGTTTGGAAGTATGTTGTGCTTCATTTACAGGGTTCACCGACTCTGGATTTCATCATCAGGAGGAAAGTTAAGCTACAGCATCCCTACTTCTGAGGCCTGATGACGTGAAGAGAAAAAAATATCCAAGTGGATCCATAGTTTTATTCCCACCTGTGTGAATATAACTACAACCTAAGAACATTATTCTTGATCATGCTTGTAGGTAGAATCAGGGTATGATGGACCATTGCCCCTGTCAGATCGGACCCTGCATCAGTTGAGTTTCGTCTTCAAGTACAGTTGTGCCCAAAAGTTTACACCCCCCAGCGGAATTTCAAATTTTTTGGCCTTTTCTCAGATAATATGAATGATAACACAAAATCCTTTCTATCGCTCATGTTTAGTGGTTGGGTGAAGACATTTATTGAAAAAAAATGTATATAGTTTACTCTTTTTAAATCATAACGACAGCAGAAACTTCAAAAATGACCCTGTTCAGAAGTTTACATACCCTGGTGGTTTTGTCCTGATATAGCACAAAAGTTAACACAAATGTGTTTGAATGCCTACGAAAGGTGACCATCATCACCTGTGATCTATTTGCTTGTGATCAGTGTGTGTATAAAAATATAAACAGGGTCATTTTTGAAGTTTCTATTGTCATTATGATTTAAAAAGAGTAAACACAGTTGTTTGTTCATAAATGTCTTCACCCAACCTCTAACCATGGGTGACAGAAAGGTTTTTGTGTTATTCATTCATATTTTCTGAGAAAAGGCCAAAAAATTAGAAAATTCTGCTGGAGGGGGTGTAAACTTTTAGGCACAACTGTACCATTAATGCATAAAAAAGGACACCCCATGACGTAAATCAGTTAAATTCAAATGATGTCCTGGAAGTGGCAAAGTCTGGTCCTGGTCCACATTGGAGTAGTGTGAACGCCGGCCGTACTGTCCTACGGGGTAACGGTGCTACAGAGGTGAATTGTGCTTTGAGTACAGCACGGTCTGAATGGTCAGAGTGATCGTGCCTTTGGTTGAAGGGGGTGTTCCTTCATCAATGTGGCGATATCAGTCAGATGCACTGATATCTGAGCTGAGACAGTTGTGTCTTCAGGTAGAAAAGACAGGACAAGCTGAGTGTGGTCAGCAAAGCAGTAGTAGAAGAAGAGTGGATCACTGTACCAAATGATAAGAGACAGCTTAGTGAATGAGGCTGGCAAGGTGGTTCTATATCTATAAAACCTGTGTAGAGATCCAACTAAAAACACAGAGAGTGGATTGAAAGGCCTGGATCAGAGGAGGCTAACTGTGTGAAAGTTGGAAGAGGTGAAATGATTGTTCTTTCTCCCTCCACTGTAACATCCACACGTCCATCCTCGATTCTCCTTCTCGGAAGCACCATGGATCACCAACTCCAACTCCTCAATCAAACAGAGAAATCATGTAACAGAATCACACAGAGCGAGCCTGTGTTTTGTCTCAGTGAAAGGGCCTCAGCCGTTGCCAGGCAGATGTTTGGTTTGGATCGCTGCGTGGTGGAACGCCACCCTTCCATCTGGCCCAAGTTTCAGAGACTACAGGAATAGAGTACTGAGAAAGCAGGGAACACAACTCCCCTTTCAAAAACGATAGTATGATACAGGAATGTTGTTCCTGCACCTGCAAGTTCCTTTTTTTATGAGTGAACCAGGAAAAAAACTTGAGCAACAATCATTTGAGGAATTTAATTTTGCCTTGGCTAAATCACGTGGAATGTGTGCATTTCACCTCAGAGACTGAGTTCCCTGGGACGTTTATTGAGTTAGCCAACGGATCCTGATAATGAGGCTGGCATGAAAAATCTTTGGTGATATAAAAATACAATAAACACTATGCATCTGGTATTTTACAAGTCTTACACAAAAGATACCTTCCTTTGGCAGATGGACTTTTTTTTCACCCAAAGCACTTTGACTTTACATATCACATTCACAAATTCACACACTGTTGATGCACTGATGGCAGAGGCTGCTGGATGTCAGTTGTAGTTAATTTAAGTTAAGGGTTTTAATGTTGAAGAAATTTGTGAAACAACTGCTTTGTATGGTACAAACAGTTGAATGTTGTGTTGATATATTTGTAAAAGTTTATATATTGAGAAAATAATGTGAAATTAAAATATTTTGAGATTTCACTATTAAAAAAATTAACATTTATTATCACGTAAACATACATAAAAGTAACAAACACTAGTACTGTTGTGTACTGTAATCTGTATAACCAAAGAAAGGCTGTTGTGACATTGACTTATCACATTGTAATGATTTTGAAAAACTGCATTCATTGAGCATTTCTGAACATCAACAGACACATCTCAGCAAAAGTAATTACAGAATTTAAAGCTTATAGAACTGCATCCTGGTCTGTGTTTATCATTAGCAAAAAGTAAAAAAGCATTAGCATAGAAGTGTAGCTGTGTGATTAAAGGGTTGTTTTTTTTTATGCTGCTGGCCGTTCAACAGATAAATGTTCTGTGGTTGAGCAGAGTGCAGCAGTTCTCTCCCATTATGCCCTGTCTCCCTCTTTAAGTATCAGCTATCTGCTGCCAAAAGACTGTCTGGATATTAATAGCAACACTCCCAGAATCTAAACCACATTTGTTTAGGTCAAGGCCGAGCTCGGTGTCCATTAAACAGCTCAGAGGAGCTCAAGTGACTCTGGCAGCAGCAGAAGAAGAAGAAGAAGGAGAAGAAGGAGAAGAAGGAGAAGAAGGAGAATGAGAAAGAAACAGATATTGGATGATCTCGCTGCTTGGTTTGAAAAAGTGGATTGAAGAGATTCATGTGGTTTTTTGGTTGGATCAGTGAGGTCTGCAATAAACAAATCAGGTACTTGACAATTAATGAGGTTATGATTGAGTAAGATTTGAGATTTTTTGTTTATTCATTTACTTACTTACTTACTTATTAATTCAATAACTTACTTATTTTTATGTATTGCCATGCATTGGGCAACAACACATAGACCTGGCAGTAAATATTAGTGAAAGCAACAGTTTCATATCTGTATTTTTTCAACAATTAATGTCACCAATTTGATCAGAGTCACATTCAGAGATTCAAATCAAACCTCAAGTAAAGCGTGTATTTTTGTACATAAGCACACATTTATCAGGTCTGATAAATGATCACATCAAAAACTGAAAAAAAGTTGTACCCTCTGACAAAAAGGAGCAACCACAACAATGATTTACCATTTTCATCATATACAAGATTGAAATCATTGCTTTTTAATGACTACCAGTAATCCAAGTTAGATAATCAAATAGGTTCTATATAAAAAATAAATAAATAAAATGAAAATAAATAAAAAAAATTGGGATGTAATGACAATAGGAAGAATTGTTATTATTTTTATAATTATTATTATTTTATATTATTATTATTATTAGTAGTAGTAGTAGTAGTAATAATAATCGTAGTAGTACTAGTATCATACAACCAAATATAAAAGATAACAAACAATTTCAATACAAACGTTAAAGATTACAGATTCTAGTTTTATTCGTTGTGTGATGTGAGAACTGATTTTTTAAGACTTCTGGTGTCATGTCAGCAAGATAACACAAAGCACCACTGGATAGTAGGATGTTTCACTGCAAAACTCTGACATCTAGTGAACAGACTTAAACAGATCTGAAAGAGATTTTTTTTTACTACAGCGTCTGAATATTCTGGCTTTATTACAGCCAAGTCTGTTTGGATGAATGTTTGATAGGGTACTGAGGGAGCTGCTAGTCCCTCACAGGGGCTATTTGGCTTTGGAGCAATTGTTGACCAGGTGAGTGATGAATTCAGCTCACAGTGGTCACGAGGACACCAGAGAGCACAGCAGTACAACTGTAAAGCAGCCAAGCCAGCGTGCAGTTTTCAGACGAGGAGATTTTTCATCTGAGCCCAGCAGGACTCTCCGTTTAAGGTGACGGGGTGAGGTCAAACAGGAGCAAACCTAGAGAGCATGTAGTTACATGTAAAACTGTGAGTTTGTCCCAGAAGACTGTGACTGGATGACCAGTACCAAACCCTGCTGACAAGGTCCAGAACATTCCTTTATAAAAGTCAAGCCTCATTTTTCTCAGAACAGCGGGAACTAAATCCAACAGGAAGAGGGGAGGAGGAGAAGAGTGTTACTTTGTGTGTGTGTGTGTGTGTGTGTGTGTGTGTGTGTGACAGAGAGTCTGTTATGCAGGGCTGTGGTTGAACTTCTAGTATCTCTGGAACTGGCTTTCCCCCAAACCCTGACACATCTGTCCAGAATCTGAAGACAAAAAAGGAGGGAGATGGAGGAGGGGTAATGTGCAAAATTTTATTTGTGTGTGTGTGTGTGTGTGTGTGTGTTCGTGTGTGTGTGTGTGTGTGTGTAACAGGACATTCTGTAAAACCTTTGCTCTTGTGATTGTAAGTTTTATATAATAACAATCAAACACTGTTATGCACTGTTATGGAGTAGGCCGAAGCTGTGAACATGCACACACACACATCCACATGTGTTCACTATCTGTTAAGAGCCGGGTTAAGTAAACAGTAGTGCTGATAACCCTGACGTTACCCTGGCCACTCTCATTGGCTTATCTCTTCATGATGTCCTCAAAATCCCGGGCTGTGAGCCAACAGAAACAGGACAGGGAAAGCTCTGCCCCAATCAGTGGCAGGAAAACATGTTGAGCTGAGACACAGGAAAGAGGTGAAGCTGTGAGAAGGCTGATGTTCCACGTTTGGTCACACCGAGAGCCCTTGCAAGATTTATTGTTCCCCTGTGTAAATGCACACAAAGAATTTTGTGTTAGCTATGCCCAAAAGTTTGAACAATGTGTGCTTAACAATAACAGACTGGAAACAAAAAAGATCACCTGAGGTCCCATGTCAATGGTTCTTCTTTGACTTGGATTTCAACTCCCCAAAAGTGTTTGTTATGATGTCAACACAAAACTACATATCCAGCAAGACATTTTGTTATACCTGTGATCTTTAAGAATAAGTACAGAGAACTGGTTCCTGTTAGATAAAGTAAACTGTTAAATCCATCAACATCATTAGCCTTTTTGCTAAACAATTCGCTTTTTGATTCTTTACATGTTGCTGGAGCAGTCAAACCTTACGTCAACTATTCTGCCCCAGATATCCTAGTTGAGTAGACAGTGTCCAAAGAAAATTCTGATTTAGGACTTTTTTGCTTGAAGTTTACTTCGGAAGCTATAAAACTGAACACACAAAGAAATGTACATTAGCATACATCAATATAACTTATTTTTAAAAAGATATTTTGGGGCTTTTATGCCTATAATACAATAGGAGAGGACAATGGATAGAGTGGAAAACAGGCCACAGGCCACACTTGAATCTGGGCCACCCGCACAAGGGTGAACCTCATGGAGCGTGACCTAAACCACTGGGTCATCTGCACTTCATAACTTCATCTTTACAACAGGATTTCAACTTTCATCACAGACACATCACAAAAACTTTTTGTGAATAACACTTAAAACTCAAAAATTTCAAAATACAAACAGGTAAATGTTCCCCGAACGGGAAGCACAGACTCATAGCTGACTCCAACACAACGGGTAGCTCAAGGTTCCAAACAACTTAAAGCATTACAAGGTGGCCTTTTTCAGGCAATAACACAACAAAACAATACATCGACATCATCTGATGTGCTGTTTTAACTTATTTTTTAATTATGTAAGTCTGGAGATATCTAAATCCATTGACTGATATTTATTTACTTGTAAACTCAACAAAATATTAATGACTCAAAAAACCTGTCAAGCTACTTTTTGCACATAGCAAATTAACAAGAGGAATTGACAAGAGAAAGGTACTGGTGTGATTGAAATCCAATCATTACCTGTCCTGAGCAATCATACTGTTTCATTCTGTTTCCAGCCACAGAAACATCTCTCATACAGTTCAGCACTGTAAAACTTCACATGAATGAGAGTCCAGTCAGAAACACTCTGGATTTTAACTTTTTATTGCCACATGGAGTCACAGTAATGGTTGGCATTAAAGGCTCTGCTTTTCAGGAAGAGCTAAGAGCCTGCTTCAGCTTTCCAGGAAGTGCATTGCAAAATCTCCCCCTCATGGGTAAATACATACATACATATAGAGTCAGTGGGTGGAGGTGTAGTTTAACCAGCAGCAGTTGAGCGTGAGTAGCATTTATATACCAGGTATTAGTGAAAGTGAAGATGTGTTTAAATGCACCACCTTATCATTACAAAGTACTGAGATTTTTTTTTAGTGGCGTTGGAAACAATGATTCAAACATCAGCCTGTCAGATGATAACAGCTGGGCACATGACTCTATAATGTACTGTACAGTAATGCGATCACAAGTTGTTTATGCTGCCTCCAAGTGGACACTGAATGTAATGCTGGTTTGAGGAGTATTTGTGAAAATAAGCTGTGATGGTGCCCGTTTTTGTTCCTTGTTGTCTTTCATTTAAAGAACGGTACAGTTCAAACAGAAACGGTTCAAACAGAAACGGTTCAAACAGAAACATGGTAGTGTACATTTGTAGTCAACAGTGTTGTAGTTCAGAGGAGAAAGGGAGGGGCGTCTTATAACACCTCCTGTAGATGCAGCAGCTGGTTAAAGCTGAGCAGAAATCAGGTGAAAAGTCATTATTCTGCTGTCCAGGCTGGAGCTGTTTTTATTGGAGGTGAAAACCCTACATTGTTGCTGTTATTAAGATGTTTGCTAAATCTGAGTATGTGAGCCAAAGCCTTCTTAAGAAAGGTTAAAATGATACTGTAGATAAATGTTAGTCCGACTGTGAACTCCAATGAGTGTGTCCTTCTTTAATGTGATATGAATTGTTTTGAGGAGATCTTTAACATCTTGTTTTATGGCACATTGAGTGGTTTAAAGGGACAAACATATTAAATAAAACCATCCCGCTTTGTTTTTATTTGACAACATTTTACTCTGTTGTTTTGGAACAAACACACAACCTCTAACTGGAGTGCATCTACATGACGTTTTATGGATAGGGCTGCTATACTGCCCTGAGCTGTGCATGTGCACACACACACAGACACACAAACATACAAACTCAAGCACACACACACACACACACACACACACACACACACACACACAAACAAAAGCGCACACACACACACTATCACACCAAGCAATTCTGTCAAAGTGAGCCCCTAAATATAGCCATAGCACAGTGTTATTATCACAGCAGGGGTGGTGCCCTGTTATCTCTCACCCTTCACTCCCATTGTTTTACTACTCCACTAGATGACAGCTTCACAAGGACTGGGGCCTATTTGCTCTGGATATCGCCTGTTATGTAAGTTTTGCATGGTCACTGGTTATTTTGCCATGCTTTTTTGCAGTAACACTTCTAAAACTGATCTGAAGTTTTTGGTGCAAGACAGGAGAAAAAAATAATTTTTGCCTCATTAACACTGTCAAAGTTGTTGTGCTCTTTTGTTTATGTTTTACTGAAGACTATCCTGAAAAGACAGATAGCCAATGAGTGGTTTAAAACTCTTTTGTTTCCATTAATCTGAAGACATTTAAAATGGTCCGTTCGTGGTGGAATTTTTAACATTATGATCAGCTTAAAGAAACATACACTGCCTGGCCAAAAAAAGACACAACCTGGATTTAACTAAGCAAACAAGCTTCCTGTTGGATAATTACTGCATGGGTGATTACATTTCAGCTGGTAACAAGTTATTTACCCCCGGCTGATGCAATGAGTAACTTCTAATTTCTTAAACAATCATAGTGAAAGACACATCCTGTGGTCATGGAAAAGATATTAGTTTGTTTAAGAAGGGTCAAATCATTGGCATCAAGCAGAGAAAACATCTAAGGACATTGATGCAGAAACTACTAAAATTGGGTTAAGAACTGTCCAATGCATTATTAAAAACTGGAAAGATGTTGGGAAACCATCATCTTCCAAGAAGAAATGTGATTAATGATCAATTAAATATTTGGCCTAACCAAGTCAAAGAAAAATAGCAGCAGAACTCAAGAGTATATTCAATAGTAAAAGTAAGAGCATTTCTACACGCACAATGCAAAGGGAACTCAAGAGATTGGGATTGGACGGCTGTGTAGCCTTAAGAAAACCACTAATTCGTAAGACTAACCTTAAAAAAAGGCTTCAATTTCCTTTAGGGAGTATAAAGACTGGACTGTGTAGGAATGAAGGAAGGTCATGTGGTCTGATGGGTCCAGATTTACCCTGTTCCAGAGAGATGGGCGCATCAGGGTAAGAAGAGAGGCAGGTGAAGAGATGCACCCATCATGCCTAGTGCCTACTGTACAAGCCTGTGGGGGTAGTGCTATGATCTGAGGTTGCCACAGTTGCTCAGGTCTAGGTTCAGCAACATTATGTTCCCAAAGAATGAGATCAGCTGATTACCTGAATATACTGAATGACCAGGTTATTCCATCAATGGATTTTTTCTTCCCTAATGGTACGGGCATATTCCAAGATGACATTGCCAGAATTTATCAGGCATATATTGTGAAAGAGTGGTTCAGGGAGCATGAGACATCTTCCTCACATGTGGATTGGCCACCACAGAGTCCAGACCTTAACCCCATTGGGATGTGCTGGTTAAGACTTATCACAGAGTCAAGATTTTCTCATCAACAAGATCTTAGTGAAAGATTAATGCAACACTGGATGGAAATAAATCTTGTGACATTGTTGAAGCTTATCGAAACACTGCCACAGCAAATGGGTGCAGTAATCAAAGCTAAAGGCTGTCCAACAAAATATCAGAGTGTATTACCTTTTTTTGGTGGCAAATTCTTTTGACCAGGCAGTGTATGATTCCAGTCAAATTCAAAAGACAAACCTACTTCTCATCTGAAATTGTAAGCAACAGCTGTCCTCTGATCGATTAGGAGGGTCTGCTCTGAAGCCTGGCTTGAATACCCAGACCCACACAAACCAAGAGACCAGGACGCATTGTTTCTTCCTGTCTTTGTTACAGAGCAGCCACATGAAAATGTCCATCATGGGCTTGCTGAGTCACCCATTCAGAACCGGCCACACTGAACAGCGTGATGAGAGGTGGTGGTCTGAGCCACCTGCTGTGCTGCTGCCTGGCCTGGAACAGCCCGGCAGCATGGATCATTGGTTGTGGGCAGACGCAAAGACATGACATCTCAAAAACACACCCGTTTATTCGTTCACAAAAGCTATTGTTAAGCAGGCAGGATGTGTTCTAGCCTGTTTCAGGATGTCTCAACAACAAATAACTCACTTTACTTCAATCTCTTAACACTCATAACACACAAAACAGCTCTCTTGTTCTACTTCACGGTGTTTACTCCCAAACAAACATGTTGTTTATTCTGGTGGTCAGAGGGATTGGTGCATACCAGGGAGCGCTCAGTAGCAGAGCTAAAATACAACTTGTTCCCGGGTTGAGGGGGGATGGATCAGATGGCTTTCTTTATGTTCAGGCCCATAAAACTGTTCCCAAAAC